>MU280204.1:115902-545074 GCA_022385635.1 Xylaria scruposa
CTCAACAATTCCTTTTTTTTTTCAATATTAAAATATTGCTTCTTTTGCTTCGTGGGCGGCCCATAAACAACACCCCCCCCCCCCCCCCCCCCAACACTCGGACAATACTGTCATGCGTACAGTAGTGTGTACATAGTTATGCTACTGTACACACATGACATTGCTAGCTTAATGATTCAACGCCAAGAACTCTTCAACCTCAAATCGTTCGCTAGCATAACTAACGCTAACAACTAGCTCCACGACCCCAATCCAGATGCAGATTATGGTGACGAACACGCCTTAGCCGACCAATCCCGGCCTCAGCAATGACCCCCGCGCGCCCATGGATTCTTACGAGCAGAATCTTACGTTGCTGCTGTTTCAAAGCCGCCTGTCATGTGTTGGAATGGTTGTTTCAAGTTGACACGACAAGGCCTCCCGATTGGCCATTCTCATGATGATGGCCCCCGAGAAGGATTTCACCATTCCAACCCCGCGACTATGTATAGTGCGTGCACCACCTTGGAGGGAAACGCTGGACTGCGTTTATGGCATGATCCACTGCTCTGCGACGGACAGATAGAGATGGCTGTCTCGCTGTCTCCTAAGTGATGGATTTCCAGCAACCGGCAAAGGGAGATCGACAATGAGACTGGAACAAACCATCCCAAGACGGATGGACAATAGAAGGCCCTAGTTTAGGAGGAGGGTCCCAACCCCGTCTTCGGTAGTGAGACAATCAACGTAGACTAGGATTCCGAATTATAGATGCAAAATTTTGATTCATTTGATTCTATTCTTCTGGAAAAGAGCTCTCATCGCTTCGAGTATATAGGTGACTGGCTAGACTGCGGGCTGGCTCTGCTGTAATATAGCCGTCATCATCGACGTGTGTTCTGAGCCTGTATGACACCGAGGCGTCGTCTATGGTTTGCTTCTAAAGCCGTGACTAAACCGGCATCGCAGAACGATCGAAACGCTCGAACAAAATAGTCTGGCCGGATCGATTCGATCATTCAGCTCTGGATCTCACGCGACAGAGCCCAGCTTCCAAGAATCCAGTCAAGGGGTTTGAAAACCCAGAGCCAAACCGTCGCGGCCCTATTGGAGGACCAGCATTGCATCTTATTCGCTCCCACGTCTTTTCTTATCTAGCAGATAGCTAAACCAGACCCAGCCCTGAGGTTATCTCGCCCTCCTTGACGCCATTTCTTCGTCTTGCGCGGCCTTCCGGGGACAATGAAATCGCTGATTCTGTCCGTGGGTTATCTTCTGCACCATACTGCAGGATCGTCTCAGCAGCAGTAGCACCATTCTCAAGACGGCACATATAACCACGGGCAACGGACCCTCTTCGTCGATCATCATCTGTTCTTGACCACTTCCCTCTTTCTCCCGTCCCGTCTTCACCACTTTTTTTATCTAATAATTCACATCATCAAACCATATATACACCCCCATTACTCAAATCCTTCTCGGCGTTGAACGCTGGGACAAGAAATCTTCACACACCCCGCACTACCACTTCCTGGCTCGAGGCCATTTATATAATACCATCCTATTTGCGGTCTCTCTTTTTTCAGGGTCCTTTTGCGGCTATTTTTGTCTCTGTTGGTGTGGTAATTCCAACAACTCGGGTGCAAATTGCAATACTACAGAGTTTTCATTAATCCGACCGTCGGCATCGGGCTTTTTGGAGCACTACCACCCCAACCCGTCCACTAGGTACTGTTAGTCCAGACTGGCTTACCAGTCACTATGCCAGCATGGCCCACGTGGTACGCGAATTAGACCTCAGCGCATATTGCCGCCATGATACTATGATACAACGTGTGAGCGCGGTGCCAGGTCTCAAGACCAGCACTGGTAAGTGTCAATTTCTTTTTATTATTTAAAACCTTTCTGTTGCATCGCATCCAATCGATCTGTTCAATTGAATGGTAAAGCATTGCATCTACGTTGCCATAGCCTTCTCACGCAATCCCCGTCTTACTCCTCGTATGCTTGGCGAAGCTTCTACGTCACCTTGAGGGCAGAAAACTTAAAGTTAAGCTGTCAGTCTACCTCAGCGACCTCTTCAAATCCTATCTTTTGGTATACAAGCCCACAACCGCTCAACGAGCTTGTATATTCACAAAGCTGCTTCGGTAAATATGAGACTAACCACGTAAATTCGCGACCAGCTTTCTTCATCTTCTTGCGAGCCAACTTGGTCGCCAGCTCCTCGGGATTATCAACGCCCATTATGGACCCTATCTCCTCCACAACATTACCGTCCCCACTATCCTCACCCCTGGAGACGGTTGAGCCACCAGCAAACCACATACCTGACGATCTGCCACCGCTGTCAACCAGCGTACTGGAGACCCAAACCGAAAAAGAGGATGCCTTGCGCCTAATCGCCGATTCCATCGCGCAACAACGGCAAACATCCTCTTCTCATCTAATCTTCCATCCTTTTCTTCTCCCGCCTTTAGCAGCAGCCCTGGCAGGCGCATACCAATACGCGTGGGCATATCGACAGGATGTCGGAACGTTACTATTAACGATCTGCGGAGTAATCATGACCTATCTCCTCGGGATCCGGTATTTCACGGGGGGTTACATCCAAGCAGCAGAAGAGCTCCGCTGGTCGTGGCTGAGCCCCACCTCCTCTCCTGACCCTTCTCCGTCGGAGCAGGACCTGATTCTCGGCGTGCACTTCGGCAAGCAGCTGATCGGAGCCCTGGTGCTGCGTCTCGAGCCCTCGCCCTCTTCCACGCACGTCTCGAACGGCGGCGGCAGACGGCGCTCTCGGACGTCGCTCCTTCGTGGTGGGCGCGGCGTTATCCGCGCCTGGACCGTGAAGCTCAAGTATCGCGGCCAGGGCGTCGGGCGAGATCTACTTCATGAAGCTGTGCGTCTCACGCGCGAGCGCTGCGGCCGCGAGGCCGAGGTCGGATTTGCCGCCGAGCATGCGAACAGCAAGATGTTTCTCCCCGAGACTTTTAACACCCCGTTCAGGCGCAGCGAACGCAAGGCCGCGAAGAGTCTCGAGAAGGTGCTCGCAGACTGGGAAGGTGCGAGGAGAAGACGGAAGTTGTAAAGTCTAGGAAGAAAAACGGGACGTCAGATGAATGAGATGTCGTATGAACTTCGAAGAGCCAGGGGAACCAGGGTGTTATCTGAGAACAGGAGCTGAGAATAGAGGAGGCATCGGAAAAACGTAGGGGAGAAGAGTCAGAGAGGTATTTCGTCTACCTACCTACTTGTCTTTGAAGGCGGCGTTCCGGGCCAGGGTCTTTTAGAGCGATGCGATTTTAAGAATACCCCAAGTCCTCTCGTTTATTTAAGCGATACAATCTAGATTTTATATGATTCTCTCGTTTTCTCAAGGCTTACTACCTGTGTTGGGGCATCAAATATTATTGTTAAGTCACGAGTGATCGATCCACATAAAAGCGCCACATAAACCGACAATGTATAATGAAAAGTACAACCATAGTTCGGGGTATCTATTAGACTTTTAACGTGTATAAGATGAACAGAGGTTCCATGTGAAAAGGTTTGTTCTCAATCCTTGTAACCTGGAGACCTTCACTTCAATATCTTACTTTCTCCTCAATTCGCCGTCGTTGATAACGTGACACAACAAAGTATGCTCAAATATCGTCTTCATTGCATCGTCACGGATGCCATGTGTACCAACAGTTCATAAATAACCAGCTGACAGTTACGAACTACCGCGAAATGCAGCCTAAACAACGAGATGACTTTTTACTCGGCGCAAATATATAAATCGTGTAATACAGAACAGACTTTGTGGCGCAATGCCACTTTATTGCTTGGCAGAGCCGCCGGGCTGAACATCGTCGAATCCATAGATTGGGCGACCCTGACGTCTTAGAGAGTGCAAGACCTATATTGGATTTTTTGTCAACGATATCCCAGGACTCCGCATGAACCAATGACAGTTATATGTATTAGAATACAGAGAAGCGTGGAAGAGAAAAGTAGACTCACATCATTGATTGTAACAGTCTTCGCTTGACGATACTCGGTGTAGGTAACACAATCTTTTATGATCTGTGCGGAGATTCTTGGTAAACATGGGGTCTGATGATGTTGTTGTTCGGTGTTCGTACCTCTTCTAGTCGCTGTTTCAAAGCGACGCGAATCTCTTCATAAATTGTAGCAGAGATACGTTTCACGCCACCACGACGAGCGAGACGTCTGTTAGTCAAATTGTTAATACTAACTATAATGCGCAACCTGGTAGTGTAACCAGGGGTGGTGCACTATGTCGGGAGCAAAGCATGCCATACCTAATCGCTGGTTTGGCTGCAGGTGGAATAGCGTTAGCACTCGGTGGCTAATTCACTCATACAATTCGAGCGTACTTACTGATACCGAGGATATTGTCACGAAGGATCTTTCTGGTAGCACCTAGTTAGTAGACCCGTATCGCAACATCGATACCCAATAAGGATCAATACCGGTGACGCTTAATGCCCTAATACACAGTCGCAGTGCAATGTCAGCATCGATTCCACAGCAGCTCAAGTGCTTGCAGGACGTAGTTACATACTCCTTTTCCGCCAAGTCCCCTGCCTAGTCCTTTTGTACCCTTTGCGCCTCGAGGGTCTACTTTTCCGCCAGGCATGACGACGGCGAGAGCGCTGGTAAAAGATGGCGGTGCAGAGGATTGGAATTTGAGGATCGACTTTAACAATTAGAGCGTGATTCTTTGATAGTGTTTCCAAGCTAGCCGTTAACAATGGGGTGTTCGACAGGTGGAGTTCCAGTTAAGGCACGTCCCGTGGCGAAATGAAACAGGCAACGGCAAAAAGTGGATTATGGGGTAGGTCGTGGCGGGGCAGCGCTTCAGAAAGATACGTATCTACCGGGGTTATCCCAGCAGCGGGGTTCTGTACCATCGACAGATAAGACTGGGCACTCTTTCACATGCAAGGACCTGCCTCTGATCTGTGATGGATGTGTAAGGCAAGCTGATTGATGTCCTTCCATGCATGTGCATGTAGATAGTAGATTGGAATGCGGATTTGTGTTGTTGAAGTAATAGAGGTAATTAACATCTGCCACCTGTCTTTCGGACCTTCCTACACAATACTAGACAAGATAGGTAGATACCTTTTAGTAAAATGTATAGGTTAGGTACCTAGGTCGTATTTCGTTTTAGGGTAATTGCCATTTCCAGATGTAGCCGGTTTATGTTGTCTAACAAGCTGTCGATGTAAGGCAGGTACGGGGCTTGTTCGATAGCTTGGCAAGAGCGCTCAAAAGAGGGGATCTCTTTACCTTGAATTCTTGAATTGGGTTCGTGTACCTAGGCTTGTCTTTTTCAGCCACCTTTGACTGACCAAGAACAAGCATTGGGGCTTCCGGCTGCCGACGGAGACAATGCCCAATGGTGTCGTTGTTCGAATCTTTTTCTAATACAACGGTTAAACTTGCCAACTGGTAGACGAGCCGAAGTTGGTGTAATGAATTCTGCTTCGAATTCTATCGGAGCTCCGCCTGATCACCAGCACGCTCAAGGATCGCTACTAGGACGAGCATTTCGGCTACACTACCAGAAATAGACAAAAGTTTCAGCGCATGACAATTCGAACACCTGCTGGCTCTATTTTGGATTCTTTTTGTGTCACCCCAGAGTAAACACACACCCGGCTGGGTTAGTGTTTCGGACGGACATGAGACAGGTTTGTGCAGCTAGATAGAACGCAGATCGAGACAATACTTCTGATTCGAGAACAACCGCCGGTCGAATTCAGGTGGTCGACGGAATAGGTAGGTAGAATAGGTACCGTACATCCAGCCGCAACGAAACAGCTGCATGACATGCCATCGCGCGCTCCTGCGCCGCTGCAACGCCGCTGCAACGCTGACATCGGGATATTTTCTGTCGCCTCCGGCTCACCCTTCCCTCCCATCTCACACCCCCTTTCCCAAGCCAACGGTGCGCCCGTGCATTAGCAGTGTTACCCTCCAATCCAAATCCAAACCTCCAAGCGCTCGCGCAAACCGGGGTAAAGTGCGAGTGGTCAGCTTACGCCTCAGACGACCTTGATAGAAAGTATCTGTACAATTAGCGCCAGTCCCGCAAGCCTTACGGACACTGAGGCTGATTGTCTGCCGTTCAACTGTCAGCCTGAAAGGGGATGATGATGGGATGACGGCAAGGTTGCAGACGGATCTCATGGCACTCGCATGGTTATGAAAGGCAAGTCCGAGAGCTAGCATGAAGGGAATAACCCGAGGTGTTGCGATAAATCTCAGGCTTGGCACACACCATGATGAGATGATTGTTGTCTTTTCTACGTGCTTGAGACGAGAACAGTCATACGGCTGATGTCCGGCGTTTGCCACGGGCGACGTCCCACGAATCTGAGACATCCTACGAGCAACAAGTCCAAGAATGGTGTTTTTTACTTCGACTGGAAAGGTTCATTTGAATATGCCCATACATTCACTTGTTGAACTCAATATTTGCGCTGTAATGTGCTCCCTTATATTATATCATTTATCTAATTCGACTCTATAGTCCTCTAATAACGAGTGGCAACGATATACCTTAGTGACTGCCAAACGCCGTACCCATACATGAAAATGTAAACCTTTCCAGAAAGTCCATAGTGGAAGAAAAGGCCTGCGATTCTAGATGAAGGCATAGATTGCTTCAATCCACACACTGCTACTATAAGAGTCTATGTATAGTGCGCCATGGTATAAGAAATTACTTTGTTTCTTCTATAGCGGATATAAAAGTAGCTTCGGAAAATGTGCGTCCCTCTTCTGTGATCTCTTCATCACCAATCTTCAACTTCAGCGTCACGGGCTTTTGTGGAGCAAACTGGTACCCAACGTTAGCAACCGCGTGGCAGGTTATTCTGCAAACGACTTACCTGGTAAATGTACGGCTTGGTCCCTGCCGCACTGGCGACGATCGTCTTCACAAAACCCGGCACCTCTGCCATGACATCAACACAATCTTGCCTTTCAGTAGGGCCTTCGATGACAGCTTCGACGGCCTTTCCATCCTTGGTCGCGCCAGACCAGGCGAACTTTGCCTCGATCGGTTCGGGCCAGCCGTTGACTGTATCTTGCTTTGTCTTAGTATGCGTGGCATGGCAAGTAGTACCGGCTGTGATAATCTCGCCATCCTTGACTATCCCACCAACGCCTACCACCGTGGCTCCATAGGAAGGGGGGGTCGTAAACTCCATAAGAACCGCGGAGTAGTTGGGACCCTGGAACTCTAGAAAGTCCCACTGAGCGGCGGCATGATGAGGCTTCATACCCTGTAGACACATGATGAAAACCGCCTTCCCCTTGAAATCAATAGGGCCATCCGGTGTCACGATGCTTCCCTCTGCCTCACATCTAGGCCAGAATGCATGTCTCATGGAGCCCCATGGGTTGGATAAATCCGTCCCGTACAAGGTTTTGCCATCCTTACCAGCCACAAAGCCGGGGGTTGTCCTTGTCAACTTGAGATTGACGATAGATCGTTCATCATTCATCGATTTAATAGCGTATGACTTGCCATCCTCAGATAGCTCTACAGCGCAGTCTTTCGCGTAGAAGGAGGTCTTGTCATCGCTGAAATCGTAGTCGGTCAAAGGGGTAGAGCACCACAGATGGGGTTTCGATTTGTCGGTGTAAAAGATCTTGGAGTTGAACTGAACGGTAGTTCGGATACCACTTTAGTATCGTTTGGATTAGCTGTGGACGAAGGAGACTGGGGCGGGGCCGCAACCGTACGCTACATTGCTATATATGACCTGAGCGAGCCCGATGTGTCCACTATCTGCTGTGAAGTAAAACGTCTGTGTTTCAACCGATGTCTGGTCGAGGGCAACCCATTTCAGATCGTCTCTGGTCAATTCGGTATAGGGTGTGGTCTTGGCATCCTCAGCTACGGATTTGATGGCAGATGGGCCGTATAAGGGCTCTTCAGTGCCGACGACATTCGCCAAACTAGGTAGGTCAACG
Organism: Xylaria scruposa; assembly: GCA_022385635.1. NCBI lineage: Eukaryota > Fungi > Ascomycota > Sordariomycetes > Xylariales > Xylariaceae > Xylaria > Xylaria scruposa. The sequence continues at coordinate 123,880 of MU280204.1, forward strand.
ATGTTAGCTAGGGAAGGTTATGGAGGAAAGGAGGCTATTCGCTAACGTTTGCTTTGCCCAGTTGAACATATTTGCTGACTTGAAGTACCAAATGATACCACGAAGACTAATTGATGAAAAGGCGAGATGGGGTTCCAAGAGAAAGCGTAGAACAGTGCGTCAAGGCGTTTAACTGACGTCGTCAATAATAACTATCCACGCCTGACCGATTATGCAGGAGTAAGGAGTCGAGAAAGCGAATCCATAAGTTTTAGGCAGATACAATGCTGGTAAGGTCCCTGAATGGAGCAGATTCAAGCTTTAGGTGGGGTGTTACTTCTGGCGGGGTAGCAATCAATCAGACAAGGTTAGACTGACTAGGTACCCAAGGTCGCGAGCTTTTGGAACTGTGGCGCGCTTTATCGATTAAATCTGCCAAGCCTTGTGAAATGCCATCCTGGTTGTGGCTGGTGTGATTTATGATTCTGATTTATCTTCGTCGAACTTCAGCTTCGCCTTATAGCTCCGTTGCCTTTCCAGGCTGCCTCTTCCCCATCGCCATCTTAGTTACGTGTCCGAAGGAACAAAAATATGTCTAAACGCGGCGCCTCTGCTGCGGCCGACCAGATCGTCAAGTTGATTGTGGGAGCTGGACAGGCCAGCCCAAGCCCACCGGTTGGTCCCGCGCTGGGTAGCAAAGGTGTCAAATCGATGGACTTTTGCAAGGTCAGTAGGATTGCTATGGTTGCGTTGGTGCTGAGAGAGATAGTTTAGCTCACATCAGCCTAGGAGTTCAACGCCCGGACAGCTCACATAACACCCGGCACGCCAATGCCCACTCGAGTGACCGTACGCGCCGACCGAACCTTCCATTTTGATGTTCGGACACCACAGACATCTTGGCTTATACGGAATGCGGCTGATCTACCCATTGGCAAGAAGGGCAAGCGGAAAGGGGCAAGCAAGCCAGGTCATGAGACAGTGGGCACGGTCAGCTTAAAACATATTTACGAGATCGCCAAAATCAAGCAGTCCGAACTGAGGTTATCAGGCTTATCCCTCGAAGGGCTATGTAAATCTGTTATTTACCAGGCCAAATCTATAGGCGTCGCCGTTGTCCCATAACCTGGCTGTGGAATGGCTCTCGCCATGCAATCAAAACTACGAACCGAGTCCCTTAGACTAGAAGACGTTGACGCCCCTAATGAATTGTACATATTACCGTGTATACTTTTATCAAATAGCCTGTACATTAAGAAAGAAGGGAGTCGCTCTATTTTGAAGCTCACGTTTTATGTGGTTTCTGATGGCCTATCGTTATGGTTGATCTTCTTCCTTATAGACGATCTCATTGAGTCCTTTTGTTGACAGGCGATTAAAATTACTTGGAACTCGACTATTTTGTTTATAGTGATATCGACGGAAGGGTATCACGGCCGCGGCTGATAAAATGATATCCCAGATATCTAAACCTATAATCTCTCTCTTAGGTCGGGAACCTGAAGAAAAAAGAATAAACGCCGAGACTCTTGTAATCTAAGTCGTGGGATAGGGTCAAGATTGGGTTTCTACATGTGGTCTAATAACGTCAGCTACTATATATAGTAGGCGGATGGTCTGATTTGAAACAGATAGATGTTAGTAGATCTACTTAGTATTATCCTAAGATCTGCACTTCAACGCAACCCAGACGGGATGCAACAACTCTAGGAGACTAGGTCCGGTTTGCAAGTGTCATGATAACTTCCGGACAATTATTATATTTTAGCTTCTTGTTCGTTAGTGGAGTCTAGTATTGCCTGCTAGTGCGACTTACTCGCCGAACTTAATCTCATTGGTGTTCGGTGGCGCAAGTTAACTGGACTGACACAATATACAAGGCGTAACCACCGCAATCTCAATCCGGCAAACCATCTTTTCTACTAGACACGACAACCTGGTTGGCATGATACGTAAGAAGAGTGAGCAAAGATTTTAGAAGAAAAAAAAACATGGAGCGCCAATGAACAGTCTGGCGCTAATAAAAATCGAACTTATCCCCTAGATAAATAGTATCTGTCCGCTTAACGGCACCACATCCACTTCAAAGTCACCTGAGACTTAAAATTGGTAATCTTGATTTTCAAACCAAAATAGATCTAGACCTATTGGGCCTTGAGTATTTGGATAACGCTGAAGGAGCGATGAGACAGATCCCATCAGAGCTTTCGAACTGTTTCATCTTTCTTTTGGCTATCTGTACCCAATATTGTCAGGTCGGAATGGACGGATGATTCATGGCAGGAGTTACCAAGCGGCATAGACATCCAACAGGACGGGTTTGCGACTAAGTCAACCCCACCATTGTCATCTTGGCTAAGGGGTACTTCTTATCTAAGTACTGATCTTGATAGGGCACGTAGATCCTTAAGGTGACTACAAGTCATAGATTGGCTTTTCTTTTGCTTCTTTTGTTCTTTTTGTCCCAATCTGAGCAATGTACTGGAAATGAAACGCCTGGAAGTTGAAAACTAAATCAACAAGAACTGGAAAATCACAATAGATCAAATGGTCTTGAAGTTTCGTTTTCTTGTAGCTTTGTTAAAAATTTAGGTTGTTTTATAAGACGCAAACTCTAGTACATTCATACCCTGTCAATACTTCTGGCACAAGTCGCGACTGCATGACACTACCGATCTCGGGTTGAGAAATATGTATCCATCTGCCTATCTAGATATAGGTAGGTCACTTACAAGGTAGCTTAAGACCTCCATTAGAGTCAGCAGCCCCACCATACTCCGTACAATGACTGCCTGAGGCTCATGTTCGTGCTCTTGAACTTTGAACTTTTCATCATATCGTCATTAGTGAGGTCCAACGAGCCTGCCTTAGTTACATTGGCCCTCTCCCCTCCACGCTCGAATTCTAACCGGGCTCAAAAACTTACACTTGCACACACAAGTACTACTTGCAGTGCGCTCCTACCCCTCCATCGTCATAATTAGGTGCGTTGCCGGGACGCTAATAAACATCCTCCCGGTGTTGGCGCAGGTACCGAAACATCCCGCATACATCAAATTAACTGTCCGGAATGGCAACACCGGATGAGGAGACCAAGAGCCCTACTGAAGGTGAACGTGGCGAGCCAACACAAGGTACGATACCTCATCACAACTACAAATAGCATTTATCTTATTCTACCACCTCGGCCTCATATTCCCTTTAAACCCGTGTAGCTATTGTTGCCCAACATTCTTTGATCGCGTCAACTAACGCCCTACCGCTGCTTGCGATCACTAGGCCCCTCTCACGATGCTTCCAAGGCCTCAAATTCAGCCCCCGAGCGGGCGCCTGCTGTGCGATTCGCGAGCAGCGTAGACGAGATCGAACCGCCTGCTGCGCATCGGCCGCGCCTCGATTCCTCTGCTACGCCCGAGCAGCTCCAAGCGCTGACAGATTGTTTGCACGGCACTCATCTTCAGGAGCAACGCGCGCAGATCTTTAGTTTCCAACCTGTCTCACTTCCAGTCTCTAGGGTATGTCGTTTGTTGTTTACAAGCTATTGCCTTCAACTCCTCACGGAAGATTGGCATCTCCCCCGTGTGCCATTTCAGACAAATGGAGATGCAAACCCTGCTAGGGTCGCCTGACATCTTGATTGCACCGGGCTCTTGCCATGGCTTCTCGCTGTGCCTTATGGGGAACGTGATTCGACTGTGCTGGACAATCAACGCCGGTGTTTCTTATCAGACGTTATAACCATTCATAAACTGTTCAGTGTGGCTGACCATGATCCTTAGATACCGTCGAGCGAAACCACGCCCAGCGCGACTCCCCAGCATAGTCACAGTCCCATGGCACCTCGGTCGCCCCATTTTGGCCCCAGTAATTCCAGCCTCACGCCGCCGCTAACACCCGCTGGTACCTCAGGTGAACAAACACATGGTAGGGGCTTACGATATCGCGGCTCTGATGGAGGCTTTTCGTCGCAAGAGGTCACTCCGCAAGACTCAAGTCAGGATTCTCGGCCATCTTCCCGGTTGGGTCTGCCACATCGACCAGCATCTTCAGATAATGTATCTCAGGGAAGCACTATTGCAGATGACCAGGCTGGATCTCGGTCACATCGGAAGGGAATGTTCAGTATCGGAGCGGGAGGACAGTCACTCCCCGTTTCCAGAGACTCGAGCCCGTCGAGAAATGCTGCTTCTCAATATTATACCCGACCTTTCACTCCTCAAGGTGACGCCAACGATCCCTATGCCGCTAGCAAGCGACCGGCACAAAATAAGAGCGCTGGGAACATAGATCAAAGATTTGTGTTTTCGAGGAGAAAACAGTCCCCGTCGGCGTCTGCAACAAACCTGCGTCAATCTGACAAAGCCGATAAGCGTCATTCTAGTCTGCTTGGCACAAGGAACAAATCTGGCGATCTCTCTGCGACGGGGACTAATTCTAGTGCGCACCACAACCACCAGAGTTCAATGTCTGATTTGAGAAGGTTTTTCAAGGTCGGCGGAAGCCACAAACCAAAGAAACAGCCACAGTCACCAAGTGTTTCTAGTTCAGCGGCATCAGCGCGCTCAAACCACCTTCCGTTCGCCGATGATCATGGTCTTTCCTCAAAGTACGGTAAAATTGGTCGGGTGCTTGGGTCTGGTGCGGGCGGCTCCGTCAAACTCATGAAGAGAAGTGAAGATAATACGGTCTTCGCTGTAAAGGAATTTCGACCTCGGCATTCCTACGAGACCGAAAAGGAATACACTAAAAAGTTGACTGCTGAATTTTGTGTTGGATCAGCTCTTCATCATGGCAACATTATCGAGACATTAGATATTGTTCAGGAGAAGGGGAAATGGTATGAAGTCATGGAATATGCCCCGTTCGATTTATTCGCTATTGTAATGACGGGAAAGATGAGCAAGGCTGAAATTAACTGTTGCTTCCTACAAATACTGAGCGGCGTAACGTACCTGCACGGTTCGGGCCTCGCTCACCGCGATCTCAAACTGGACAATGTCGTCGTCAGTGAGCATGGTATTATGAAGATCATCGATTTTGGCAGCGCACATGTTTTCAAATATCCCTTTGAGAGCGAGATAGTACTCGCCAGTGGTACGTAACGTCTCTTTCCTCAAGCAGCAGGAAACCTGACACACAAACTAGGTATTGTTGGTTCAGACCCGTATCTGGCCCCCGAGGTGTATGACGAACGCAAATACGATCCACAGGCCGTGGATATATGGTCTTTAGCCATTATTTTTTGCTGCATGTCATTGCGAAGGTTTCCGTGGAAACTACCACGGATGACCGACAATTCTTACAGACTCTTTGCATCGCAGCCAACGCCTGGTCATGATCCCAAGCAACTGATTGTCCCATCAAAAAGTACAAATGACCTCACTGACCTCCCTGCGCGAGACTTCTTCACGGAGGAGCCACCAAAGAGCCCGAGACAGAGCAAGGTCGAGTCATCTGCCACATCTGGAACTGATAATAAAGACACGGAACGGAAAGAAGTGATTAGAGGTCCATGGCGGTTGCTCCGTCTCCTTCCTAGAGACAGTAGACACATCATTGGCCGGATGCTGACTATCGACCCCAAGAAACGAGCTACTATGGCTGAAATTCTCGACGAACCTTGGGTGTCAGACACGGTCATTTGCAGGCAGGTTGCACCGGGCCAGATCGAAAATGCTGGGGACCACACACATGTCCTTGAGCCTCCCGCGCCTGCCCCAGCCAAATAGGGCCGGCATTGGCAAGGCAGGCCCCTGTGTCTGTCCGAAGCGGCCTCATAGGGCTATGAGTTGAGTTGGCTATACGGTTGTATATCATTACTTGAAGGCGTTGTGCAGGTTGGACATGGGCAGCAGAATGCATTGCGGTGCTTGTGCGCTCTGGAGGCAGCGCAGACTCAACCATGCAAGTCAGTCAAAGGATTATTATACAGGTATAGAGCAAGGGGCGCTGTCGGAACGTCGACCTCCCAGGACATAATTTATAGACAAGGGTTTTAATCACTGTGGATTACACTCCCGGAAGCTACACAGGTATCTACCAGCGAAATGTAGGTTGTTTCTAATCAACTCCGACATGGCATATTGACTGGCAAGACTGGGTTCCCCAATTTGTTCAATTCAATTATTAATGAATGACGCGAGGGTCTTCCCGGGATTGCTTGAGCACTAAACTGTATGTATCATAATATATGTAAGTATCGAAGGGGTGGTTCCGCAGATCCGGACCACTACCGGCAGTGATAATAGGATCGGAAAAACTACGGCATAAAAAAGTTTGGACCCATCTGTAGCTTCCAAAGCTTTCCCAGAACATCTATCATTCGCGATAGCTTCAGCTTTTTCTCATCCCTATACAGAACACCAATCCTCTTTCACATTATACTATTTGTGCTCTCTCATATTCACAATCATAATGGTACGTCTCACACCTTCGAACCAGCTCTCCAGAAATACACGACACATCAAATCGGCGTCCTCGTAAAGCTCCAAATTCTCTGCTAAGAGAATGGAGCTTCAGGTACCGAGTTTGCGCAAATCTCAACTTTATTCACCTCGTCATGGAAGACTTACTAATCAATCCTCTTCGTAAAACAGGCCACCTCTATTCGATCCATCAAGTCCCTCGTTCCCCTGCTGGACCGTGTCCTGGTCCAGCGCATCAAGGCTGAGACCAAGACTGCCGGCGGCATCTTCCTGCCCGAGTCTAGCGTCAAGGAGCTTAATGAGGCCAAAGTTCTCGCCGTCGGCCCCGGCGCCCTAAGCAAAGATGGACAGCGCGTGCCCATGGGTGTCGCTCAGGGCGATCGCGTCCTAATTCCCCAGGTAAGCCTGACTAGGAGAATTGATTTGCAGAGGGATCATGCAAATCATGCCGGCAAAAAAGGCGATATTATCCCTGCAAAATGAAGTCACTAACGTTGGGTAACGCAGTTTGGCGGCTCTCCTGTTAAGGTCGGCGAAGACGAGTATCACCTCTTCCGTGACAGCGAGTAAGTTTCAATATTTTCTTACGTTCGCACCATTTGTCGATCAGATGGCTCCCCCTGGGGTGCTTTCCGTCTACTTGCATCTTGCTGACTCTCGCCACAACAGGATCCTGGCTAAGATCAACGAATAAAAAAAATCTTCCACCTAATGTAAACGTCAACCAACGAATTTACGAGAATACCATGCACAATGTACCATAATCCTTCCTTTGTACAACAATAAAACCGTGTGAAAATAGCACCGCATTGAGGCGCATGAGCAGGACCACCGGGGAGTTCCATTTTGCATAGACGTGTCCTAATATGCGGACCGAGGAGGGGTGGGGTGGGGAGAAGATTTTGATGATGAATGTTGACGATGCCGTCCTTGGCCAAGGGCCGTGTGTGTGACGTTAGGTCAGCGATGCGCAATTGAATCTATCTCCACTCCCTCTAGATAGCACATCTTTCAGCAGCCTAAAAACTGATGTTCACATATTTGGGAGCAAGCTTGCTACCTTGGATCACTATCTATCTTACTATTTTCGCCATTTTCGAGCAACAGCTTTTCCATCATATAACCTTATGCCACTATCACGATATCACTGAGTGCTCTACCTCGCCTCGTCGTCTACCGCCCTGTACATTGTTGGTGGCAAAATGAATGGTTCGTCCTGACAGAACCGGCTTTTGCTCGACGTTGAGTGGACAAAGGTTATTAGATCTTCAGTATTCAGCCCCTTGCATACGCATGAGGCGACGCATATTGGTACCTAGCATTTGCCCCGCGCGCCTAGGAATCACCAGGTTTATACTCTCTTGTGTTCTTCGTGACCTTGGTTCAAATCCCGTTTAGATGTCTGCCTCCGAGAACTGGGTCATTGAGAAACGTGTGGTATGCAGCTCCATAGCTGCTGAAAGATTACAGTACAGGGCAGTCTTCACAAGCTTCGTTCTAGTGTCTCACAAGGTACCACCCGGTGGTGAGTTCTCGTCATACCTCGTGTTCTCGCGGGGTGCATAGGTGCGATGCCTTGTGAGAAGTATAGAGATGCCAAGCGTGAGAGAGCAGGGCGGGGTGAGTGTCGTGAGTGTCCGAAGTTACTTTGGGCATATACAAGATGTGCCCCTACTCGTCGTAGAAAAGTAGAAAATTGTTGGGCGTCTTAAATTCATCAAAGTCATTGATTACTCAGATAGTAGGTGGTCGTTGACTATTGTCAATATTCGCGTAATAATAATCAGCCTGCTTAGCATAATGTTCAAGCCTGTGCTGCTGCATCGAGCTGGAAACTATGTTATCCCTAAATAAATTTGTTGCAGTAGCTTGGCTTGGAATCGTGTCTTAAAAATTAACTTGTGATACCTCACTCGGGTCACGCAAATAAGGGGTTGTAGTTCCTCCTCCCTAATAGGCGGTGGGAGTCTATTACACTTTTTTTTGCCAATTAAATTCTGAGAACTAGGCAGCTGACACATCATCGCACAACATGAAGGTCTGTGTCGTCGCCTCTCGGGAAGTATCAGATAGGGTAGGTTCATTTTGATCTGCTGGGTACTGGATCTGCATCGCAGCTGTCGTGCAAGGCTACACCGACCCAACCTAACCCCCTAAAATTTACCTATACCATGGCTTGGTTTCATAATGGTTAGAATTAAATAGACATTATTATTGCAGAGGCAATTACTTGATATCGGAACCATGCGTGGTATTGGCTTGCTAGACGTAGTTCTGTATTCTGTTTGTTGCATGGATGCGTTACCTGTAGGTACCTACGTATCTGTGTTACTGTTGTTTGCTCTATGAGCATTGTGTATAAGAAGCGCTCCATCCCTCTCTTTCTCTTTCAGCCAGGAATAGCCAGTGTTCCCCTACGACCGCCTCAACTCTTCCGCTTCCTCTTGGATGCATCCGTTCTCTTGAATAGCTTCTGTGAGGCTTTCCCTTCATTCTATCATTCAGTTCCTCACCCCTTCGCCTGTGGTGACCCAACAGTTCATTTCTCCTTGTGCAGAGTTTCTGCGCATCACCCTTCGTTCATATCACCTACCTTGTCAGCTTCCACTCGGCCAAATACAGCAATAAAACCACGCCAGGATGAGACAATTCTTCTCTATCGCTGTGGCCATAGTGGCGGGTATCGCTGCATCTGCGAGCGCTCACACAGTCTTCACGACCCTATTCATCGACGATGTCAGCCAAGGCGACGGCACTTGCGTACGCAGTATGTGATTTGCAGTTATTGGCAAGAATCATGTCATCCGTGACCCATATCCTCATGCATCCTCATCTATGAATGAGCTCTTCTTACTGCCAGTAGTGGTTATTAACTTTTGATTTTGACAGTGCCTCAGGACCCTGACCATTGCACCTCGCCCATCGGGGATATTGCTAGCAGCGACATGGCCTGCGGTACGCTTGTCCGATCTGGTAGGATGTGGTTTAACAACATGCTTATATTTATCAAGGAGTTGATGGCCAGAAAGCGGCTGCTCTCACGTGTTCAGCTCCAGCTGGCGGAAAGCTCACTTTCCAGTTTCGAGAATGGGCCGATGCCCAAGCGCCTGGTTCCATAGATGAGTCGCACAAAGGTAGAGTTACTGGCATTGACCTTCTGGTATTCCACCAAGCGTTGCTGAGAATAGAGACTTCCAGGGCCCTGTGCAATCTACGCAAAGCAAGTTCGCGACATGGCCAACGATGTGGCCGCCGGACCTGGCTGGATCAAGTTATGGGATGAAGGATACGACGCGACCGCAAAGAAGTGGTGCACCGAGAAGCTGATCGACAATGATGGACTTCTATCATTTGAGATACCTGAGGGTCTACCCGCAGGCTATTACTTATTCCGTCCGGAACTACTCGCCCTTCACGAGGCCACAAAAGGGGACCCACAGTTCTATGTTGGATGCGCCCAAGTGTTCGTCCAAAGCAGTAACACGGCCGCCCTCAATGTGCCTACCGATCTCAGTGTGAGCATTCCCGGGCACGTACAAGGGAATAACGCCGGCTTGACTTTCAACATCTACGCTCCATCTTTTCCATACCCGCTACCCGGGCCAAAGGTCTTCACGATTCCGCCACCGAAAGAGGTCGATACCACCGGCTCATCAGTTCCGAGACAGACGCAGGGCGTCATCCCCTCTAGCTACATCGTTAAGAACGCCAACTGGATTGGTGTCGAGGTTCCCGATTATAGCACCGAGGGCGGTTGCTGGGCAGCTTCGGAGAACTGCTGGAAACAGGCCGGCGAATGTTACGATGCCGCGCCGCCAACGGGCGATGATGGCTGCCGGGCTTGGGAGGAGAAATGCCACGGAATCCAGGACGCTTGTAATGACGGTGATTTTCAGGGCCCGCCCAACAAAGGCAAGGAGTTGACGGTGAAGGAGCCAGAACTCCCAGCGAGTATTCCGGGTCCGGTGAACGTTTGAGATGGTGACTTCGGGTGGTATCTAGATTGGTGTCTAGGTAGTTCTCTCGGTCTCATGGAACGGCTAGGGGGGTCATGGGACGATGTTATCCATGGCATAAATCGACGATATGTAAGAGTATCCTGGGATCTTTCTTGGCACATATGCCACAAAAGGTGACTGGAATAACTCGACAACACAGAATTCGGGATGGTCAAGAGTGTGAGCCGACGTTTGTTACACCTTCCTACCTAAACTGGGTTGTATATCCGTTTTCCATTTAGGGCAGTTCAATACAGAGTGGTTGTATACTATTATTCATTCTTGCATGCTAGCTGCATACTCACACGGAGTTTCTACATGAGAATATTTTCATTAAAGATTGATGATTTGCTCATGCGCCGAAACTTATGTTTTCAAGGTCTTATTTCGGGGCAACTCGTGTTTGCTAGTCTCCTTAGACATAAGAGGGGCTTTCTTGAATTTACCATCGAGGTTGCATTTGCCCAGCATCAAGATCAAGGTACAGGATGTAACGGAGGGGCTAGTTACAATAAATCCGTCCGCTATTCGCGGAAAGCAGCGGCATCCAGAACTTCCTATTGGAAGCGCGCTAATGCAGCTAGGGTCGACGGCGGGAACTGGGGCAGATGGGAATTGATAAGCCATTCCAGCTGATCGAGGGGTTGGAGGGGCAGACAACCCAGGATCTACCCCGTACATCAAAGAAAAAAAAAAACAGAGCATACAACATTCAATGCATGGCGCGCCATTGGCGACTAAGCTAGCAAAACCGCTGGAAGTGAATTGAAAAGTGAAACCCCCCGAACAATTGAACCTCGCTTAGATCGGGAAGGGACTATCGAAAACCAGTGTTTTGGGCTCTAGAACATCTCCATCTAAACTAACATAGGTAGGTAATGTTTTCCGCGGGAAGTCCCTCCGTCCATCAATTAGCTACCTAATGTAGCTATCCTTTCTAGCATCCGTTGGAATTGGAAGACGATGGAGCTCTAGGTTTTATTTTATATTCATCTGTGCTTATGCCGAATGTTCTCATGCCGCGAGATATGACGCAATTGCAGGCAGGCGCCGATTAGCGCTGGGAGTGATATATTAAAAACAGTCGATGACAAAACAACTTCTCTTTCTTCTTATCCATTCCATCTTTTTTATTACACGTCGAAATGCTTGGTAATATGACGGCCTTACTCGCCCCGGTGATCCTCGCGTAATATTTACTTAAGTACCTCGGCCGCCTAGTCTAGGGTGCCGAGTAAGTATTTCAATCACTCCACTACCGGTCTTTTTTTTCTGGTCTACGATCTTTTTTTCTTTGACTTACCGTCTTTTGTCGTCACGCCATCTTGCGCGACGGCTTTAAGCTTTGGAAGCGCACATTATAACCTTCCATACAGCAAGCGGCCATATCGACTACTCACTGTACAGTGTATATATATCTCTCTAGAGTACCTTCGCTCGAGTCTGCGAATCACCTGGTCCATACAGCCATGCCTATCTCCGTTGACGCATCCATCGAGACCCCTCCGCGGGCGCCGACTCCGGTACACGGGTTCGGGACTCTTGCAGTCCATGCTGGATCGCCACACGACCCTACCACCGGCGCTGTCATAGAGCCTATCTCTCTTTCTACGACGTTTGAGCAGTCGGCAGTCGGCAAGCCCGTGGGCATATACGAGTACTCGCGAAGTGCGAACCCGAACCGGGACAATTTCGAAAAGGCCGTCGCCGCGCTGGAGCATGCCAAATACGCTGTTGCATTCGGCAGCGGCAGCGCCGCTACAGCCACCATCCTGCAGAGCTTGGCATCCGGGTCCCATGTCATCAGCGTCAGCGATGTCTACGGCGGCACACACCGTTACTTCACGCGCGTCGCGAAGGCCCACGGCGTCACCGTCACATTTACCCCGCAGATCGAGGTCGACATTGCAGAGCACATAAGGGACGACACCAAGCTGATCTGGATCGAATCGCCCAGCAATCCTACCTTAAGGCTCGTCGACATCCGTGCCGTCGCTAGCGTCGCGCACGCCCGTGGCGTCCTTGTCGTCGTTGACAACACCTTTCTGAGCCCCTATGTGCAGAACCCTCTGGACCACGGCGCCGACATCGTCGTGCACAGTGTCACAAAGTACATCAATGGCCACAGCGATGTGGTCATGGGGGTGGCCGCTGTCAACTCAGAAGACTTGCGCGACAGACTAGCCTTCTTGCTAAACGCTGGTGGTGCTGTGCCTTCGGCATTCGATTCCTGGTTGGCGCACAGAGGTCTTAAGACCCTGCATCTTCGTGCCCGCCAATCCACGATAAACGCAACGGCGGTCGCAAAGGCTCTGGAAGCGAGCCCGCATGTGATCGCCGTCAATTACCCCGGCTTAGACTCCCATCCCCACCGCGCCATCGCGCAGAAACAACACCGGGACGGAATGGGCGGCGGTATGCTCTCTTTCCGCATAAAGGGTGGCCGGGTCGCGGCGGAGCGCTTCTGCCAGCTTACCAAGATCTACACTCTTGCTGAGAGTTTAGGAGGTATTGAAAGCTTGGTCGAGGTCCCGAGCGCCATGACACACGCCGGCATACCGAAGGAGCAGCGGGAGGCCGTCGGCGTCTTCGACGACCTCGTCCGCATAAGCAACGGAATCGAGGAGCCCGAGGATCTAGTCCGCGATGTACAGCAGGCACTGGAAAGGGCCGTGCTGGAGGCAACGGCGAAAAATGGCACAAACGGAGCAAACGGCGTTAATGGACACTAAAAACATAGATATATTATAGAGTGTCGGAGCGACTAAGAAGCATGGAATGATTTTGTTTATCACTTGCATAACGGAAGACACCTTTTTTTGTCTAGGGAACGGTTAAAAGCGTCCCTATAGAGCGATGCCACAAATACAAATGCAATTTGGTTTGGGAGTGGATTGCGGCTTTGTGTTTGACGCATAGTCATGGCTTCAATAACAAAAAACCTCCACTATTTGAAAGATTTAGTTGAACCAACTCTCTATTACAACGAGCGCTCTGTTTCTGGTGTTTCCAAGGTTATGCTTGTGCGTGATCGTAGTCTCCTGTCGCGGAGGCGCCTGTCAGTCGAACTTGTCACATAGAGTATCAGTCATTTCGACGACATATGCTGTAAGTGACATGTGACAAACTCCAGGCCTATCCTATGACATTGGTCTTATCAGACGAATCAAGTTGAAACTAGAGTTCGTCTACTACGACACACAGGTTTTCATAAAGGAGGAACCTTTCGGGTCGATCTTTTCCATTCAATCTGTGGAATGCAAGGTCCGATATCTTAACACTTTTGACCGGTCAACGGAGAACAGCCGGTGTACGGAGTGCGGATTTCGATGTCGGATCCGAGATACGAGATGTCGTCAGACGGGGTAAATTAGTTAGCTGATGCCGTGCGATCGGGAGGCACTGACACAATCGCCCGGCGACTGCCAGCGTTGTTTGAAGTAGATATATATACTTGCTGTTATCTATATACGAGGCAGACTGTGAAATCAAATGGAAATTGATTGGTATTTCCAATCTCAGAAGATACTGCCTTAGGCTAATTACGCCTCGTCAAGACGGGGGTTTTCCGATAAGAACTTTGGGAGCTTGGCAGGGGTCGTACAGTATGGCACAATACAGTATAGCAGACAGTAACTAGATTGGGCACGCCGGGGAAGTATATCGTAACCAACCTGCCTAAATACTCCGGTGTCGTGACTGAGAAGCCTCCGCTTTGTGGAATTGCCTTTTCCTTTTCCTTTATATGAGCTGCTTACATTCCTTTTTTCAGAGGTGTCTGTCTTTACTTCAGCATGATACCTCATGGATCAGTTTACCCTCACTAGCAGTAGCTGGGGGTTACCCCTTCAACCCCCAATCTACCCGGGAGACCAACAGTTCAGGCTGAATCATCTTCAGTGAGTGCCATCCTGTCCGAGGCTTCAGGACGGGAATGAGCGCGTTCTAACATTTTGGTAGCGATACGGATCTCCAATGGGTACATAATCTCGCTCGGTTTGCGCAAACTGGTTATCTTCAATTCACTATTGTTGTTGCCTCGTTCCTGCTCCTCGTTAGATATTTCCTCCAAAGATCATATTCAAAAATATCACTACCCGAGACAAATGACTCTTCCATTTCTCTTCCGTATGAAATATGTGGTCAAGTCTTCAGAGCCGCCACGTTGGCCTTGATGGTCGTTGCAGCTGTCCAGCTAGGAGGCAGATGGAGCAATGTTACTACCCTCGCCTATGCCTTCTTCCTTGGCCTCCTGCGGTTATTTAATGATCTAGAATGGAGGCATGTCGCATTACATCATGTGAACTTTGTTCTTGTGACTGTGTTGCTAGTTGTTGTCGTGGGAGAGCTGCTCCCATATATGGACGCCACGTACAGCCAGTATCTAAGTCCTGTCATGATAAGCAGCATAGCAACGTTGGCTGCTGCTGTGCTCGTGGCCGCAAGCACGCCGAGGAACTGGATGCCCCCTTCAATAAACCTAGATCTTTCTGAAAGGATCGCCACTCGAGAACCGTCTCTCGAGGAAACTTGCAGTTGGATAGGGTATTATGTCACTTATGAATGGCTTACCCCTCTTCTGTTGAGAGGCTTTCGACGGCAGATGACCATTGAAGAGCTCCCGAAGCTCCCATGGTACGATGAGCCATTCGTCCTGCTTTCGAGGATCCTTACGGCGCGCGCCAAGTCTAGCCGAAGTTTCTCAACGATAGTGCGTTATCTGCGGGCAGAACTAACCTCTATGGCTGTCTGCTCGATTATCGGATACACCGTTGAATTACTGACTCCCTTCGCCATGTATAAACTGCTAGAATATATCGGCGATCCCGAAGGCGCTACTGTAAGACCATGGACATGGCTAATACTATTATTCGTCGGGCCGCTTTCCCGTTCTATCGCCTTCCAGCAGTATACCTTCGTAGGAACTCGTGTAGTAGTGCGAGTAAAGGCCGCTTTGACTCAGGAACTTTACTATAAAGCGATGGGATCCATGGAACTAGACGACGATGCCTTCGCAGAAATTGCAGCCTCAGGCAGCGACAACAATAAACCAAAGAAGCAAGCGGCAACAGCCTCAGGTCGTCTTGCTAATCTCATGAGTGCCGATGTCGATGCGGTATGGCAAGGTAGAGACATCGTGCTGATATTTTTCGGATTTCCTTGCGGCACTATAATCGTTTTGGTCTCCCTGTACAAGCTGTTGGACTGGCCAGCTCTCGTTGGTATAGCCGCCATGCTGGTTTTGTCACCACTGCCACTGCTTATCTCACGGAGAATGATGGGTCTTCAGCGCGAGATGAAACAGATACAGGACTCCCGCATCTCAGCCGTGTCCGAATACTTGTCTTCCATCAGAGCCATCAAATACTTCGCTTGGGAAGACGCAATTATCGAGAAAATTGAGGCGATCCGCCGAGGCGAGCAGAAGAAGATCTGGGGGCTGAATGTTCTGTGGGTGGCGCGTCAATTTCTTGCGCATATGAGAACTGTGCTAATTGACCATCCAGCTTTATATGTCTTGGCCAGATCACGGAATGCATACCTACATTCGCGCTCCTACTCATGTTTGGCCTCCATGTTGTTGTGCGAAAGGAAAAGTTGACCGCAGAGGTAAGGCTCCCGTAGTTTTCAATCAACTCCCAAACTGTGTGGGAACAACCATTAACTCGCTCGTTTTGCTGCAAGATTGCTTTCACGTCGATTAGCCTAGTCAGAACGCTGCGGCGCAACTTGAGCATGGCCTCAGGGCTATCAAGGAATTTCACGGCAGCTCTAGTGTCTCTCAGACGTCTAGATCGGTACTTCAATAACGTCACGCCATTAACACGTCACCCCAATGGTCCATTGAAAATTACGAATGCTTCAATGAGGCGCCACAAGAAGGCTTCCTTCAACCTAAAAGACATATCAATTGATTTCGTCGAAGGCGGCTTGAACGTAGTCACGGGTCCAAGTGGTTCTGGCAAGTCGACTTTGCTATTGGGAATTCTAGGGGAAACTCTTTTGGAGAGTGGCTCTGTTACGTGCCCGAAGGATGTCGCCTATGCATCTCAAAGTCCTTGGCTTCAAAATGAGACGATCCGCGAAAACATTTTGTTCAACAGCCCGTTCGAGCAAATAAGATACGACCGAGTTATTGAAGCATGTGGCTTAGCCATTGATATGAACGAATTTCCTGACCGAGATGAAACCGAAGTCGGTGAAAACGGGGCTTCGCTGTCAGGTGGTCAGAAATCGCGAGTGGCTCTAGCTCGCGCTCTCTATTCCAAGGCGCCGGTTATACTCCTAGATGACATCTTCTCAGCGCTAGATGCCAAGACCTCCGCGGCCTTGTGGAAAGAAGCATTCTGTGGCGACTTGCTGAGGGGACGGACAGTTGTGCTCGTTACTCAGATGCCGTGGATCGCGCCCCAAGCGGATCTTGCGATTATCTTGGAGAATGGCCAAATCAAAGATCTGCAACAGAATCCAGGAGTCACTCGCCATATAGTGACTATAGAAGAGGCCCTCGTTGACGAAAGTAGCTTGGACGCCACAGTGGAAGTTGCTGCTACCCATGCTGCCGAAACGAACGAAGCAAACCTCAATGGGGCGAGCAGCCCTGATGGGACGAGTCTCAGCGGAACCACCGTAAATGGCCAAAGCAAAACTGCTGCGGCCAGACGTCAGGATGAAGTAACCCAAGAAGCTCTAAAGACCGGTCAAACCGCTCGCCTACAGTGTGAGTAAAATTTCCCCAGACAGTTCCAAGTTTTTTCGACTCTCGGCTTTCAAGTTATTAACAAACCTTTAGTTTTTGCTTATATGCGACACTTTGGCAGCCCCTTTCATGCTATGCTTGCTATTGCAATGAGCATACTCAGCAACGCGTCGTTCGTCGGAACTACACTGTGGCTTGCAGTATGGGTAGATGCGTATGAAAAAGAGGATGCTTACAACGCTGCATTCTATCTCGGCATATACGCTGCATGGACTTTCGGAGACACATTTTTTGGCGGGCTAACTTATATATGTTATGAGCTTGGGGGTTGGCACGCAGCGCGTACTCTTCACACTAATTTCATAAGGGCTATCATGAACGTACCCCTTTCTTGGTTTAAAACGACACCTGTGGGTCGCATCGTCAACCGCTTCTCGCGGGATATGACCTCCCTCGATACATCTTTAGTGGGTATGCTGCGTATGACGATCGAGAACGCGGTGCGCCTTGTCTTTCAAAGCTTTGCTATCAGCGCTGTCCTACCAGTTTTCCTGCTTCCGGTGCTCGCGTGCTGCGTTGTGGGCATTATCGCGGGAGAAATCTATACTCGTACGGCGGTAGCTGTGAAACGACTAGTATCATCCGCGCAGTCGCCCGTGTTTGCGCATTTCGCCGACAGCCTTGCCGGACTTTCGGTTATCCGGGCTCGTGCTGGCAGTAAGTAATTCTCAGAGTCATGTTTTTGTTTTGGTAAATTTCGGACAAAGAGTGTTCTTGAAGCCTATCCAATCACGCCCCAAATAGCTTTAACTAACTCTCAGCGTCACAGTGCCGCAAACGTTTGGCAATCAGCTCGCAGACAAGATGCGGGTGCTCGAGCGGGCGTTCGAGGCTCAGTTTAACTGTAATCGTTGGGTGGCGCTGAGAATCGATATGATGACCACTTTGGTGTGAGTGACTCTCGGAACTATTTTCTCCCCAGAGCACGATATTTCCTTTGGGACAATGGAGTTGCTCGAGGCTTCTGAAATCCTCACAGACCACGCTTCAAATGAGGTAACTGACTCTGAGTGTCACAGCACTGTCGCGGCCGGTGCCATTGCTTTATCAAAGACTGGCACTGTTGCTGCGGGTATAGTGGGCTTCTCTCTATCAAATGCGACTGTATGTGATCCTTTTAGTGGAAAAACTGTTTTGTTTGCTGATCAATCTTCTACGTAGACTTTGAACTTACTCATCGTCGTCCTTGTTCGGGCAATGAATGAAGTTGAAGTGGAACTCCAAAGCGTGAGCATTATCCGTGAACACATTATCAACTTACTTGATAGCTAACGTTAGTTTTTTTTTCCAGTATCACCGTGTCAAAGAATATGCTAGTGTAGAGCCCGAAGAGAAACCCGACGAACATAGGGAACAGGGTGCTTATTCTGACGATCCAGATGTGGTTCTGCCAAAGGACTGGCCGAGAAGTGGCGAGATCGAGTTCCGTGACGTTACGATTAAATACGATCCAGAGGGTCCGGATATTTTAAAGAACATCAACCTTAAGTTCAAAGCCGGTCAGCGAGTGGCCGTGGTTGGACGAACAGGCTCAGGGAAAAGCACAGTAAGCAACTCATTGGTTTTTATGTCTAGATCATGAGCTAACTTGTTGCCTTAGTTGGTCTTATCTTTGCTTCGGTTCACAAACATCGTGTCCGGCCAAATATTCTTCGATGGTATTGATATCACAAGCTTTCCGCGCAAGAGATTGCGAGAAGCTCTTACTATCATCCCTCAAGAAGCAGTACTGTTCAATGGAGACGTCGGCTCTAATCTGGACCCAACAGATAAAGTACCCAAGGAAATTGTGTTGAAAGCCCTAGAGTATTGCAGTGGCATCGCATCCTTCCAGTTCCATCGTGACGAGGGAAACACAGAGTATGTGACCGGTAATGGCAGTCCGGATACGAGTGGTCCAGGCATCGCTCTGTCGACCGTGGTGAAGGCCAAAGGCGAGAACTTTTCACACGGACAACGCCAAGTTCTCTCGCTGTGCAGAGCTCTTGTACGCAAGAGCAAGCTCATGCTACTTGACGAGGCGACTGCGAGCATGGATTATGAAACGGACCAGGGCATCCAGGAGGTATTGCGGAAAGAATTGAACGAGCACGGAGGCGACAGGACGCTTGTCACCATTGCTCATCGGCTGAAAACCATCATCGACTATGATCGCGTAGTGGTTTTGAGCGCCGGTGAGGTTCTAGAGTAAGTCATAGCCATCCCAAGCCGAATGGATAGGAGATGAGAGTACTCGGCTAACAACGTAACCTGCACAGGGTGGGCAGTCCAAAAGAACTTTACGAAGCCAAGGGGCAGTTTTATGATATGATGAGACACAGCGGGGAGTTTGAGGACCTTGAGAAATATCTCAACGGGCAGTAATGATAGATGAGAGGCCGCCTTCTTTGGTGTTATAGACATCATAGACATAGCTCTAGGTATGGGTACTTCAAATAGATATAAAAGTTGTTGGGTTAGTTATAGATAAAAGCATTCCAGTTCTCTCTAAAGTATGTACCTACATGCAGTACATGCAGTGGGTCCACATAACTGGGTATTTAGAGCTACCCGCTGTAAATATGCTAGCGGAGATTATTGCTTAGCGTATCGCATCCCGCGGATCGGAGGTCCCTTGCTTCCAGAGTAAGCTACCTAAGTACCTAATGCTGCATACTATGTACAATATGCCGTACTAAAGGAATCCTTCAACTTTCTTTGAAGGACCAAAGTTTGGCTTCGTGCTCCGCCTTCTCGCCTTGAGCAACCATGGTGCGTCACGACGCGCCTCGATCACGGACCGATCATAGACATGTTCCTCTCTAGCCTGCTTGGCACCTCGTCGAAGCGAAAGCGCTCTCCCAAGACACACCTCTCCAGACGTCAGAGCCAGAGCCAGACAATAGAGTCGTCACCGTCGCCATTGCCCTCATCGTCGTCGCTTTCGCTGCCGCCGCCATCGACTAGCGAAGGTTCGTTCAAATCCGAATACATCGTCGATGAATCCCAGTTGGAGCCCGTCGCACCACCCCCAGACGATGTCGTCAGCTTGAACCGGGAGCTGGATACCCTGTCCTCTATATTCCCAGACATCCAAGTCGAAGTGTTTCGGGAGATGCTCTCCAACTTCTCCGACGAGTCGAAAATGTTTGTTGTCACGGAGATGCTGCTGAAGAACCCCGCAGCCTATGTCAAGGGCCGCCGCCGGGCCACCGACCAGCAGACCAATCACAGAACCTCAATTCCCAAGACTGAGGTTTTCAGGACGCCTGCATACAAACAAGCCGTTCGCGCTCTGGCTCTGCAGGAATTCAAGGGTCTTTCTAGGTCGTCCATTGATGCTGTTCTCTCTGAGTCGAACTACTCCTACCTCGATGCACGCCCAACCCTGGTTAATTTATCGTCCAAGTCGTGGAAGTTCGCCATCTCTTCGATTATCTTCCGCCGGAAGCCTGTCACATCATCCGAGGCCGAGACACATCCCTTGGTCTCTTGGCGAGTTGCACAGGGCGGCTCCCTGGCACCTGCAGTGAAAACAACGGGCAATTCCGAGCTTGACCGGGAACTATTTGAGGAACTAATCATGCCCCTCAAGGCACGAGAGAAAGACTCCAGAGAAAAGGCCGATCGCGCACTGGCACTATCAATGCAGACCGAAGAAGCCGAAGCCTGCGAGGCCACATACGAATGCGCTTGTTGTTACACCGACTCTGTCTTTGAAGAGATCACAACCTGCAGTGCGGAAGGCCACATGGTTTGTTTTCGCTGCGTCCAACAGTCAATAACGGAGGCTGTATTTGGACAAGGATGGCAACGCAGTATCCATAAGGACACAGGTACACTACGATGTCCGGCTGTCTCATCAACCGACTGTGAAGGATGTGTTTCTATCGAGCAAATTCAACGAGCTATGCACCAAGCGGAAAAGGGAGCTGAGATATTGGAAAAGCTCGACCAGCGCTTAGCGGAACATGGTCTTCTCTCGAGTGGTTTGCCATTAATTCGATGTCCCTTCTGTAGCTATGCAGAAGTTGACGAACTGTATATGCCGGATGATGTCCGGTCGCCAAAGCTTCGCTTGAGTAGAATTCCTAACGTTCTCCTTGTCCTTGTAGCTGTGCTTCTCACGTCAGCCGCCGTCATCATAATATTTCTCGGCTTCATCTGCCTGGTCCTGAGCTTGAGTAGCTCATTTAGACATTATATTTGTCGAGAATATGCGGCAGCACTCGGCCGCTACCAACGCCGACGTCGAGGTTTAAAGTTTATCTGCCAAAATCCAGCCTGTGGACGCTCGTCATGCATGTCATGCTCGAAAGCATGGGTGGACATTCACGTATGTCACGAATCTTCCCTCATCGCCCTACGTACTCAAGTCGAACAAGCCATGTCTATGGCGATAAAGCGCATATGCCCACGCTGCAGCACCTCTTTCGTGAAAACGGCAGGGTGTAACAAACTGACTTGTCCCTGCGGCTACAAAATGTGCTATGTCTGTCGCAAGGATATTGGCGCTCCGAGTGAAGGCTACCAGCACTTCTGCCAACACTTCCGACCTGAAGGCGATGGTAGGCAGTGCAAGGAGTGCAATAAATGCAATCTCTGGGAAGCCGAGAATACGGACGTCATCTTACGCAAGGCAAAGGCAGATGCGGAGCGAAGATGGAGGGAGACAGAACGTCGCGAACTCTCAAA
Source organism: Xylaria scruposa (assembly GCA_022385635.1). Lineage (NCBI taxonomy): Eukaryota > Fungi > Ascomycota > Sordariomycetes > Xylariales > Xylariaceae > Xylaria > Xylaria scruposa. The sequence goes on from MU280204.1 coordinate 145,716, forward strand.
TGCAGAGAAAGCATATCTCGAGAACGGCATCGGCAATGTTGGGGGCGTAGGCGTTGCCAATGGACAGGGATTCCTCGGCTCCATGCTCCACGGTGGCAGGATCCCAAGCATAGAGGAGGTTTTTGATTTCATAGTCGAGACATTCATCATCTGATGTCACTAAACATGGTGAATAACTCGGGCAAGACTAGAGTTTGCTAAGGTATGGTTTGGGAGCATACATAAACTAACGATAAGGACTATAATATTTCCTTACTTAGTATTTACCTTTGTTAAGGTACATTGCGGCGGTTTGCATTGCATCGGGTAGGCGTTATTGGCGAACCGGCAGATCACCACCGGAAGATTGTTTATCTTTTTGTACATAATATCACAGAACTAGCCAGGCGGCAGGTTCAAAGAAAGGCAATGTATGGTAGACGAGCCTCAATGTTAACTAATTATGTAATTTCTCTGATCTATATGAAGTCTCACTAGTCTCAATATTTCATTGTCCTCTGTGCTATATAGCTGCTACATGAGATATTGAGGTATTGCGGACACTACACCCGAGATTCTACAACATCAACATCATGTTGTTTACCTCTGACAAAATTATATTCGAATAAATCGTACCAATAGTGTACGCCCTCACTGTTCCACCCAATATCACGTTGCGTGCTCAATGTGCCTAGTGCTTTGAACGAACTAGATTTTGTAGCGAGATCAGGGGAACTTGATCGGATATACAAACGTAACTTCCGGAACCTAGAGCGAGAAATATACCGATCTCCTACTTGTTCCCCCTGGAGCTGATGTAATTAATCGTAACACATAACCCAGTTAGCGAATATAGGAATCAGGGTATACTCTTAGGAGAGCAGCTGAGTCTTCATTTGAGAAACGTGTAGCACTTGCTGCTTATGACAATCTTATTGTTTCCTCAACCGTATATTCGCCTCCAGATTTCAAGTCATTGGATCACAGTAGCGGAGAGGCAGGTGGCGAGATTGGGAGTGTTCATGATACAGGCGTATTGATTGGAACCCAGGCTCGAAAGATGAACGTAGGGAGGTGGGTGTGCACCTCAAATATTCTTCTAAAAAGCCACGTAGGCGCATTTGAATGTAGTAATGAAGATTAGGAATATCGTCACAGGTTCTTGTTGATTGTACAGAAGCGAGAGGGTGTGTAGTGCAGGGCGGCTAGACTAGGAGAAAAACATAAATGCCCATGTGTAACATTGTAGGGTATCACAAACACGTAAATGCTTTGTTAGTCTGTATTACTTCTAAAAAGTCATTTTTCCTCCCTGAAGTCTTGGGATAACATGTCTAGGCTTTCCTATCATATGTATTAGTTGCTATATTGTTGGTATGTAGATTACTATATCTCGAGTGGTTTGGTGTTGTATAGTCGCAAGGCTACAGGCCCAGCCAAGCCCACGATTGTCGAGAACTCTCGCGTTACGACAATAGTTTAACACTCGCGCCAAGAAGGGGGGATTCTGACACCGTTTGTATTCATGAGTGAAACATCAGGGAGTCTACTGATCAGCAACAAATATACATATCCAATAATTGAATCGTTGATGTTACGTTTCCGGAGACCAGTGTACCTAAAGCACCCCTACAGTGCCACCAACTGCCTTGGATTCCCCCTCGTGATCATCATACCAATGTTCCACCAGAAGAGTTGTTTGTTATTTATATCTCCCCTACAGCCTAGATTCTATGGCTGAATCACCTTTCATCAAAGCAATCGAAGCTCCAAACCGCTTTCACAAGCAGCTCTTAGTGTACTCCAGATATACAATAGCGCCACAGGAAAGCACAACTAATACTATGCCGGGGCATAGTAGTGGCAAGGAACGGAGCTTTCGTGACCTTCCTACTCATACCAAAAACTATCACAGGTCTTCAAGCGTTCCCGCTAAATCTACCGGCGGACATCGTCATCAAACCCCAAACGTTAGGGGTATTTACGTCCCCTCCGGCACTTCCCGTTATATATCGCGGCTTAATAGCGAGGACTTTGACAAAGGGTTCGAAAATCTCGATTATTTTCGCTCGAGGCAAACAAAGCACGGAGAGAGACAGAGCACACAAATCCAAGGGGAAAGAGCACACCAAGATGGCGCAGGACGAACTCGGATAATGGGAGACCGCCGAGAGAGAGAATATCCTGTACGGGGACAACATTATGATGGAACCCAATCCCAGCTATACGGAAATGGCAAACGTGTCATTGAATGGATGGGGGACGTTGAAAGAGCAGAGGAACAGGAACGGTATGATCCCAGTCGATCTAGTCACCACGGAGGACATGAGAGTCGTAGCCACTTCGAAGATCATCGGCAGCCCAAGCTCACACGGGCGTCTAGATGGTCATAGTCAGTCGATGGGAAGTGGTCGGTCCCACCATTATCGACATGACGATGACAAGCGGGCACGGGACAACCACCAGACGGATCAGTATCGACATGTTAAGCATACTCGTCATCGAAGGTTTTGGCGTGAAACAAACCCAGAATGATACTTTCGTCCGCGACGAATTGTATTACCTCTCATTATAGATGATCAAGCTAGACAAGAGAATTCTTCCCATGAAAGGCTGATTGACACAGTCTCCTTGAAGTGCACGTGTACTATTTATCTAACTAAGCCGTTAGAAAGTACGTCTTGCATATGTATAATTAGTCCATTAGTGCTATTCCTAAGCCGTATTAGCATCTCTATGTTGGCGTAAGATGCCGGTTATTCGTCTGAGCGCCGACTATTTACGCGCGAGTATTTGTCTTATGGGTTTTGGCAGCATGTCGGATGTTGTAGACCGACAAACGATATCTGCGTCCAGCATTAATACTATGTTGTTAGATCAAAACGTTTTTCTTGAGCTCTTATAGCTACTCTCAACTCGTTATCTCAGAACAAATGAGGCAACACACGCTATGTCACTGTTCGGCATGATACATATCAGAACCGGGAAAATTTCGGAAACTAGTCTTAGGTCCGTCCTTCAGTACAACTGGAAGTTGAAATTGCTGCTTCATTAGCAGAAACAGGAAAAATGAGAGGTTGAAACAAAAAAGGGAAGGCATATTAATAATTACTTGGGCTGAAGAGAAAGAGTAGTACGAAAAAAAAAAACATGTGTACGAACAAAATTATTATGAGACAAGGTGTCAAAGTAGCTGAGTTTCAAACTGGCTGCTATCATTGGATAAGGAGAAGGTCTATGCCTCGACACAGGCCCAGGAAAATAGATGTATGTTCCAAGGAAATCAAACATTCGTGGGAGCAAGGGAGCAAGGGAGCTTACTGTACAATCGACATTGGTTGTTTGATGTTTGGACAAGAGTCTGAGATTGCGACCACTCAAATTTTGGCTTTTATCACATTCTCCGGCACGTGTGAAGAATATATAAATATAAATATAAGAATAAATCGATGCTTGACATATTAAACAAAAGGTCATGCAACTGAACGTGCATTTTCCGTCATAAAAAAGCATCAACGTATATCGCCATGGCGGGTAAACAAGGCCACTCGAAGTCGTCTAACTCGAAAGGCAAAGGGTATGTTTTCACCTGATATTGGCTTGCTAACTCTCTAAGCTTACTTGTCATGTAAAGTGTAGATTCAGCAGCAAGGCAGACCAAACCACAACAACCACAACCACTATCACAGGAGAATCGCACCCTTGGATATGATAGACAGGCTGCCAAGCCGAACTATATCCAGAGCGGCACAACTACAAGACGTGACGGCAAGCTAGGACCAAGCACTCAAGGAGATAGAGTGCCACAAAGGGAGATTGCCAAGCATGTAAAAGCAGAGGAGTTTACAAAGATGAAGAAGATGTCGCAAAATACGGGCCAGCAGAGGAAAAAAACTAAGCAGCATAATAAGAGCAAGCGAAGTCATCACGGCCACCATAGTCGTTACAGTAACCAAGCAACCCTGAAGAGGAGGGGCACAAACTAGTCTTCCGTGGGTGGTATTTATTGTACCATCTTATAAGCAGCTACTTTTGACGGCGCTACATATTGATGACCGATCGGTACCCTTATTGCTACGGGGTTTGCTATTAATCGCTGAGGCTCCGCCACGAATATATCCTGTCGGGTAGGCCGTTTCTGGTCACGGGTAGCGAGGCGACAACGGAAGGAATGGGCACAATGTTATACACCGACTGGGAGTGAGTGCTTAGCCAAACCTTGGAATGGTGTTTCCGGTCCGGAACCCATTCCCTAAGTTTTGTCATTTACAGTCCACCATTTCGGCTTAAGTTCCGGGACGAGAAGATCGAACAGTCAAGTATTGCAGAAGCTGGACGTTGTCGAACAGGATACGAAGCATGAGGCCGAAACCGACAAGTTGAAGTGCTTCAAGACTGTTAGAGTCTCAATATATAAAGCCTCAGATAGAAGATGTGCAGCACTTTTAAGATCGAAGGGAAGCAATGACTTTGAATTTGCGACGTGGAGGTTTTGGTCCTAACGTCCCGTAATTGTTTGAGATTGAAGCATATCCACTAGTTCATTAGATATAGTTGTTCTGTTCGTAAACTTCTGACGTTGGCCAGCGTGTGTAAGTTTTGTGTGATTATTTTGTACAGGACTGGATCCACGTGCGTCGATGTGTCTTCTAAACGGCCCTCAAAGAATAATTTAGATGGGCAACATTAGTTGAATAGTAATATAAGAATCATGTATTCATGCTCGAAAACGTTATCAATGATGGACCCCTGCTGGATATAAGCAGGCCGACTTTACATCACACACTTATCTAGACCTCGTACATTGATTTCCCTTCCCATTTTGGACCGATTAAACTTTACAACTTTCCGCTCTTCGAGCCATCCACCAGCTCAGCGGCAGCACCTGAAATAGCGAGCTTGCCTGTCTCTTTGACTTTGGTCTGGAAGATCACTTTACCGCTTCCTTCCTTCCACATCTCTGTAACGAGGGTCTGACCAGGGAATACAGAGCCGGCGAACCGGACCTTGATGTTCTTGTACGGACCGAAGCTCTCATAGACGGCCTTGCTAGCGATTCCCATGAAACACAGCCCATGCAAAATGGGCTCCTTGAAGCCGCCCATCTTGGCGAAGCTTGGGTCAATATGAAGGGGGCTGTAAGGGAGACATGAGTCAGTCAAGCAACATCGGAGGGGGGAATACGGTAATAGGTCGCTCAAGGGAAGGGTAAGACGGAGCTAAGGATGAAAGAACTCACTTGTAATCACCGCTCAGGCGGTAGATTGCAGCCTGTTCTGGGGTCGTCGTGGATTCAACTACAACGTCAGGGGTCCTCTTGGGAGGAACATTGGCGGCCGTGGCAGCCCCACGGTCAGCGGGCTTCTTTTGACCGTCAAATCCACCGCAACCTCGGAGGAACACCGTCGACTCATTATAGAATAGTTCTTCACCGTTCTCAGCATTCACTGTAGTAGTGCCGCTCTTCAGAATGGCGGCGGAGCCCTTGTCAACGACTTCTATTAACTTGCCGTAATTCTTCGTCCTGGCTGCTGTAGGGATAGGGTACTTTTTGACTTCGAGATATTGCTCGCCATGAAGTAACATCATTGGGGAAAAATTGGGCACCACTTCGTCGAAGCTGAAAGGCATTTGTGTGTCGAACTGTGGAATGACACCGTATGTGGGGAGCACCTGGAAATCCTCATTGCCTTCGAAGACATAGGGAAGATCAGTACGTTTGGCACCGATTCCCAAGTTATAGAGCGTGACATCACGCTCTGTGTAGCTGAACTCGGTTGGCTCAGATTTTGCTTTCTTGGCCTTCTCTTGTGCCTCAAGATACTCGTTGTTCTTGCTAGGTTGCTAAATCGAGAGATTGTGTCAACATAGTCATATTTTGAACTACTCTAATGGAATTTATATGTACAGTGAAGAGGGGAGGAGGCATCGAGGAAATAGGAAAGCTTATACCTTAGATGCCCCCCTCCTATTGTTTAGATTTGCCATGATCTTTTCTATTGAAGAAGAGGTCTTCTCAGGGTTGTCCGCCCGGCCATCCTCGAAATCAGTGATCTTGGACCAATTCTTAGCAACCTCCTCGGGCTCAAGCTTCACGTCAAGCGGGAAGCCGACACCGCCGGAACGCTGCCATCTTGTCCGGCCGCACCAACCGGAACCAACTTCGTATAGGCCGCCAGTCGGGTTTTCGGGGACCTTGTCACTGGAAAGAGCAAGAACCAGAGGGGCTATGTAGTCGGGCTTGAAAGCTTGTACTAATTCCGGAGGCAGAATAGTGGCCGTCATCTGCGTTCCAGCGTTGGGTGCGATGGTGTTGACATAAATGTTGTACTTGGCACCCTCAAGAGCGATGGCTCGAGAAAAGCCTAGAATAGCCAGTTTCTAAATTAAATAAGATTGTTAGTGTCTGCGATTCAAATCGTTCCATTGCGACTTACAGCTGCGGAATAATTGGCCTGCCCAAAGTTACCATAGATGCCGCTTGTCGACGTAGTGTTGATGATACGTCCATACTTCTGCTTGAGGAAGATTGGCCAGGCGGCTTTTGTGACCTTGTAGGTACCTCGGAGATGTACGTTCATAACCGGGTCCCACAGGCTATCGTCCATATTGGCAAAAGCCTTGTCTCGTAGAATACCAGCGTTGTTGACAATGATATCGAGTCGGCCGAAAGCGTCGATAGCACCCTTGACGACCGCGTCACCGTCTTCGGAGGATGCCTTGACACCGGCTGCCTTGCCTCCCATCTTCTTAATCTCCTCTACAACAGTGTCCGGGTTTACAAGATCATTAACGACGACTGATGCGCCGGCCTTAGCAAATGCAAGGCAGTAGGCGCGACCGATGCCGGCGCCGCCACCAGTCACTAAAGCTACGCGCCCTGTGAAGTCGATCTTTTCCCCCTGCGGGCTGGGACCGAGTTTCATAGATTCCTCAAGGAGGCCTACGAAGTCATTGACTCCAGAAGGATACTGGGGATTTGAGAAGTCAGACACCTTGCCCCACTGCTTGATAATGGCACTAGCAGTATAGCTATCGTCTGCCTTGAGCAGTAGACCACTTGATCGCTCCCATCGGAATTTCGCGATGTGGCCACCGCCGGCTTCGAATATGGCGCCGTTCTCATTAGTGTTGCTCTTGTGCACTAAGACGGCCACGAGGGGTACGATCCAATCGGGCTTCAGGTTCTCCAGCATATCGGGAGGCATGACAGTCTCCGTCATGCGGCTGGCGGCGATAGGAGCAATGACATTGCAAACGATGTTGTACTTAGCGCCCTCTTTAGCGAGAGTTTCTGTGAAGCCAACCATAGCCAGTTTAGCGGCTGAGTAGTTGGCCTGGCCGAAGTTGCCGAATAGGCCAGCAGCCGAGGCGGTGTTGATAACACGACCATACTTCTGCTTGCGGAAGTAGGGCCAGGCTGCACGGGCGCACTTGTAAGCGCCCTTGACGTGCACCTTTATGACCAAGTCCCAATCTGCATCTTTCATATTCTTGAAGCTGACATCGCGGAGGATACCAGCGTTGTTGATGAGGATGTCGATGCGGCCGAAAGCCTTGATGGCGGTTTCGATAATCTTCTCCCCATTCTCGACACTATCGTAATTCGCTACGGCCTCACCGCCAGCGGCTTTAATCTCGTTAACGACTACATCGGCGGCCTACAAATCGCGACTTTGTTAGCCAGAATCCTTCGAGCACCCAACCCAAGACAAATCCGAGAGAAAGGAAGGTCCTAAGCTAACCTTTGTTGAATTGCCCTCGCCCTTGAAAGAACCGCCAAGATCGTTCACGACAACCTTAGCTCCTCTCGAAGCGAAGAATGTGGCATATGCTTTTCCTAGGCCACCACCGGCGCCAGTGACGACGGCGACCTGGCCGTCATAGCGCAATTGACCAGACATGGTGTAATGCTTAGATTGGGTATCAACTAGGGGACAACAGGAAGACCAATGCAAAATCACACAATTAGTTTCTGGCAGGTAATACACAAGAGTAAGAGTACAAGGTCGACGGTGGTGATGGTGAGGATTGCAGAGGTAAAGGTGAGGAAACAAGACTGCTGCGGTTGTGCCGGGTAAAGTATTGGCTGATTAAATGGCAGGCAGTTGCGCTGCTGAAGAGATGCCGCCTTTGGACTCCGCTACACGAATCAGCCGAGGCAGCTTTGGAAGCTCTGGATGGAATGCCGAGGGGCCCCATACTTCGGATAGTCGCATCGCACGCGGCAAGTCAGCCATACCTCATTGGGTTAGTAGCATCCCCGGACGCTTCTAATCATACTGAATGGCACTGTAGAGCGTTCACATGTCAGCTCCTGAAGAAAGAATGAGGTCATGCGCGCGACTCGGGTTTTCACAAGTATCCTTGACAGCAACCGCCAAATCGCACTCTTGCCAAGTGCCTCTATACGGACATACGATTCAGACGCGGCGCGAGAGACAGAGGCCATAGGCGGCGCTGTAACTGGCCATAGAGACTGTATTTTCTCAATAGTATTTTCTACTAATGAGCAGGAGTGCAGCTAGTTCGAAGAGCTTACCAGCTAAGCTGCAGCTTGTTTCCCCCACGTTTGGCGCGAGTTTATTCCCCGCAATGTAACAACAACCCTGCTTTTAGACTGCATCCACGGCTTCCATAGGGTTCTCAGGTTCAATAGTATACCTGAGCTCTGCCTGAGGTACAAACATGATGGTTTACAGGTAGATCTACTAACAAGTCATTGATACTCGAATATTGGCAAAAGAATGGGAAATAGTAAAAGGGGAGTGGATGAGTCCTGGTATGGCTGCCCATAGGTTCCATCTTTACTTTGTAGGTACCTGTTCGGCTAATAACTTGTCATTGCTGGAATAGGTCGCCTTTGGTTGACTGCGAGGTACATCATCTTAATACAAATGTTGGATCATTGGATGTTTCGGGACCCCACGATACGGAGGTCTAACTCAAACGACCGCCCCCTTTAAAAACCAATAAGAAAAGACGCAACATGCCGAAAGTCTACTGCTTAACACTGGTGGAATCTCTATACTCATACGGACTTTGAGTCTAGGAGTGCTGTACTTGGCCCACTTATACATATAGGTCGGACAATACCGGGGCTCGAAGCCGCCCCTCGCATCACAGAAGCCCGACGTCATCTGCATGTTGAAGGCATCGTATACGTTGTCTTCGACAGCAGAGTTCGCCATCCAGTAAGAAGGGAACACTCACTCATTTCTAAGTACAAGAGCAGTCAATCAGTGAGTGTATAAGACCAACTCCACCAACAACAAACGACATTGAGAAAACGGTAGAGGTTCTACCGTGTAACTCTCATAAGACAAAATGAGCGCCACCAACACCGAGATCTACGACGACAAGAGCCCGATCTGCGTGCCCTTCATATTAGAGCGATTACAGTCCCACCCGAGCTCGGGCTCGACGCGGCCCTTCATCATCGGGCTGAACGGCGTGCAGGGCGTGGGCAAGACGACGCTCGTCCGCACGCTTGCGGAGACTCTGCGTCGGGACGAGGGGCTCGAGACCTTGGTATGCAGTATTGATGACTTTTACCTCACGCACGAGGACCAAGTCGCGCTCGCGGAGTCCATGCCAGAAAATAAGCTCGTGCAGGTTCGGGGCGAGCCAGGTATGTCTTTTCGCCCCTGCGGTTTAAATCTCATCTCATCTCACCACTTGTCTCTGATCGTGAAATCGACTATCCGTCAGTTTGAGTTGAACTAGGATTTCTTAATGTTTCAGTATTTGGCTTTTTAATAATCTCGTTCCACATCCCGCTCAAATCTTATCTAATTATACATAGGGACGCACGACATAGCGCTTGCAAAAGACTTCCTCGCAGCCATCCTCAACGACAGCGCAACGCGGGTCCCGCAGTACGACAAATCGCTCTTCTCGGGCCAAGGAGACCGTCTCCCGCGGTCGATCTGGCCCGAGGTGAATGCGCTGGGGCAATCTAAGGTTCAGGTCGTCATCTTCGAGGGGTGGTGCGTCGGCTTTCGCACGCTGTCGCCTGTCGAGGTGACCTCACGATACAATGCGCCGTCACGGACGCTCAAGAGCCACGCCCTCGAGCACCTGCAGTTCGTTAACCGCAAGCTCGAGACGTACGATGCTATCACGAACTTGTTTGACGCTTTTATTCACATCGACGCCGAGGACACAGAGTGGGTTTATGACTGGCGACTAGAGCAGGAGGCCATGCTGCGTGCGCAGCGGGGTGCCGGCATGAGCGATGAGCAAGTCATGCGCTTTGTCGACGCCTATTATCCTGCATATGAGTTATTTACAGAGAAGTTGCGCAGTGGTCTCTTCGCTGACAAATTGCGTTGTCAGTTGAGACTTGTCGTTAGTAAGGATAGACGTGTGAGAGAAACAATAGTCATATGATTCTGCTTGTTCACCTCTGTCGGCTCGAAACCCGGTCCTTGTTGTATTGTGATAAGTATCTTACAACGCCGAGCTAGCTGTGAGCTAGACTGACTAGCCAATCTCTGTATGAGAACTGTCTAGCATCCCATATCCTTTTTGACAAGCCTCATACTCGAGAATCAGGTATAAGCTGCTATATACAGCAAAGGTAAAAGAAAATTCCAGGAACGCCGGCTGATGCGATCGTAAGTCGTAATAATGCCGTCACATGTTTTTTTCCCACGACTTCCACAATGCTCTCGACATCCACACTTAGCTCCGTGAATTATATACTTTGCCAACAAAGTCCATATTCGCCAGATCATCTATTGATCGAAAATCAGTTGAACTCCTTGCCCAACATCATATCTTCACCTTCGGTTTTCAAATCGGACAGTGTCTGCCCGATACCATGGATTTTATTGCGCACAGCTTCCTCACGCTCTGCTATTTCGTTCTCGAACGCATTCGCGATGTCTCGCTTTTCCTTTCGTGTTTCTTTGAAACGGGCCATAATCTCTCCGAATCTCTCAAGAAACCAGTCGCCTGACTCTTCCCAGTCTCGAACAGGCATTTTTGTAAAAAAGTTTTCCTGGTTGACTTTATCCTTGGTGAAAAAGTGCTCTAACTTTTCTGGCAAAGTACCTCTGGGTGGCTCAAAGACCGAGCGTGCTTCGGCTTGGGCCGGGTCAAAGTCAAAAGCTTCCTCTTTCAAAGCTGTGTACTCCATCGCTGCCAATGCACCATCATCATAGTCTAACTCGTAGGAACGTTTCTTTGTGGCGGGTTGGTGTTTCCCAGGCGATAATCGAGGCATGGCGCTCTCACGCAGACCAGTCTTGCCTTTATTAGTTCGGGCGAAGAGTTGTCGATTTACCTGAGTCTTCGTTTTGGGGATAGGTTTCGCGACAGGCATAGGAGTCGGTTCTCGTTCAACGCTCGCGCTTTCTGATTCATCTTGGTGGCTAACCACGGGCGTATCGGTGTCAGCAAAAATAGTTGACCGTTGTGGTTGAAGTTCAGGTACTTGCAATCTAGCTAAGCGCTCCGGCGGTATTTGCGGTACTTCGGCGGGCTCATCACGATTAGGATTTAAGTAGACGTGGGGTCTGAAAGGCTGTGGCATCGCAGCGGCATCACTGTTAGAATAATTAATACGCTCAGGATATGACTCGCGTCTGGTTGGCCTAAGAGCTAAAGTCTTTGGATGTTGTAGCCTTTTTCCTGATGGGGTCTTTTCTGGTGATGTATTATACGGGCTCTCATCGGCATATAGATCACGTCCATTGTCGGAGATGACATCCCTAAAGCCACCCCGCGGACTTCTAGCTTCGGGAGTCGAAGCGCTTCTTGTGAGGCCGTTTCCGGGTTCGTTTCCCATAACATTGATCAAGCCATTAGGTCCAATGGTGAAGGGAGGTGGTTGATCTACCCGGTCGGGGGGTCTCGGAGCAGAGCGGTGACGTGGACTATCATGTTGTTGATAAATGAGAGCTGGATGTCCCTGAATTGGCCCCTGAACTGGCATCTGACGATAGGCAAACGGCGCATTAGAATAATCAATGTTACTAGCAGAGTCACTAAACGCAGAACCCTCTATTGTAGACCCCTCCCAGAAGGGCACCGGCCTCTTAGATTGTTGCAAGGGCTCGGAAGATGTGGTTTTACTGCGTGGAAGGTTCGCAGACCCATCTCGGGTGTGGGTATGAGTAGAACGAGAGGGCATAGGGATGCGCGCCGCGGCGACGGTCGCTGCACGTTGCGAATTCGCATTGACTATGGGAGAACGAGAGCGGCCCGGTGAGGACTGCTGAGTCGTTGGAGGTTTTGTTTGGGGGATGTTTACGTGGCGTGTCTGCGTCTGCGGCTGCGGCTGCGGCTGCGGCTGAGTCTGTTCGGGGGGTGAAGGGTCGTAGGTCGTCGCGGGAGCTGAAGTGGCGACGCCGGGTTGACTATGGCCAAGGCCAGGATTGTTAGTCACCCAGGCCTGCATCTTAGTCCTGGACTGCTTAAAGAAGGAGGCAGTAGCCGGCGGCATATGGACACGACAAGACGGCACGGCACGGGGCGGGTTCGACGGGCGCGGCCCTGTGTTGTTTACTCTTGTTTACTCGGTGCTAGAAAAGGGAAGGGTCTAGGCTACGTGTACGTGTCCACGATAAGGACCATGCCCATAGGTGCTCATGTGTGTAGGTATGCTATTGGAACGTGAGCAGTCGATTCGAATCGGGTGGACGAGAGGTTCGGGTCTGGTGGTTATGTATCATGTCTCCAGCCGGCCCAATTCGCCAGCAACGTTGGGTCGCAACATGAACCGACAGACGGATGAGCCCTTCGAAAGATCTGGAAGGCCGCTGTGTCCGGGGTCCCCCAACGAGCGCAAATGCGGGATGCGGGATGCGGGACGCGGGATGCGGGATGCTCGAATGGTGGAGAGTTGTTGAGAGTGGAAAGCCTCGCTCGCAGCGTCTGCACGTTGTCACTGCCCACGTCTGACGTCTGACGGGAAGCAGCTAGGTTAAAGTGCTTCTGTTCTCTGCGTGCATTACAATTGGTGTATTGCCCATCTGGGGAAGTGCATAGGCGAGAGACGGGCTCCCATTGGCTGCTTCGTTACTTAGTCTATTTTGTACCTGGCTCTACTGTAAGGTAGTCTCTAGTGGGGCCTCTCTATTGCACCTCCAAAATCTCTCCGACTGTCGCTTCGATAGGCTCAACAGAAATGGGCTAAGCATCTCATCCTCCAAATTCCCATCCTGTTCGTCGAATCGCGTCAGGCGACATGCTCGGTATGCGTTTCCTGTCCCATTGGCTCGCCGCACACCTTCATGTTCGATGAGTTGTCCTGCATAAACTGTGCTTTGTCGAGCCATTAACATTCCATTGCGCGCCTATCTCCTTCTTCCTGCCCACATTGCAACCCTCCTTTCATCGTTTCATTCGCGCTTATGACCGTTGAACGACATGTCGTGGCGACGACGGGATCAAAACTGCAGACTGACATGGAGGGGGGTCGGACATGTGTTCCTCAATGTGAACCGGGGGAGGTTTCGAGTCAGGGTAGCTTTACTACTCCCAGTCTGCATCCCATCCAATCAATCCGCTGCGAGGCTTTCCTAGCTCACTATGGGACCCGTTATCTTTCGTGTGGCCGACATCATATGCTGCCAGAAATTCTCTTCTTCATGTAGGACACCCGTAGCTGGATGTCTCGTCCGTCTGGGGTTCGGTAAGTATACCCGGGTCCCTGTTTGTATGTTTGGTACCCAAGGTGTGCGTACCATTCTTCCTTCGACGTCTATTTAGATGTGATCAGTTTCGTGTTGGGCAATGCCATACATATCATATAACTTACTACTGGTGTAATACTATTCGTCCTTACGTCAGTACCGTCTCCTATCTCCTTCTGTACCTCTTTTGCCAGCGTGTCCAATGCCATCCATACCCCATTCATTGGTTCTTGCGCCGCTACGTTTTCAATTTTCGCCATAGTAGCCGCGCCAAACCCGCCTCCTTGTAAGGCACTCGATATATACAATTGATGGACCCAGACTGTGCTGGGTGGAAGACCTAGCTTCGCATCTTCCTCGGCGTCGTGGATGTCAAGCGCTACATGGCCAACAGGTATGAAGACTCTGCCAGTCGGCTGCCGCCGCGCGAGCCGGATCTTCGTTGATGTATCTCGAAGATATTCTTTTTCCTGTAGAACCTGAGCACAAAGTTTACGACCTGATAAGGGGGGCTACGAACCTTAGGATGTGACGCGATATGTCGTTCTAGCAGCGCATTCCGATCGGGGAGATCTTCCGCCAAAACCTGATAGCGAATTTTTTAACATTGCGCCAATGCCGGGTGGTTTAAAGCCGACCTACAGCCCAGTAGAACATCCTCCCTCCCCTCTCTGCGCATTCTACCCACTCTGGCACCTCATCTGCCCTCCAACCACAGGCCACTCGTTGGTCCTTCATACGTTGTACGTGCTCGGGGTTAGAGTGGTCCCACGGGATTATCTGTCTCGGGAACTCGTTAAGCCGCATATCTTTGTCCATCCAAGCATCTTACCTCGATTTTCCATGCATGCTTTGACGTCATCGCTAACAGTTGTTCTCCCCGGTATACTTTAAAGGACGGAACCTTTTTCTTTATTTCTCTCGTGTTATTTTCTCAATAATAAAACTTCTTAGCTGATCTCGAATTTTCCCATAGTTCAATTTTAGCTAATTGTGGTTCTCGCTATTGCCTACCTATATATATTGATGATTCAGCTATCCCGGCCACCGATCTTCGGCCCTTCCGGCAGCATTCTCGGTTTGTTTAATGAGTAGACCTTGCAGTGATATGGAGACAATTCCGCACCTTTAGTTTAAAAGCGGCTTCTCCCGGTTCTAGCCATCCGTCAACATTAAAGTAACACCACCCATTGGTTGTATTTTCACGTCGTGTTCCGCTCTGCTTTGATAAACGGAGCATGCCCGGATATCGGCAAACAACCTCTCAAATACATCCCGTGCCGCACCGCACCGCACCTAGGTATCTCGCCTTTACACAGCATAAGTGGGAGCCTACTTGAATCCGATATTGCATGCAGTCATGCAGTTTCTTATATTCACTGAATTTGTCAAGAGACCCAGTGCAACGTAGCGGTCAAAAATAGCCGACACTGGTAAATGAACAAAGCCTATTGGTATCTATCATTTAGATATCGCTTCAGCCTCACGACATGGGCTCCTTCTCTGTTTGTTGACTTGACCCTTCTGCGATTTTTATAACATCTGCTGATTGCCTCAACTTTTCCTTCTCCCGTACCTCGACTTTGGGCGCATTTCCTTGCGTGCTCAGCTTGATGAAGGGAGATACCAACACCCCAGCTGCTGCTATACCGACTGCAGTCTGAAAGGTTCTGGTATACTTGAGCATTGGATCTGCGAGGGATGCCGGTGTTGACTGGATCGAGCTGAACACGGCTGTTGAGATTCCTAGCACCGCTGTATTTGCTAGTCGAATGAAAACATTGAAAATCCCGCCTGCCAGGGACTGCTGGTGACTTGGGAGCGATTGCAACACGTACATCTACGAGAAGTTAGTTTGAGATTTGAGGTTAGGATAAATGCAAGAGTAAAGAACTTACATTAGCGACGTTGAATTGTAAATCGGCACCCGCAACATTCAAGACAAGAGCTGGGAAAATAAATGCCCAGTAATTACTATCAGCTCTCATAAGGGAGAATAAAAGAGCAGCTCCGAGATAGCTCACGGCACCAAAGACCATGAGAAACGTATTGTTAACCTTATGCAAAATCCGTCCGGCTAGAATATTCCACAACAGGCCGGCAATGGCCATGGGAAGGAGTCGTACGGCGACATTTAAGGTTGATAGTCTTTGGACTTGCTGCATGAAGAATGCGATCCAGAATCCCGTGGCCTGGAAGCTCATGTTTCCGAGGACAACGACAACGATAATCTAAGAGCGGTTATCAGTCGTGTGACGTGACGCTTTATTCTGGGCTTGCGTACCAAACTGAAATTGCGATCCTTCCAGATATAGAGCGGCATCAACGGTGTTGGAAAGACTCTCTCCCAGAAAACGAAGGCTACCAGGAGTAGTATCCCGACAACAATCAACGCGATCACATGAGCTCGTGACCAACCATCCTGAGGTCCCAATCTACACACTGGTTTAGTGGTGCCATGATATCAAGTTCAGAAAATCAACACTCACGTCAAACCAGCAGTGAACATTCCAGTCCCAAATATCGTAAGAACTGTCCCCAAGTAATCAAACTGCTTTAATGCACCAAGCCGCTGCCTCAAAGGGGCCCGCTCAAAAGTCTCGACATTCGGCACAGCCCAGAACGCAAAAACGGTGAAGACGGCCCAGATGATAGACAGTAGAATAAATGCGGCTCGCCAGTTGAATATCTGCGTCGCAATGCCACAAAGAATCGTGCCGAACACGAACCCTAAGGGATTCCCAGCGCTGAAGGACGAGAACGCGGCGTTCTTTCGCTTCGAGGGTGTCGCGTATGCGGCACCCAGAATCCCGATCGCGGGCGGCACAACCATCGCTGCGGGAATACCCAGCACTGGAACACTCGGAGTCAGTTATCATCATTGTGAGCACGCTCTGACCGAGTTCAGGGAGAGAGGGTTTTGGCAGTTTTGTAGGTCTAAAGGGAGTCTTTATACTCCAAAACTTCTCTAAGATAAAGAAAGAAAGTGTTGAGAAATCCTTACCGCCACACACAATCAGCATCCAGAAGGGATTCTGTGCGAATGCCACGAGGAGCGAAAATAGGCTGAAGCCAGCCATACCCGTGATAAACATCGACTTTCTACCTAGCAAATCAGCCAGTTGGCCGAGTGCCAGTTGAAATGCTCCCGCGGTCAGCCTATACAAATCGGAAACGTCAGCCAAAAACCGTATGGAGGAAGGGGGGGCACTCACGAAGTCGAAGCACTAATCCACGATATCTCCCCTTGCGTCATGTTCAGATCTATCGAAACAGGGACCGTAATGATCAATGCCGTGCCAGCCAGAAAGGCCGAGGAAGCCGTTGCCACCGTCGCCTGCAGCACGAAGGCCACCTCCTGCAGCGTGTTCTTGAAACAATCGGGCCGGGCTCCGAAGCTCGTCGTGATCCTCTCGAGCGTCGACATGCCGGCCTCCTTATCATCGTCAGCCCCTTCTGATGACGCCTGGTTTTCTTCTATTTTCAAAGCAGAGCTTGTCGAGCTCGGCGATCTCATCTCGGGTCCCCCGCCTCCGTCCGCCTGTTGCCGCGAAGACATCTTTGTGGCGTTGCGTGTTTGCTCCGTAACTTTTCGCCGCGTCTGAGCCTTGCGGCGCTTGGAATTCCAATGGCCAGTCAAATAGATATACGATATAGCTGCAAGGCCAGCCCCAATGTGGTCACACCCTTACCGCGCAACGATACCTCTGGAACACTGCGCAAAACACATGAGAACGTTAGATCCTGGGGACATTATAAGCTTTGTCAGGCTTAGCAATCAGTAGCTTAGAGTGATCATTAAGAGTAGATTTATTGGTTCTAGTCTAGACGCCAGACGTGGGGCGCATGTCGGAGTTGAACTAAGGAACCAACAATCTCGACCGAGATATTTCTATTAGTATTTGTTCTCTTCTTTCCTCATTTTTAAGTCAGCTTCTGATGACTGTGGATATTCAGAATGATACTGAACGTGATTACTGACGATACTGGCAGCTTGTTTACCAGCAGGTTAGTGTTGAGAACATGCAATCGCGAAGTTCTGAATTGCATGTTAACAAAGTCCCCTCGGTTCATGACAATCGACCGAGCCGAGCACGAAGTATGGCCTAATAAGAACAGTCAGACCGCTTGGATTACATAACATTTTTCATACGACGCAGTAGAGCTAGGTTAGCGGTTAGTGAATTCACTTAGGCCAAGATGGAGTTGACAACCTAAGGCAGCCACGGGATTTCCCCGCAGCCAGCTATGCATTAGTTTGTTGCTTTATGCAAGAAATTATAGCTTCGTGCGTTAAGAGCGATTGCGTAATTTAGAGAAAATATTTTTGAGAGGTTATAGGAAAAGATGAATCATCACAAATAGCATCAGGCGTAATTAGTCAGTGCAACTAGACAGTTGACGAATTTATAATGATCCATTACGGGTCCAACGCATTCACATATAAAGGCGATACCTTGACTTCTCGCACCCACAGGTCCCACGGCCGCTGAACAGTTCCCATATTTGACGTCCAGCTGTCTCTTGCCTGCTGCTGGGTGAGGTAAGGGAGGTCGTCTCCGCCATCTAATCCTTGCCCCCAATATGCGTGCTTGGTCGCCAACGCTTCTGACTGGACCTGCGCGTTGGCCTGCGTGTAAAAGGCCTGGTAAACCACGGTTTCAATGCTAGTGGCGCAGGTGGTGAAACCGTGATTCTGCATGAGCGTGACGTAGTAGTCGGGCAAGCTCTTATTCGTCCCGCTGCCTCTAGCCGAGAATTCTGCTGCAAGCGCCGCCCCGAGGTCGACGCTGCGGATGAGAAGATCTTGAGTGTCATTGGCGTGATAATGGTCAGCGATGTTGAAGATGGGGACTCGCTCGCCTTACGATCCCATCATATTTCAGCCACGTACGATAAGCTTCGAATACGAGTAGATCCGGTATGTACGTACCTAAGAATCCTGCCATGTGTATGAACGGTTTCAGAAGGACACCGTTGACGCTATACGGTATCACGGCCGGCGAGTGACTGTGTACCACGGTACTGATTTGGGAGAATCGCTTATAGATCTCGCTGTGAATGTAACGCTCAATAAAGCCGTTCGGAGCATTAGGCTCGACTGGCGATGCATCGAAAACGTAGTATTCTACCATATCGTCGGGGGAAGATACGAGGGCCGGCGCCACGTTACGAGACAGAAAGAAGGTTGCCGGGTTGTTGGGGTTGCGCACCGATAGGTGGCCGTAAGCATCGAGCACGCCCTTGTTGTGTAATATGTGTAAGGCATCGATGAAGGTAGTGAAGAGTTGAGTTAGCTTTGTAGAGACCATCTTGACACAATATCTTGACACAATGGCAACTATACCTACAACGGAGAACACTTCTACTATCACGATATATTTTCAGATCTATTTACTGCGGGATAGGAAACGTCATGTCCGGGACTTGATAGCGGGGGTGGCGTTGTATTACAACCCATTGTAACTAACGCTGCCAATAGAGAAGCGGGGCATGATAATTGCCTTCCTTTTGAGCTTGACTTTGGGGTACGGTGTTTACTTCTGGTTCTTTCTCGAATCCTTAGTTGGAGAACGATTTACAGTAAACCCGCTGCTATGCTCCAGGTTGAATAGTAGATACGATAGGCTTATTTACATGTTTTTAGGTATAGGACGTGTGTAGCTATAGGAATCTAACTCAGGTCGATCAACTGTACGGAGTAAGATATTTTAACTCCAATTATACAAATCTTATCCAGACAGCTGGTAGAGAGTATTGTACCTCCCCTTAGGTCCTTGGACTCCTCAAAAAGCTGACTACACCACCGCAATACCCTACCAGATTGTCTAGTCTACTACATTCCTCAGCTTGATGTTTCTTCCACTCTCTCAGTGCGTCCATGAGGGCGCCACTCTCAATGATGACATCGAAGTGTAACCGCAGGAAGACCGTCATCCATGCTTGGGTAAGTTCATAGTCTCGTCTTGCCTTGAGACGACTTGTCAGCGCCCGGATGAAATGCAGCAGCTCGTTTGAGTCGTCACTGTCACTGGGTGAGAGCGATCGTAGCTCGAGATCTGCCGTAGCTGGAGCAAGAGCTTTTAAATATTCGATGAAACCGTCATCTGTAGGAAGAGTCAGCATATATTGCGAGGAACTAATTGAGAATTAGGCGACTTACAGTTTCCGCTGGCGGCTCCGGACCGCAGATTGCTTGTGAACACTTGCTCCATCCTGCTATGGTCGAATTTTGTAATCCTGGACTCATTCTGGCTGTCGTCGGGTCTTGCCTCAAGAGCATTCTGGCTCAGAGATGGTGCCCCAGTCGTCGATGGCAAAAAGAAGGGTGCCTTCTCAGGAACTTTCGGTGCTTCTTTAGGCTTGTTTCTTTTCTTGATGAGGTCAAGATGTAGTAAAGTCTGCCACCTGCTCCTTGGAACCAAGCTTAAAGTCATCATGTCAGCACTGAGCTGGTCCAGACTTGGTGCAGTAACCTGATCCTCATCTTCCACAGCGTCCTCGTCGTTAAAAGCTGCCTCCAAAAGACCTTGACCGCCCTCTCCCGATGCGGTGGGGCCAGAGACTTGCTCTATAGCACTCTCGGATATTTGCCTAGTTGGCACGTGAGTGAAGAGGCTCTTGTTATTCCAGATATGAACACCCAGCTCGCCTTCGGATGCTGTAGCAAGATATTCGCCGGTGGCTGAGAATGCCAAGGCGGCGCAAGGTTTCTCGAGCCGAATCGCGTCAATGAGATGGCTTGTAGGTAGATCCCAGACTCTGACAATGGAGTCTTGGGATGCGGCCACTACCCAGCGCCCATCGTTGGAGAATGTAAAATCGTTGATCTTCCCCTGACAACCCCAGAGCTCACGAATGGTTTGTCTTGTTTCAATATCGACCACACGGATGGATCCGTCGTCACATGAAAAAGCTATGAGATCGCTCGCAGAATGGTAACGGCAACCAGTGATTGCAGTCATCGGGGCCCAGTTAATTTCGTGGAGTAGATTTCCTGTCAAAAATTCCCAAAATTTGACTCTGCCATCGAGAGAGCAGCTGATCACGAGGTGGTTCATTGAATCAACAACAATTCCAGTTACCGCCTTTGTATGTTTGCCTGTCCCTGGGAGGAACCTGGAGGATGCACGAGCTTGAAGTTGCATAACTGTGTCTGCCTGCCTAGCTTGCTGCATCTTGACCTGTCTAGCCTGTGCTGGCGTCAGTTTGGAAGGGAAGCGCTGCCTATGTAGCCCTGATTGTAAGTTGAACATGTCAACCGATCCTCCAACCGATCCAATTACGGCGAAAGTTCCGCAAGAACTCATCGTGACTGTTGACACATTTGCACCGTCACCAGTCTGAAATGCCCATCTTCCTGCACGTTTGCGCCCCCAAAACCACGTTCGTGCGAATGAGTCGTCTTTGTGAGCAGTAACAACGCTTTCCCAGCCGGTCATGCCACTAATCTCGGCGTCTAGGGATTTCTTCGGATCTCGCGTCTTCTGCCATAACGGCTGCTTGCCTGGAAGAGCGCCCATGCCCCCGTCTCTGTTGAGTGAACAGGCTATACAGGTGATTTCTGGGGCTTTTAAATCTTCGAGGGTAGTGGTAGGGCCATGGCTAAGAGCTTTCGTAGCTAAGATCCCCGACTTCTTTGCTTTCTTGCGTATGTTTCCTTGACTCAGCTCGGTGCTTTGTCCATCACGGCGGAGACTCCATCCCCATAAACTTCTGTCTTTCCCGCCGCTAAGAAGCCATTTATTACCTGCCTCGGCACCATCAAAATCCGAAGGCAAGAAACGAAGGGATGTGACAGGCGCGGCATGGCCGCTTCGGGTATGTAGAATCCTTGGTATAGGCGAAAAGGGAGTCTCGTCGAAGATCCAGGTTTTCAGAGAGTTGTCGCGACCACTTGTGACGATTACAGGTTGACCTGCCAAGAACTGGATCTTGCTCACACCACCGTGGATTTTTTTGCCGTCTTGAGACGGTGGGTTATGAGCGCTCCTCAAAATGCCCATTACTCTACCGCCTTCGTTTAGATCCCAGAACGTGATGTCGCCGCTTGTATCAGTCGAAGTTGCCATAACACCATCCTTGCGACCATCCTGTCCAGCGCCCATTCCGTCTGTGCGGAAAGAGATACTTGTCACAGCAGCATCTTCTGTGCCAGCATTAACTTGAATAAGGGTCTTGTCAGTGAGTATGTTGCGGACGGTTAGTGGCCCCCCAGCATAGGCAATGGCCATGAGCGACAGCGCAGGCGACGGCTGCATGCACGTAACGGCGCCGCAGCTGGGTGATGGAGGTAGGAGGGTGTAGATAAGTTTTCCTGTTGATACGTTCCAAATCTCCACCCAACCATCGCGCCGTCCAGCAAATACCTTATTGAGATATGTAGGCATTGTACATATTCCACCAGTAAGCTCGTTGTCCCCCTTTCGAGTGGCCATGGTGAAAAGCGTAGTATAGTGCTCGAACGTCGTCGTCTTCCAGACCTCTATTCTCGTCACGCAACATGCCACTATCCAGGATCCGAATACAAGGATCTGCTTTACGGGCTGCTGCAAGTCGGAGGGGAGTTCCAAGTGGCCGACTCTCTTACCCCTCTGGAAAATCCAGACGCCTTGAGAGGAGGCTCCAGCAGCCCGATCGCCCCATGCTGCGAAGACCTTGTCCTTCCATGCGCACGTGGCAGTGATTTCGAAAGGCGTCTGTGGCCGGGTTAAAAACACGAGGTTGAGCCCGCGCTTCAAGTCGTACGTCTGTAGGGATCGGCCGGTCGAGGTCGTGACCTGGAACGTAGTCTTGCCCAGGGGAATCGAGGTGAACGGCACGTCGGTCGGAGAGACCAAGCCTACGGTCTACAGGTCGCAGTCAGCACTTACACTTACAGCAGCGACAGGATACATGGCCAGTTACACGGTAGGGAGCAAAGACGCGGGACCGATGCTTCTGGGCGGCCGCATCCGTGCTTTTTGCGACGGAGCCCAGCTTCTGGCGCTTGGCCAGAGGCCCGTCTGGCTCAGAATGCGGCATCGTCTCCTCAAGTCGTGTGTGTACGTTTCTCTATTGCACAAGCATAACTTTGAGGCCTCGGTAGAAACGGCGAGATCAGCTACGGTCGCGGTGAAAGTGAATCGCGCCGGTTTTACGATGGTGGTTTTGGTAACTTTTTAGGTGGAAATATTTTCGATCTGTCAATTGGGCCAATCAAAAGCTCTCGATGCGGGCTCTCTCAGCCCCTCCACCGATAATCAAAACTTGTCCATCCTTAGCTCATTTGAGATGATGACACGCCATTCACCAATTATAATATTATTTCACTCCTTTGCATCTAACTAAGTAATGCTAATACCATTTTATAACATAAATTGGCATCGCGAGGTCAACATCGACCAGGGCGATTCTGGAGATGTGGCAAACGCCCGTCTATGCATGCACTCGCTTTATCGTTATCCTTAAAAATACAGTACCCCCACATCGGAGGTTAGTGCTCAAAAGTGCCGGGTTTTTAACTCGTAGTCCATTGGATGTTTTATTTTATTTTTTTGCTCGTCCAAGACCACGAAAGAGATGACTGCATGATGCTGTCATTGGCTGCCTTACCCGTTCGCTGCCCATGCGACTAAACCTTGTCGGTATTGGTATATGAACCGATGGACATTTCCATCCCTGCCAACACCCTGTTCAGACAGACCCTGTTGATGAAGACGTCACAGCATCCATTCCTGGCAACATGTGACCATTGTATAAAAAGTTACGACGCAACGAGTAATCAAAAACTTTGGGTGAAGAGAGAAGCCCGCTCTGCCGCCTGCCCATAATACCGAGAGTGCGGTGATAAGATCTGGGCTGATAACAATCTATCTCGCGTCTAATCGATCGACTCGCTTGATTACCGCCACCCGAACACAGTAAGGTAAGCAGGTGCCAATATCTTATGAAATATTTTGCAACAATTCTTCTCTTTTCTCAGTAGTTAAACCAAAACCCGAGGAGTCTGGCGTAATTCATTTGTTTCTTTTATACTCTGACCGCTTAATCTCAAGTAGCTATTTTTTGACAATAACGACGACAACGACAACAGTGACCCACTCCTCCATCCCAAGACCTATGTACGTACACACTGTACGCACTACACTATTACACTGAGTACTGATAAGGTATGCAGTACTCCGTATATGTAGTTATTTTTCCACAGAGATCTGGTGTATTTCACAATCGATCTGTATTTTGCGCCCCAGTTTTGGGGCTGCCTCCGATCACTGCAGTACGTATACCTATTAGAACCTTGTCCTACCCAGGTGGGAATAGCATCCACAATTTGCTATTTTTTCCCCTTAAAAAGATATAAGACAGCACAGCTTATTTACTGCGAGATTCGTACAGTTCAGCGTATAGTCATTACCAATACATTAACTAAGACACCAAGAAATACAACGCAATTGCTTTACCCAAATCATCACGACTTTATCAAGATACTCTATCGTTTCTCCCTGGTCACCTCGGCCCGTCCACGGGTCTGTCTTGCCACCCGTGTCACTGTAGCGAGACAACTCATCGGTTGCTTAGTCGACTTGCAGTAGGCGCGGCAGAAAAGTGGTCTCGAGTTTTTCGCTTTGTTTCCTCCAAGATGGAAGCAAACTCAGACCCAGCCCACCCAAGTATCCCCACCGGTAGACTCTCTTCCGTCCAGGATTTTGGCTCTAGCAGCCAATTGCTCGATCCCACCTTCAATCAACGTTCCTCTATCTCTGAGTCTGACGGTAACAAGCGTGTCTCTGTCTCGTCCGTCTTTTCTCTGGCGTCGGCTTACGGTGGTGCGAGCTCCGCCGTCTCCTCCGCTGCCGGCTCCGACTACGGCACTGTGCAGCGTTCCATCCCCATCCATGGCCTCATGGCTTCGGTCAAGGGCCTAGACGCCGTCCCGGGTCAGTCAGACGCCGGCGTCTCCAACGTCACCGTCACCACTTCCTCTAGTCCCAACAGCAATTCTCCTCCCGGGAACGGTCCACAGTTGACGGCGCAGAGTACGCATCACTCTAACTCTCTCGACCTCGTTCAGCGGAATTCCGTGGCTGCTCCTCCTACGGCTCTCGCTCCCGCCGCTCGATCTCAAACGAATAGAGATAGGAGTAGGGCTAAGCGTCGCTTTAGTGGGAGTACGGCGACTAGCAGTCACAGCCAGAGCAGCGAGCGAGGCCCCCAGCCCAGAGAGAAGGAAGAGGCGAAGCCAGCGCCCTGGGGCATCATTGGTGTCTGTGCCTTGGACTCGAAAGCGAGGAGCAAGCCCAGCAGGAATATACTCAACCGCATCATCGCCAACCGTGACTTTGACGTTGTCGTGTTCGGAGATAAAACAATTCTAGATGAAGGTATGTCCATTCTATTGTAGCTGAGCCCACATGCTTGTTCCTAACACTACAACAGGTGTGGAGAACTGGCCAATATGTGACTATTTAATATCATTTTACTCCGATGGGTTTCCATTGGATAAGGCGATTGCATACGTCAAGGCTCGGAAACCGTTCTGCGTCAACGATGTTCCCATGCAGAAGATTTTATGGGACAGACGATTGTGTCTCCGTATTCTAGACAAAATTAATGTCCCAACACCCCAGCGGATCGAGGTGAATCGTGATGACGGGCCAGGTCTACTAACTCCTGAGGTTGCAAAGCACACCAAGGAAGTGTCTGGTATTGACCTAGAAGCCGCAGACTTCGAGCAGTACCGCGCTCCTAGAAAGGTCGAATTGCTTGACGATGGCGATATACTTAGCGTCGACGGTGCTTTGTTGAAAAAGCCTTTTGTTGAGAAACCAACAAGTGGTGAAGACCATAACATCATCATCTACTTTCCACGGTCCGCAGGTGGAGGTGCACGGAAACTCTTCAGGAAAATTGGCAACAAGAGTTCAGAGTTCGTGGCAGATCTCGTAATCCCCCGAGCGATTACCGAGCCGAACAGCAGCTTTATATATGAAAAGTTCATGCAAGTGGATAATGCTGAAGATGTAAAGGCTTACACTGTTGGGTCCCACTACTGCCATGCAGAGACAAGAAAGTCGCCCGTTGTGGATGGCATCGTCAGGCGCAATACCCACGGCAAAGAAATTCGCTATGTAACTGCTTTAAGTCCTGATGAAAAGGAAATGGCGAGTAAGATTGCGAGAACGTTTGGGCAGAGAGTCTGTGGGTTTGATCTGCTCCGCGCTGGGGGGAAGAGTTGTGTCATCGACGTGAATGGTTGGAGTTTCGTGAAAGATAACGAAACATACTACGACCACTGTGCAAATATTCTCAAAGAAATGTTCATCAAGGAGAGGATCCGACGAGGTGGCCCAACTCCACCACTGCCTTCTCCCGCTGCGATAGACATCAATGATCCTTTAGCAAGGGCGCTCTTAGCGACGAAAGAGAAAGAAGCGTTGTCGGGTGCACAATCAGTGGGTCATTCTACATCGGCCTTGGCTGGTGCCAATAGTACGTTGTCCTCAGAAGATTCTATGAGGGATACGAATGTGGAGGAGAAGTCCCTAGGGGGCTCTCCTATCACGAGGTCCGAGACGAGTATAGCACACATGGCTTCAAAACTGCAGAATGGGATTATTAGTCCACTCACCCATCTCACCAGCAGCGGCTCGACTTCAAGCAGCATGCCTGCTACCGCTCCACCAACGCATCCAACTACACCCAATAACGGGCTAGAAGAATGCGTCGATTCTCAACCTACGCCGCCTCCGCCCCCGCCAAAACACTCCTGGAAACTCAAAGGCCTCGTTTCAGTGATTCGGCACGCCGATCGCACGCCGAAGCAAAAGTACAAGTTCACTTTTCATACTCAGCCCTTCATTGATCTCCTCAAGGGACACCAAGAAGAAGTCCTATTAATCGGGGAGGCAGCACTGTCGAGCGTCCTTGATGCAGTAGATGTGGCGATAAAGCAAGCGGTTGAAGATCCTGGTAAACTTAGAGCACTGCGAAACGTTCTAGTAAAGAAAGGAGGCTGGGCTGGTACAAAGGTGCAGATTAAGCCAATGTTCAGTAAAAAGAAGTCAGCAGAGGTGACGCCAGACGTAACGGCTAATGTCTCCGAAGGTGTGAAGACGGAGTCACTGGCTTCGGAAACCCCAACTCAACAGCATGAAGCGGAAGCAATTGCAAAGCTGGAGCCTTTAAAGGAAGAGCTAGATTCTCAGGACACGATTAACGACAAGGAAGATAAGCCTCGGGATAAGACCCGGCAGGGCGCGTTTCGACGTCAAGACTCAATGACGGGGGTGACCATGTCCAAATTTACAGCGGCGGATAACAGTTTTGTCTTGGATAAGTTGCAATTAATTGTCAAGTGGGGAGGTGAACCAACGCACTCTGCTCGGTATCAGGCCCAAGAGCTAGCGCAGAATATGCGAAACGATTACATGCTCTTGAATCGAGATATTCTTGACGAAGTTCACGTATTTAGTAGCTCAGAGCGGCGTGTCACGACGAGCGCTCAAATCTGGGCCGCGTCTTTCCTAGATCAGAAAGAACTTCCTGAGGATTTCATTACAATACGAAAGGACCTGCTTGATGACTCTAATGCCGCCAAGGACGAGATGGACAAAGTCAAAAAGAAGTTGAAGGGCCTATTGCGCAAGGGCAACGAGCGTCCACCACAATTTGCCTGGCCCGAAGGTATGCCTGAGCCTTCTGAGGTCCAGACACGGGTGGTTCAGTTGATGAATTTTCATCGCTATGTCATGCAACACAACTACAATAAACTATATAGTGGCGCTGTGAATTCGCTTAACGCTATTAACAACCCCAGCTCCGACAAGGCTGCCGGCGAAAGCTCCAGCACATCGATCGCTTCGTCACTCTCACAGGCTAATGCTATTAGCAATATCCAAGCTAGGTGGTGTTGCGGGGAGGATGCTGAACTCTTCAGAGAACGTTGGGAAAAGCTTTTTGCCGAGTTCTGTGATCACGAGAAAGTCGATCCAAGTAAAATATCCGAACTATATGATACCATGAAGTTTGATGCTTTACACAACCGCCAATTTCTCGAGTGGGTGTTCACGCCGCCAAAACACATGCTAGAAGAAGAGCTCGGCATTACTCTTAACCGCGAAAATAAAAATGCACCGAAAGAATCGGACGAGAGTGGCAAGACGGCCGACGATAGGTCCGATAAGAGTCAGGCTGTAGGATCACCCCCTAGCGAGCGAACTGACAAGACTGACTGGCCGGAGAAGCCTGAAAGGGGAGAGAGATCAGAGGCACAGAATGCTATGAGACGAATTTTTCGACGGCGATCGTGGATGAAGCACCCCAGTGAAATTGCACAGCCTGATGAGTATTTCCATCTGCAGAGGGGCAATAATCGAACCAAAGCGAAAACGGACGCCCGCTTTGAACCACTGCGAGAGTTGTACCAACTGGCGAAGGTGATGTTCGACTTTATATGCCCTCAAGAGTATGGCATATCAGATAGTGAGAAGGTCGGTCTTCCAGGAAATTCTTTGTAAATTTTGAGCTAACAAAAGGCAGCTTGAGATTGGACTCTTAACTTCACTACCTCTTCTCAAAGAGATAGTCCAAGACCTCGAGGAGATGCAGGCATCAGAAGATGCCAAATCTTTCTTCTACTTCACGAAAGAATCACATATTTACACGCTGCTCAACTGCATCCTCGAGGGAGGCATCGAGACAAAGATCAATCGCCGTACCATTCCAGAGTTAGACTACCTTTCCCAGATTTGTTTTGAGTTATACGAGTCCGAAAATAAGGGCACGTTAGATGCACCACTGCCTGGTCAACCCGCCTTCAACTACAGCATCAGAATCACCATCAGCCCGGGGTGTCATATCTATGATCCGTTAGATATTCAACTAGATAGCAAACATTGCATTGGATGTGCACCAAGGAGAAGTCTCACACCTCATGGAGACTGGAAGCAGGTCATCGAAACATTGCGAGCGAAATTCCACCAGTAAGTCTCTTATCTTCGAATCACGGCTTAATTACGGAACACTGCGATGCTTACGAGAACACATATAGGGTAAAACTGCCGAAAACTTTCTTAGCAGTTAATCTATCCGACGCCTTCACGTTCCAAGAGAAAGAGCGTCAGAATTCAGAAGCCGACGTATTTGATAAGGATCATCAGGACGACGAACGTGATGGCTTGGAGATGAAGCGAGCCGAGCCATCGAAGTCATCACCACACGATGTCGATGACGGCTCCATGACAGATTTTGTGCGGAACGACAAATCTGGTATAGAGACCATGGAGGCTCTGCCTCCGCCCATCACCCCAAGCACTTCTGAATCCAGGCTTGAGTAGCCTCCGAAAACCGCTGCGACCGGTAATGATGCTCGGTCACAGCCAGAATAATTATCGTGATGACGTATTCGTATGCGTCTCGAGTCAACCTCAGTAGCAATGCATTATCCCCCCCAACCTTACTGGATCTACATACTAGTAAAAGGGACCCCCCGGAATGCGAGCCGAGGGGTTTTCAATCCATCGGCACGACGGGCGCTGTCTACACTAACTGGAGAGCCCTGTTTCACCTAGGCGGTGAGCAAGTTTCGGTCAGGGGAATGAATCCCTTATGACCGGTTCTTCCGACTCGGCCTTATTGTATTTGCATACGAGCGCAAAAACACCGCGCAATAGAAAGATAGAGTTTTCAAGCTTACGACAACGGACTGTCAAAGCGTTATCAGCATTGATGTTAGTAAGCGAGAATATGTCACGTCGACGGGATGTCAGGACCCTTGTAAAGAGTACGGGATGACATGTGTCAACTAGGAACTAAATTAGACTAGAGTAAGGCTAGATTAGAGCGAAGCCAAGATGGCACAAATAGGAAGCTCCATAAGATGCTTCCAACCATAATCCCAGCAGACAGAATTTGACAACTGAAGCTAAAATCTACTTTGCTGTTTTCTGTCGAGGAAACGGACGTGCGCCAATAAGTATCATATACTTCAAGATCTGCTAATTGACTGGATTATAACATCGCCTGTCCTTGGGCGATCACTGCCAAGTGAATATAGAATGGTAGTAGGTGATTCAACATGTAAATGTGCACCGTGAAGATGATGAGGTAGTCCGGTTTTTCTCCGAATCGATTGTCGTCAGAAGCCTCCAAAATGGAGCATCACGAAACCTACTTACGTATGTATCCCGCCCTGTGCACTAAAAAAAGACTTGTGGCTTGATGGTTAGGTCACTCGACAGAACAATGAAGTCAAGGCTACCTGCCTACCCTACAACTCACGGTCCCCCAGGCTGAAAACTGTCAAATGGGGTTCGCCTTGGACCTGCCAAGTTCATCCCAGCCTAGCAGTAGTGCAAAAGTGCCGGCGGCTCCCCGCCTGGTCCAAGCCACCATGTGGTGTATTGTGGTACGTGTAAGTAGATGAGCAACGCATAATCAGGACAGGTACCTCTCCAGTAACAGCCCCCCTGCCTGGCTGGATCGAGGTACTTTATCAAGTGATCTTCGCAAAGACGACGATTCTAGAATGCCGTTTTATCGAGTCATGCCGCCAAGACCCATACCTGGTTCCGAGAGCGTGGGGTTGGACTCTCCCGTTGGGGATAATATCAAGCACTTTGTTTACAATGGAGATAGTGTGGAGGACCTATCATAGATCTAGAAAGTTACGTACAGCATGCAACCTACCTACTCTGCGGTCTCACACTTGTTTTTAGCCTTTTCGTATATTTTCGTAAAGCAATTAGCACAACAATTCCCCGACATTTCTCTCCTTCGTGTCTTGTACAGTCACCAGGGTCTTGGCTCTTCAAAATTTGGGTGAAGGATGCGATTGCTCATCTCTCTATCTATCTATTACCACTATTCTTAGCCGTAGTTATTTCCGAAACGCCGAAGACCGAAGCCTTCGATCCTCAAATTTCATTGCCGCTAACTGCGATTTCGTTATTGAAGAATGTCGTGATGTTGATGATGACGATAGACAACACAAACTGCGAGAGAAATGAGGGGCTATCATGAGTGAGAAGGAGCCGGATCCCATCAAGATATGGCATATCGAATTTTATAGATATGAGATCCCGAATAGCGGTATTTACCTATTTGGTAAATGAAATTCATCACAGCGAACCCCCACGAGTGAGACAGATTGAGTGGCAGGGTGAACCTTGACCATCCACATATGGAAGCTCTTAAGAACATGTTGATAGATAATCATGAACGTGTAGTTGGGGATTCATGCAAGTTTGTTGGGATCGCTGTACAACAGTGACGTCTGACCAGAGCCGGGAGAGACGTTTAGCCCAAGGCGGTCTTCCGGATTGCTATATTATTCCCATCTGTCCTCGTGAGTGTGCGGGCCGATATGACGAGGGTTGTCCAAGGGACCGCCTTACCCGTAACCGCAGTAGGCGAGAAAATAAAAATGATTCGCATTGCATAGAACAATGGTCGACTAACCTAGTGGCATGCATGTACATAGCTCGGGGCACGCTACACTATAAGAAGACAGCTCGAGACGTCGTGAATGGTGCCCATACGTAGTACAAGCAAATTCATCGTACGAGACATGCCGATAGTACAAGAGCCAGAGTCAGAGTTTCATCACAGCTTACAGTAGAGCATACACGTGTGTGGTGCAGGGCCTATATACGCTACCGGCTCATGTTCCGTTGCTGGGATGGTAAGCCCACCCGCGTGCAAGGGTGCGAAAGGGAAGGCTACTCGATGCGGTTCAAGGTGAAAGTGACAGCTAGAGTGACAGGTCATATCATTCGGCAGGCTTACCCGTAAAAAGCATCAATCTGGGTCCGGTACTTCGCTTCTGCTCGCCAAGAAAAGATCGGAAGTACCAACTATCTGGTAAGCGTTGTTCTACCACCAACCACTGCTAGCCAGCAACGTGAGGCAACAGTGTGCGAGGGGTAGGGAACAATATTCCGTTGATATCTTCCAGCACGTGTTATTCGTCTTTGTCTTCCATTGAAATGAGGCTTAAGATTGAGGCATTTGATGGGGTGGGTGTTGTTGGGAAACGAACTTAAAGCCTTCAGGCGCCCTCGCCAACATCGATCGCTGTCTGTCATAGTCCACCTCTTCAAAGCGTTCGTCGTTGGGTCTAATTAAAGATGAACAAATATCCTATGGTTAATTCCGGCGACAACCAAATGCGCCAGAGGATTTTTTCCTCCCCCCAGGTGTCAAACACGGCCTCTCAGTTCGCCATCCCGTTAATATCGCTCGCCAACAGTGGTTCTGCAGACTACTTCTTCGAGTTCCGTTCCATTTGAAAGGGCCCAGACCTCATACCAACCGTCAAAGCGAGCATATGTGGAACTTCTTTTGCTCTGTAAGCCCACCCGCAACGTGAACAACGGTTGCAGCGGGCCCCGCTCATCTCTTGTCACGGTACCTAATCTTGACAGTTAACCGTTTTCGGTAGCAACGCTATCCATGTGTGTCGGGTTATTTCGATGCTATAGATTGTCAGCGTATATTCCCGGCAGCGGCACCGGTTGGTCGATCAGCCTCTACCTATGGGTCGTCGCTAAGAACACTATACTAATCCAGCGTTCGGACGGCCTGGCCGACCCGACTAGGGCCGGGGGCTACGCATTAATGGGTCGAGTCTCCGACAATAGCACCCGTCTTTCTGCAAGACGTCAGTCAATATCGGCTGTGCGCCTGCTGAGATAGATGGTTGCAGAGTACGGAGGCAACATCCGGTCGGAAACTAGACTGATTGTGGTTCTGCTTGCTCGATGCTAAGAGAGGTTCGCACGTGGCCAGCAACGTGCGCCGACGAGCCCTGACGATAACAAACCTATCTAAGCTGCCCTTGTTCCGTTTGGGAGATTTCCGCCCAACAAGCCCGCCGTAGTGTCCAAGTACCGTATAGCCTATCCTGCTCTTTGCCTACAGCTCCTAGACGAATTTGGCCGCAGGATAGCCAGGAAGGACATGGCCGAAACAGGATTTCTTGGCCCTTTGTCCGAGAATGGGACGATCAGGAGGCTCGTGGTATTTTGGATCGTGTGTTAGCACATAGTACGATGTTGTTCGTCGAAGCTGAATGATTCTCCCCATTAACGGTAGGGGCATTGTGTTAAGAGGTGAGGAAGAGAGTGGAGGTTTCAGCTACAAAGAAACAACGTTCTTTAGCCATCCCAAGACTGACAGTTATTTGGGACGGTTGCTAGCCGCCTCAAATTTATATCTTGGTGCCTTATTCGGGAGGTAGTGCAGGCAGCTTTTATGGGTATAGTTTAGAATATGACATGTATGCAGGGATGCCTCAACTGACGCTAAGTTATAGTGGCACGTTCGGTGCTTGTCAGTGCTTATCAAACAGGCAGGGTGACTTATATAGGTACCTGAAGCAATACACAATACACGTGCAATCCCCAGTCCAGGAAAAACCAAGTGGGGTGCCGTGCTTTACTATCTAGGCTAGCAGTGACCGAGCAAGACCCAAATTGGGACGAGGGAACATTCTTATACCCTACACCCCCAGTAGGCGAGGTAGGTAGGAGGTACGTAAATGTGTTGGGGATTCAGGCACTTACATCAAACCTTGCCTGTTTAGTGATGGCGCTAAGAATCTGCTCTGATCAGAAGGCCTGCAAGGGACAGAGTTCGTCCTGATATTGTACATAGTAGAAAGCCTCTCGAGTCTTGGCGCCAGACAATTCGTAACTGCTAGTCGTCTCGTCGGGCGAACAAGTGAAGATGATATGCAGGGTTGAGTGGCACTACCGGCAAAGCATGCTGTATACCCAGTCCTGGTTATTTCCTATTCAGGCCACATGCAGGTCAAAGCAGCCAACAGGAAGTGGAGACGCCTGCCTTAAATCAGGACTAATAAAACTAGAAGCGAGCTCTAGATCATATACTGCTGTTAGTGTCGCTTAGCCATACGTATGTATGCCTATTTCCCTTGAACATTTTACTTTCATTTCTCTTGAAGCAAACATGTGTGGAGAGGGGCCTCTCGACACCGAAGGCCGCAGCTGATACCGGCATTGCCAAGTGAGAGCTTCCGTTCAAGATGCCGGAACATGCCTTGGAGATCTTTGCCTGGATTACCATCTGTTATTGCTCACCGTACCCTCCCGGACCAGATGATTCAACCTAGCATCCGCGGATGGAAGTGAACATCCGAAACGTCGCCTCATTTCTTGATTATGATGATGACCTGACGCTAGCCTGTGAATTTGGAAGATATACTACTTGTAGTAAGAAATCATGAAGGCTCACAATGGCGTCGCCAGCGGTGTGGAGTAACACGAGATGTGAAACTGCCTAAATATGTTACTTGATATAGGCGTGCTAGGCGTGTGCTCGGTGCTACTGCAGGATTGGTCGCATTGCGGCCGCAGGAACAGCCGCATCGGCGCGTGGTCAGGAGACAAACCAAACAGCTAATGGTAACTTCAGTTACCGCTGGCAGTAGCTACATCGGCCCCTCTCTCGTCTCATTCCGATAGTGTTAGCTATATTGCTAAGGTAGCAAACAATTCAAGCTATCATGAAGAGGCTTTCGCTAGGAATATGTATTGAACAGGAATCTAGCCTTTCCAGAGCTCCACAACTGCATAAGCCACATCTTGAGACGGATCGTCACCATAGGAGTGAAAATCTAGATATCGCCTCAAACGCTGCCTTTTCGTCCATGTAAATAATATTACTACAACCTATGTTGCCTCGATCCCGCCTAGGCCAGGTTATCGTCGACTAGAATTGCGCAAGTAGTATTTCGCATGGGGCTGGGATTGTCACGAGTTAGCAGCTGGTATATATTTCTTGTGTATCTCAGAAGGCTGACAAGGCTGTAATATTCGAGTATCGACATTATGAAAGCTTATGTTAAGCTCGGTAATATAACCTTCCGGAATGGAGATTGGAAGAAGACGTTGCTGCCACTAGTCCCGAATGAGGTCCTGTCAGATGCCCGCTACCAACCTAGGCGAGCTAGGTAGTCAATCTTATTCAGCAATGCTCATGCAGTACACATTGAGTTATATGAGCCCCGCAGACGTCTTCGCAACTGATTGGTATTGGCTTGAACATTATCATGGTTTCGGTGACGAACTAGGGAGAAAACTCGCAGACGTCATCCAATGGAAAAGCCGGGCAGTAATATACTTATCTACGGTAAAGGTCTATCCTATAGCATCTGCCAGAGCGGGGTGGTGTGTCTGTCCCGTGGTTACACTGCGCCCGACCTCACGATGTGGTTCCTAAGACTGGAAGAATGATGATAAACCTCTGTCTTGGCTCCTCTTCTCATAGGCCATCGAGAATAACGGTAAGCAGTAGACCTTGTACATGTTCATGCCTGTCCAGGACCAACACCCCACCGTTGCGTTGCTACCGGGAATCCCTGACGCCCGCAGCAGTTGGAATGTGCAAGAAAGACACTATCAACCGCCCTTCTAGGATGGCATCTGTGCTGCAACTGTGATTCCCGGGCGCCGCTGAGGTATGGTGTTTCGTGAATAGTATCACTTGGCTATTGCTTGGGGTTGCACCGCAGCATTGGATTAGGCACACAGATTGATACGGGTAAAGGGAAGGACCTGGCGATGCGGTCGGCATGGCTGCATACATCTCGAAGCTTTCACATGACGATTTTACAACCCGGCGTGGGTGTTATAGGAGTTTCTGCAGGAATATCTCACACCGGATTGTTTAAATCTGTGCCGGTTGCTCAACCGTCTGTCCAATCGACCGGGCAACTCGTCAGTCTCGGTCCTTCCCACACGTTAATCGACGGATACCGCAAATCAAAAGTCTTAATCCCGGCTCGAATCCGCATGACAGGTCCGACCACCCTTTCCAAGAACCTGACCAGGGTCAAGTACGAGGCTGACTCGTAGCCGAAAGATGCTGCCCATCAGGTATAGCGCATAGATGCTAGTGAAAATGTCGATCTCGTTGGGATGATTTCCATCTGTCATCCGATACATAGGCCAGACGGAGGAGCTGCCTGGATGGTGGGATCGTCAATGGAACCGTGGGGTCCCGAGCTATAGTAGAGATGAAAATCCGGCCCAGATCGTACGCTCGCGACAGGCTTCATCGCACACCGCCCAAAGCCCATCAGGAGAACGGCGGCTGCTCGAATATATCCACGTCGGTCAGATCACGGCTTCAAAAGGGGCCGTGCCATATTCCAAGCCGTCCACCGAGTGGTCCCCGCCAGCGGTGAACATTCTACGAGAAATTCTCCTACTTATAAGCGAGTTTCCTAAATTGCTATGCGGATACAGGATCGATCTTGGCACATTCTCACGACGAGAAACATACGTGCTCCTATTAATGTCATACTCCTGTGATAAAATAAGTCAACACATGCGCGGCAACGCACCCGTGCAGCACCTTCGGTTCGGCCCTCTGATTATGCCTAGCGCTAGCCCGAAGGCGGATAGATATCCCCTTCATCTACGAAGAGGTTAGCACCAATGAGAGATGAGACTCGGCAAGAGATCAGATTAGGAACCGGCACTTCTCGTCATAGAGTAAGGCATGCAGTGTAGCGTTGTGCATTAAGGCAGGGGAAAGAGTGCGTAAGAAGACTCCAGGACCGGTGAGAGTCAAATTGCCAATAGGAACAGTCCTTCTATTCCACAGAACCATCAGCTGATTAGCGTCGGTTCTTGGATAATGGGTCTATGAGCGCCGAGCTACTTAATTGTACTTGCAGGTCTTTTCTCCAGCTTTGTCTTCCTTTACTTTTATTACAATTATTCTTAATGCCTCTATTTCGTCCGGCTTATTATAGACCGACCAGCGTATAACTTTGCACATATTTTACCTACCTATGTAGGCAAGTCGCAAGGCGGCAGCCCAGTAGTCAAGAGCTGAACCGCCCACTGCCCGTAACGTCAAACGAGAAAAAAAGATAAAAGAAAAAAAGATGGCAATGAAAGAACACAATCCGCAAGAAGATCTGAGCACTTAGCAATGTCAGAGCATCTATTATAAGTTGGTGCCTTGCAGCTTTGACTGCCCGGTAAAGAACAAGTCTGGTACATTACAGAGGGAATCTACTTAACCAGAATAATCGAGATATGGCCTGATTTATGCTGATGTAGTGCAGCTAGCGGAAACCCGATATTCTCATTAGGACTGTTCCCGTTAGGACTGATGTCAATATCGACCTGAGGTTACTGTACATTCCGAGATTCTCTTGGATGAGAAGATGGACCCCATACTATCTAGGTAGTTGGTACCTACCTAGGTCACTACTGCATGCACGTACGTTGTGCATGCGTCTATGGCCCCCCGCCTTCAATTTTACTACCCAAGAACAAGACACCCCTACCTACCTACCTACCTACCTACCTAGCTAAGGTAGTATCTGACATAGTACATGTACTAACTTAACCACAATACAAGTCGTATTAAGACAAGCTACCGCAAATACTACGTATTCCTCATCCCACGACACCTAGATAATCACCCCACACACATCAGACCAAATGAGTGGATGTGTCGTGCTTAACAACGTACCCTCTCACAGGTACCTCCTAGATAAGTGGGTCCAATAATATTCAAGGTACCTTAAAAAAAAACTTGGTAAACGTTGAGGCTTTGTCAACACATAGAAATCAGAACCACAGCCTTCCAAGTTTCTATTAATGCGAATGTGATCACAAGTAGAAAGAAGCGGTATGACAGTGCTCTTCTCCTGGCCGTGCCCAGGTCCAATGATTGCTTCCAGAAGTGGTCTTTCACATCACCTTGTCTGTTCAGTTACCCACTTGGATACAAAGCATATGTAGCTTGATTTGAGGTAGTAACGACAAGAACAATGAAGCCTGTTCTGTACTACACG
The DNA here is from genome assembly GCA_022385635.1 of Xylaria scruposa. Classification (NCBI taxonomy): domain Eukaryota; kingdom Fungi; phylum Ascomycota; class Sordariomycetes; order Xylariales; family Xylariaceae; genus Xylaria; species Xylaria scruposa. Next base: position 183,156 of record MU280204.1, read on the forward strand.
CCACATTTACTGTATCTTATTTCTACCAGATACTGACATTGACTTGTTGGTTCCCCCCCATGAACATACCAGCCAATAGAAAATAGCATAAAAGCAAGAGAGCTAGTAGGCTATCTGGCGCTTATTCGCTCATTATTAGTTTGTCCTTTTTCTCATTTTTCTCATTTTCAGACTAATCATGTAAGACAGACAGGCATACATACATGCGCCTTCGGGACTGTCTTCGGGACTGCCTTAGAGCCTCCATTCCGGTATCCAGAATGGCTGAATGTCTAGTTAACTCTGCTAACGTAGTACTGCGTAGTCGCTTGCACATCCACGTGTATAGAAAAAGGCTAATGGATCCATCCCACCGGACCTCTCTACATGGTTCCCAGACCAAACCAAACTCTAAAACTGCTGGTCTACATGCTCTAGGCCCCGAGCCCCGAGCCCCGAGCCCCCGGGCCTTAGGACTACGCTACCTAATAATATATACAGTACATCCTGTCCATGTCCATGTCCAGGCTGGAGATGTCGAGTTACGCCCATGGACCTGGATCTACCAGATGATCGCCGCGTACCATCCTCGCTAGCCCACAAGTAGCAGAATATACTAAGACCAGGGATTGAGAGCCCTGGCTCCCGGTATTGATTGCATAGTTGAGCCGCTCTCGCTTGCTCTCTTCGTCGCCGTGTCATATCACGCTCGTACTCATCATACACACGGACGGAGCCGTGCTCTAGAAGTGCCGCCATCCTCCGGTGTTTTTTCTCTATTCTCGTATGTTCATGCTTAATGCCCCAGACATGGGATGCCTGGGTTGTCCCGTTCCTCGTGGCAGTTGCGGAAATGAGATATCGTCATAGCCGGATAGCCTTGAAACTGGTGTAGTACATAATTGCCGTCCTCTTCCACCCATTTTGTTCACCTTGACTCACCTCACCAACGCCATCAACGCCAACGCCAACGCCGTGACAGATCACAGTCTAGCTACATTCAGTACCGTGCCTGCTTCCCTTTTACCCATCCCGCAAACGAATTCACGGCAACCAAGTCATAGTCTGACCAGTCAGCCTTGGCCTCATCTGTTCGCCGCGTCTTTCCCAGCAGCCTCTAGCTTACAAACGCTCTTGCCAACTTCTCCCCTCATTCTCTACCCGGGAAGAGACCCTTACACGGCAAACAAAACCTAAGGGTTGACCAAATCTATCTGGCCGTTTTCCGATCCGTTGATTGTTTGGCTGGAACAAACATTTACCTGAGCTACTAGGCTATATAATCTTCTCTTGTCGTCTTGTTACATCTCGCAGTCTCTCCCAAAAACTTCACCAGCACTTATCTTCTTCTCAACTACGTTCATCAAATCCGACTTCCATCCCGGCCAACTCTCTTAACTTCCCTCTGCTCTCGAACATCCAGGTTTGTCCTATAGCATCTTGCTCTAGCTTAGATCTCGTCGTTACTGACCTGATATCAAGGTCACGTTTCCGAGATCCCACGGAAGCAAACACGCATTCATAATCGTCAACTTCACAACTGCATTCACAGTCTACCACTTCTCATCTGGACGAAGCTACAATTCTATCCACAATGGCTGTTGCAACGAACTGCGCACACTCGTTCAAGATGATCAAGTCCGATAGTACTCTGGTTCAATGGAGCTGCAACTTGTGTCATTCAGGTCCGCACTGGTGGATCTTCGAGTGCCGATACTGCAAGATCCATACGTGCAGAGCTTGTGTTCACAGTGCTTAAACTTTTCAGTGAGAATTTGGGTCAGCGCGACTCTGGATTATAAAGGTATGTCCGATCCCATCTGGCATGATGTCCGGCTAGCCTGCTGGGTGCTCGGCTATCATGTCAAGACATATGGATATAAAAGTTGCTAACAATCTCTCCCAGAGTTGATCGTCGACCACTTCTCATAATAGACAGCACTTGCGAGGACTGACGACAGAGCTTCGCCACTCCCCCTCATTATTGGGACCCGTTCGCTTGATTTATCACATTTCAGCCGGTGAGAGCTGTGACATATCCCTGATACTAGACCGCCAAGAGACTGCATGTCGTAAATGCTGCAGCCGGTAGTTTCTTTAATTTGGAACACCTTATGAGGTTCCATCACCTTGTCTGGCAGATGTCGGTCATCTCGCAAAAACAACTGTCACCTCGCAAGTTAGTGGAGAGGGATGACTCTGCTGCATGCGACGTGTCACTCCAGCGCTGGCCGCACTGCTCACTGTTGTTTCAGTTCCTCGGGTTCTTTGCCTATTGTGTCTGAGGGACGACAATGCAGTTTTCTTCATCTACGGCTGAGTCTTGATGACATTGTGCGGGGGGCGGATAGAGGTCTGGGGTGTGCCTGGCTCCTAATTTCGTTAATTTTCCTACTGTTACCCTCGTTTCAGATATTTGCGGGCTTGAGTCCCCAGTGGCGTTCCGTATTAGAAGTCAAATTGTTGCGCAAGCTTTGGACAAACGAAAAAGAAAAAAAAGAGCAGGGAAGGAAAAGTTTTGGTCATGATAATGGTTCTCTCGGTAGTGGAAAATTGGTGCTTCTGTTTGTTATTACTGCTAGGAAAATACTGGAATTTCTCGCTTTTGAGCTACCCGTTTTTGTTTGATGTGTGTCTCGGCGCATGATCTGTTGGTAACAGTAGGTAGAATACGTTTCACAACGCAATTTGCACGGCTTCGAGAAGCTGGGGGACCCTGTTTCACTCTACAACTCAAATATATCATCACCACTTTCAGTGGGCTTAGAAGAGTCAGAATGCGTATGATACGCTATATTACATGTAAAATCTTCGATGTAACGGCCAGGATAGGAGACGGTGAAAGGTTCCATGCATCTACGACTACAGACCGGTCAATCCGCATGACGCATGCAACGAGGATCTCCAAACGTGTCATCAAAGAGCGGTAATACAACGTCTCCTCATCTATAATGGTACGCTGTTCATATTAGACCTGGCACCCATATTGACGGGATGACCTTATCCATCCGGATAACGTAATCTTAGTTGAGGCTGACTCGTCGTCACCTAGCACACGTGGCAACACCAGTAGATCTGCCGACGGTCGTCAGACAAGCAAGGTAAGGTAAGGGTGCCCAAAATTCCTGTGGTGTAACGGCATACAAATCTGTGATTTCACTGCATATGCTCACCTGTAAGGGCCTGTCGTTATCCCGGAACGGGTCGGCCAACGCGCCGGCTGTTGCCACTAGACTGTGCAAAAGCCCTCGATGCTGGGCTGACCCCGGTCGTGTCTATATATAGCGAAGCGCGCGTGTGTTTGCCGCAATCTTGGCAAGGATCGCAGTATCATATAACTGAGAGAACGGAACATGGACGTGGACTTGGGCATTGTCAGTTCGGTGGTTCAGGGGTGAGCACAGAGCCATTAAGGATCTTTGCAAGGCGAGATTTAAGGTCACTGTGTTTTTGTGTGTTTGAATTAAAGTGCTTATTGCAGACGGGCTTGGGCATGAATGGGGACGATGGAAAACGATGATGTAGATACTTCCCTAACCCACCCAATACATAAGGACCCTGACCAAACGGTCGGCAATCCACCCGATTTTCGGTTGCTCTTCGTTGGCTTGACTAATGTACCACGAGACGGAACAGTCAGCCTCACCTCGCTTCACCTCGCCCTCTCCAGGGGCATGCTTCCGTCTGGCCAAACAATCTAGCGAAGGAATCTGACAGATGATATGCAGCCGGGATCACTGTGGAGTTGACGGGAACCGACAGATATGCAATGCGCCATGTACATCGTAGCACAGATCGGAGAGGTACGTCCGAGGTTGTAGAGCAGACCTGAGTTTTGCAGCTTTATTGTCTCTGTACATAGGTACTTGTTTATATGTAAACGTCATGGGACGCCGCTGCGAAGCGGCGAGAGGAGGGCTAGGTTACTCCGATGCTGTCTTATCCCGTGACGCGTAGTCTAGCCGTCGTCTCTCTCTCTTTTCTCCCTGATACGACCTTCGTGTTTCCACCTGCCACGGAAAGGAACCTCCTCCAAATGACTGATCGATACGCTGGTGGTCCCTACTATTCATCGCCCAGCACATAGTGACCTGCTCCCAAGTAGACCAGGTCCTCCTCTTGCAGTACTTTTTCTCCCATCTCGCCTAGCACCGGCTCAATAATTCGGCCAAGCCCAACTGTCCCGATAGTCGAGCCGTTTTGTGACATGTATTTCGTCGCCCACGGCAATCTCAACGACACCATCATCGCCCTGGCTCTCCCTTGGAGCTAGAAAAGCATACCTGCCAAAGATGGGGGACCACTTGTTCCCGTCGTCGACTCTACGATCGGCCATCAGTTTTTTCAGAACAATCCCCGGCTCGCCTTCCGACGGCCGCCCCATGTCATAGTCGATATTAATTGAGATACAGCGCCCGCAGTTAGCCGTGAGAGCGAGGCGGTGTTCCTCACCGGTGCTGCGAGTGATACTAAGCTCGGCCCAGTAATCCTCCTCCCACGCCTTGAGCTCCTCTTTCTCTGGGGCTTGCGAGTTTTCATCCACGACAATATTCGGGCGAAACCGCCGCATATCCATCTCTTCGCCGTCAGGCAATCTATTGCTAACGTCGCGTAGCGAGGCCTTCGACGTCACGAGGAAGGGCGCTGCTTCGTTAAAGGTGAGCCGTTCCGATCCGTCATCCCTCTTCCCGTCCCCACCCCCCACGCCGGGAACATATGCCGTGATGCTCGATAACCAACCACCACGCTGTTGCCGCTGTTGACGCCATAGGTAATGTTCGCTCGGCCGGTGCGCGAGTACCTCCCGCCCCATGTCGCCGATATACACCAGTTTGACATCATATCCAAAACAAGCCGTGAACCACGTATCGTAGGGGTCTCCCATATGATACGCCGTGGTAGGGCTACCGCCCAGTGATACATCTACGGTGTCGCGTCCTTCGAGCTTGGGAAACAAGGGGACGCGCAATGCCGTGTGCTGCTCGGGGACGACGGGGGTGAAGATCGGCGGCGACGGTACGTGGTATGTTACCACGATCTCGTCCCCGTCCAGCCGCTGGTGGAAGAGCGTGCATTCCGGAAAGTAGGGGATCTGGATGTTTTTATATTTCCCGTCCGGCTGCACCTTGAGGAGCATAAAGCGCCGGTCATGTTCGACGCTCTCGCGGCGCAGTCGCGTGCGCGGGACCGAGAGCGGTGCAAGGGACTTGATGGGATAGATGTACAGCTAATTATCTTCGTGTAAGACATTGGAGAGAAAGCGCGTAGTTGTAGTCTCTTGTTGATGCGATGAGCTGCTTGAGTATTCGCTGTTTGGCGGGGTTGATGATGTGGGATAAGTGAGGGGGAATCAAAGCGGTCGTGACATACCTCGGTGATTTTCATCTTAAGTTAGCGTTGTCTATAAATATACGGTCTAAGCAAGGCTCGAGAAAACTGAGTAACGTTTTCCCGTGCCTCTGTCTCTAGTATGATTCACTTTCTGTGATTTCTGTGCGCGGAGAGAAACAAAATGAAGTCACGTAGGAGTTGCCCAATGTCGGCTTTCAACTGGAGTTCGTTGAGTGCTTGCAGCAGCTTCCCAATAGAGAAGGGATTAGCACTGCGTCAAGGAAGCAGCATAGATAGCTAATATCACGATTCCGCAACGGCAGAAAAACCGAATAGTGCAGACTCGGCAGCGTTTCTAGGAGCAAGATTGGATAGAGGATCGAAATGGAGAAGAGATTCCCTTGCTCATTCAGACAGAGCAGAGGCGCTTGATCTCTGCGAAGGATCTGGACCGCTAATCAAGGATGCCCCCGCAACTCGGCATAAACAGCGTTATTGGATGCTGGCTTTGGACTGTATGCGTTGGAGTGGAAAGAAGCAAGTTGATTCGAGCGCCTAAATGTTGATGTCGCTTGCTTATCTCATCAATCTATCACTGAATGACTAATACTGACAATCATGTCAGTTCAACGAGCTTCCTGGTGTAAAAGTAGATTTTTCATGAACATAGGGCTTTCTATATAGTCTCGGTGCCTCATTTACACCCTGCCATGGCAAATAGAACATATATAAACAAATAACAATGGGGTTAATTTGTGCAACAGACACCTGCAAGAGCATAGGACGCGTGACAGAGTATATTATCTATCTAATACTCTAGTTCAGTGAATTGGTCGCCGTTATAGGATAACAACGCCTCCAACCTGGCAACAGCATAGGCGAGGAACCCGATGCACGCCCATCCAGCTTGAATGTGAGAACAAGCAGTGAATAACGACTCTATTACTTTATTATAGGTCTATTATCGGAGCAGTATTGATTCTACGTCGTATGCCGTATTGAAATATCAGCATTGACTAACTGTGTAACTCGTTATATCATGAATGTGGGAAATAGCATAGTAAGTGGGATCCAGGAATTGATCGCCAGCGCCTGAGTCAAGGGATTAAGATTAGTCTGTATCCATAGTTGATTGCCATTATTCAAGAAATTAGAGGTGACTAACATTTCCGGTATACTTACCTATAGACCGCGATCTGTGCTTTATGCCAAAATGATATGCCACTTTAATGATACATGGCACCAGCTCGTCAAAAATTGTGAATAAAATATGGTACTTGGGTTAAAAGTCGACCTTTTACCCCAGATGACAGAAAGCTGTCTTTCTGAGGGCTTTGCAAAGTATTCGGCGGTCAGGCGGCTGCCCTGCCCCTTCTTATCGATCTCTGTACTACTCTCCTGTTTCTATCGATTTCATAAGCTTTTGCGGAGTCGATAGAGCCATGTGTAGCTTGAGAGATAGCTCCCTGGTAATAGTGCGAGAAATCGTTGGCAAGCTCTGAGACCGAGGTTTTCCCAGTGAAATCTGTATATAAGAATCGATCTAGTATCACTTTGAGGGAGAAGGACATAGACAGTGGGCGATTCCATCGAGTCTGTTGCCTTGCCCTTGGGCAAAGGAGCTCCTATCTGTAGGAGGCTTGTACTCTGGTCGGTTGAATAGCTGGCTCTAAGTTACTGATTTCATCTACACTAAAGCCTTCTCGCTTCCCCATTGTGGCGATCACCTTGTATGAGGAGCGTGTATGTGTATAGCCAGGGACTAGCCCACGGGGGAGGATGAGACCTCTTCGCGCAACAACAGGGCTTATACGTACCCAAGGCCAGAGATCCTGACGCCCATGAAGTGACTAACCAGTATCAAACGACACTCTAAGTTTAGTTTCACATTGATCGTGTCTCATTCGACCATCTTTCTAAGGCATTTGAAGATTGTTTCAGCCAAACGAACCTAGACTAGGAGACTGCTTTAGTACACCTTAATCGTATTGTGCTATTCGATGGACAAGGATCGTTTCGTCATCGAGTGGAAGACATCGAACAATGCATCAACGTTGGACTTGGTGTCACAAGGGCTAGTGTACTAGAGCTTGGAAAGGTATTCGGTATTACAATAATCTTCTTAGATGTCAAGGTGTTCATACAGATCAAGGTTCATATATACGAATAGCTTCGCTCTTGCTGGCCCGGATAATTCAAGTCCATATCACTATTATCGTATTTCTCCTCGGGACTCGGAGGCTTGAGCAAACACAATAATAGCGATCACGATAACCAAGAATAGGCAGGTAGCTGAACATACGAAACGCCGCCTCGCAGATTAATTACATGATGTCGCCAACCTACCCCTGGTATACGGGTAGTTGCATTCCTATACCTAGGGGCTGATCTGTGTGACACTTGACCTATACGATGATTTCTATCATTAGTGCGATAGCCACTCGGAACCCGCTTTCGAACGTATAGCGGTCATGAATTAGGGTTGTTGGGAATCGTCTCATCTACTGTCGGAAGAGAATTTGCAGGGTCTTGGAAGTACAACATCACTCGGGGTCATTGCAAGCCACATTACTGTTCTAGGCTTTTTCGCTCTTCAAGAACTGATACAGCGTACTTAAACGAAGCATCATGTTGAGTACTAGATTTTGTCAGTGTTGAATATTAGTATTTTCTCATAATCTACCCACGCCATAAATTCCATATAAATGATATTTTCTAGATGCCAAGTAGCAAATTTAAGAAAGGCGCCGCCAAAAGAATTATGTGTGACTAAGATATATAAGGAGTGAGATGTAGTCACTCATATCTTTGTTACGTCCTTAATTTGTTAAGGCTTCTCCCTGGTTAGGGGAGAAGACGGGATTTGGTTGACGGATGGATGGGACCAAGTATCGACTTCGGGCCGAACAACCATTTGAATTTTCTCGAGGTTGCATACAACTTAAACCTATTGTACTGCACGAGACGAAAAAAAATGCGTAGGGTCTGAAATCACCATCCTGCAAAGTAGTATCGATGGTGTAATGAATCGCTCCGTGCTCGTATCCCCGGAGTTCGTTTTCGTGCTACCTGTACATGAACTCGCGTCCGCGGCCCCTCTGAATATCTAAAAATTCGACACCCAGGAACTCAAACCTCACGCGAAGAGATTCCAGTGATTGCGAGAGTAAAACTCTCGGGGATCCAACGAAGTACGGAATAGATCCCCTCCACTCATCACGTCTTAGTCAAAACGTCCTGCATGTGTGAAGACCTATTGATTTTCGATATTCAGCTGGGTCCGTCTTCTATGGAACGTAGTATTGTAAACGTCCATATTGCGTAGCGGATGACGTTGGATATGGTGTATGAGAAACCGAAAGACTCTAGTAACTTTGACGCAATGTTTTGGTATCAGAAACATTGCAGATAGCTAGGCTAGAGACGGATGTTTGTTAAACCGCTGATGCCTAACTCGTACCTCATGGATGACAATAATTTATGTGACTAAAGAAAATCTATTCGCGAAGTTGCCCGTCGTGCGATTCTTACTAGTTTACGACTGGTGACTCGTGACTGGGAACTTGGTCCCAGGAATGCGGGTGGTATGCGGGGAACCATGCGGGGACAGGGCCTTCCCGAATCTCCTCCCGAAATAAAAAATCTTGCTTCATCCATTAATTACCCTATCAGAGATCTGATGCCCGCTCACGCGGCATCTTCATTTGGGCAGCTGCGGGGAACATGCCTTGTTGGAGGTGGCGAGTATCATGATAATGCTTGGCTTTCGGCTGAATATATCACGTCCTCACAGGGCCAGGCCAATGAGTAAGTATCATTGTCACATTACTTCTACTGCGCTGGCTGCCGCGAAGACGAATGTAGGAGCAAAAAGAAGGCCCGTCTCGTGTTATTCGCATTCCGAGAGTGGGACGAAGTAAGGCTTTCAGCGCAATGACGTGCAGATGCCTGACGCCCGTGGGACTTTGCGAGCACATGCAACCGCCGATCCTCTCGATGTCAGCCTATCGCCTGAGGCCTCGTGGCGGCAGGTCCTCACATGGACAATGCGTTTTAGGCCCGCATTGGAAGGCAATGATATAGCTCAACACCAAGATTTCTTCGAGAATGCGATCAAGTAGGCCTATCATTGTCACCTCGCTCGGGGATTTGGTCTAAGTTTAACTTGTCCACACGATTAGGTGCTAAACACCGCCGCTGAGACCGACAGCACTTGCTCGATGACGGCCGTTATCCTTGTTTGAGACTTCAATGTAACACACTCCTCGAGGGAGTGAGAGCTATTGTCGTCACGTTGCCAAAGCCTTGAAGGCTAAACAAACTTATTAGCAAAGTCAAGATCACGACTCAAACTTTGTAACCACAATGATGCTGCAGATAGCGCCCGATAATGCTCGCGGTTATGTCAGGAACAAACACGATTGTTTGGTAGCCGCAATCGTTCGTACATGCTGTTTCAGCGCGGCAAAAGCATTGTACGGCGGTAAGAAAGAGCCCATCATCTGCCTATCATTGGCTAATCGGGGTAGCTCAAGCTCTCAACTGCCGCGCGCTCATTGCAGGGCAGAAGTTGCAGGGTCTCACGATGTCGAGCCATTCCCGGTACATCCCTGAGTGGAGCGTGCAGGAGCGAATCTGGTGGACGCCATCTCCAGATCTAGGCTCCGCTAACTTAAATCAGACTAGAGGATCCCGAAACGGCAGGGTGAGCTGTATTAAGGCATCTCTTACTTTACCAGAAATAGAATGGCTATGAAAATGCCTATCTTGCACGCTCTGTCTTCATGGTTATGTTCCAATGACGGTCGAAAGAAAAGTCTAATAATTTTAATTTGAACGATGATGCGCTCATGACTTACATACTATTAGAGATTAATCACCAATTTTCTGACGGATTACAGGTTTTTAAACAGCCGATATTATCATCGGACCCCAAGCCCCTTTTCCTAATTTTCCTTAGGATCTCCGTACCAGGGTACGGTTTATGGACAGCCAAGACCCAGCATAAGTGCAATCTCATTCTGAAACAACACCCAAGCCCTATCAGGACGCTTGACAGCTCCATGGGAGCTAAATAAATCTTAACTTGGCAAATATATGTTTGCTGGCTCTCCCTATTCTGTAAGTGCAATACTAGGACTGTATGATGTGGCACCTGGCACGACATACAGCTGTACAGCCAGCTATCTCGCTGTCACTAGACGACTAACACCAACTAGTTCCCAAATGCCGCGCCGATCATCTTCCAAAATTTTCACTTCTTCCTGCCGAACGTGAAAAAACAACGTTGCTTGATCTCTCACGCGGGTCGTGTGCATATGTCGGCAACCCAACTATCAGCTATTGATCAAGGCCATATGACTTCTTGACCCCACACACAGCAACTTCTGAGTCCTGAATGTTGTATTTGAGTACGTAAGGTACCTACCTACCTTGTGTATCGATATACCGGTATTGCTTGAGAGGGGGAGGCTCAGCATCGACAGGGAAGGGCTTGTTTGACACAGCCAACGCCTTCTTTACTGCCCTTAATATATATGGATGCATCCATCCATCGACCACATCAAATATATCACTCGTTTCGCTTAGCATAGCATCACACGGAAGCCCGTCTCTTCCACATTCAACTCCCGGGCCGGACCCCTCAACTTCTTAAGATTTCGACCCACGCTACAAAATTGATCGGCATTATTCCCATTTGTCTTTCTTATCAACCATCGATATGGTTTCTTCATCCTTCGTTGGTGGCCTAGCCGCGAGGGCCGTTTTCTATATGTCCTCTCACAACACCTTTAACACTCAAGCCGCCTACGATGCCAATTCAGTTACCGCCATTCACACTCTCCAGACTTGGTATAATCAGGGTACCGGCTTGTGGGACAGCACAGGCTGGTGGAACTCGGCTAACTGTTTAACTGTTCTTGCCGACTATGCCGTCCAGAACCCTAACTCAGCTTCTTCGCTCGGTATTCCCAATATCATACAGAACACATACGAACAAGCGCAGAAAACCACTGTCCAAGCTGTCAAGAAGCTTAGCGCTGTGGGCCTTCCCATTTCGACGTACACAAGGGTAGCCAAACGCTCAGATATCTCCAAGAGAGGTTTCGACAACTTTCTTAATGATTATTACGATGACGAAGGCTGGTGGGCACTTGCTCGTAAGTAGTCTTGGTGCCTCAATCCCCCCCTTTATACCTTCTAGTTGAAGGAGACAAAATCCCGTATCGTCTTCATACACAGATTCATGCCAGTGCTAATTCGAGATACTGCAGTAATTCGTGCCCATGATGTTGGGGTATTTGGTTTGGGCGACCAAAAATACCTTCAAGCAGCGATGGAGATATTCGAAGATATGAAGGGTGGTGCCTCTAAGTGTGGCGGTATCTACTGGAGCAAAGTCGGCACCTACACAAACGCCATCGCCAACGAGCTCTACCTCAAAGTAGCCGCTTCCCTAGCTAATCGAGTTCCCGATAAAAAGCAATATTACCTGGATATTGCCAACCGCGAATGGGCTTGGTTTAAGGGCAGTGGCTTGATCAACGGGGATAACCTTATTAATGACGGCCTCACTGACTCGTGCAAGAATAACGGCATGAACACCTGGACATACAACCAAGGAGTCATACTGGGAGCTTTGGTAGAGCTATCCAAAGCGAGCGGTGATAAGTCTTTACTTACCCAGGCCTCAAATATTGCCACTGCTGCCATCGTCCATTTGACCCGAGACGGCATTCTGTACGAGGGCTGTGAGCCGGACTGCGGCGCAGACGGTGTACAGTTCAAGGGTGTATTCATGCGCAACTTGATTACTCTGCAGCAGGCAGCCCCCCAGGACGCGTTCAAGAACTTTCTACTCAAAAATGCGGACGCGATATGGGCCAACGACCGGAACAGCCAAAACCAGCTGGGGCCGACGTGGAATGGGCCGTTTGCGACCGCAAGCGCTGGCACACAAAGCTCAGCTATGGATGCTCTTGTAGCTGCCATTGCTGTCGCGTAGACATCGATTTACTTTTATTATTTTCTCGGTACTTTTCTTCCTATGATACCACGGGGTTCCCCAAGATTGGATAGGCGGCGGAGGCTTGGTCGGCGTTCATATACAGAGCCGTATCATATTGCATTTTATGATCACAACGCTTCGGGGTCACAGTACACAGTACACAGTAATTCTCGATAATCATAGTCTTGAATATAATATTTCGTACATAATTCTCACACACAAGTGGCTCCGCGAATCAGCGATGTGATTTGAATTTTCCCAGTCCGTATCTGTTCTTAAGTTGAAATAGTATAGCTCGTCCTATTAAAAACTCCACTCTGAGCTGCCGAAGTTACAATAGTCATGGCGTTCCAAGTCTGATATTCTCCGCATATATCGTTCCGGAACCCCAACATCTTCATCGGAGAAAATCCACCGTAGATCAACGCAGCTCCACCTGACGTCCCGCGCATGCATATAGATCCTTTTGAATTTCCCGTAAATCGCAGAGGGGTTAGGACTTACTGCCACATAGCCGCGTCATTACCACAGCGAAGAGTCAGAGATCCGCCGTTGTATTTGTTTGTCCCTCGATTGCAGCCGGCACTTGGTTGAATTACGTACATAAATGCGTCCCTGCATGCAGCCCCATGTTGCATGCGCGAGCTGTGATTCGTTCATATGTAGGTACAAATTGCACAACAACTTTAGCCGCCTGTCCATGGGTCTTCCCGTCATGTTGTAAGGTACCTTACCCAGTACACCCCAGTATCAATTTACTTCTTGCACAGGGCTTGATTAAGATTTCCCGGCTATAGTCGTGACCTCGCGTAGCATACCTCCAACTTTTTAGTCAAGGAGATCGCCGGTGAAACTCGCTAAACGTCTTCACTGTAATCATCATCCTGCATTATGTTGAACTGGGGTAAGTTGAACCAAACCGATGTACTCTTCGGTTTATAACCGCCCTCCTTTCAATATTAGGAACCAAATGTGTCGCTCCAACTAAGAGTCAACTGTAGCAGCTGATGATCAATTTCTTTACGTTCAATCGCGAAATTCCTCATCCCTCAACCAGGGTTGCACGATGACCATGTGTTGACGCGAAGCAGCTGCTACGGATAACGGCATTTTTATGTGAAAATGTATATATATGCATATATCGATAATAACCGGGTGTTGGTGGTTGGCTCATTGCCAGGTACCTACCTTCCTGCAGCATGGCATCGAATGCACTCTACTTATCCTCACGTACGGCTTCAATTGCATATTGGAATCTGGCAGTCTATCAGCGTCACGTCTTTAGCTAAAGCTTTAGCTAATAGATTATGTTTTGTTTGTATTAAGTGGGCGCTTCGAGGTTTTTCTTTACGTCGTTGCCTAAAACTCCAACTGGTAAACAACACAGAATATCTGCGGGGCTTTACGCTACTACAGAGCTCAGCCTACATCTGCTGGATTGGCATTGAAAAAAAGAAAAACACAAAAAGAAAACAAAAAAAGTCACGAGGTAAGGGCTCCGACTTAAATTTCAAGAGATGGATGCCCTAGACAACGAACGGGACGTGTTCATTCAGAAACATGCACCAGACTTCATTGCCGACTTTGACCGCTCGTTAGGCCCGTTCTTAAGAAAGCCTAACGGTCAACTCAGGCGCCGTGTTCGTTCCAGAGAAACGTTGAGATTGATTTCCAGTGTAGGTGGCCTCGGGCTTCCATATGATCTAGCTCGTAAAAGTAACTGACATTTGTGCTTCTAAGATACTCGAACACTTTCAGGAATTACCCCAGCTACTTGATCCTCATCTTCCGAGATGGCTTCCCGTCTTGGCAAGCGCTTATTTGGAGTGCTTGCAAGACCGCAGAAGGTCAACTAGATTGTCGACGAGGTCTCAGTTGCTATATCCCAGTGCAAATGCAATCTGTAGGATAATCTATACATTTTGCAAAGTCAGAGGGGAGAAAGTAATAGTGCGATTTCTCAACGTCGAAACGAGATATCTCGAGCTCTTGCTACAAGCAATAGAAGACTCGGAACGGCACACTGATGCTGACCTGCAAACGGAGCTGGTTAACCCCTGGACATGGCATGAGAGATACGTGGTCCTCATCTGGTTGTCACAGTTGTTCTTCGCACCCTTTGATCTGTCTACTATCTCCTCTGGCGATGCTGATGAATTTGAACAACCAACTGTGGCCGATTTTCAATGGCCGCAGCAGGTGCCTCGTATTGTCTTAAGAGTTATCCCTCTCGCCATACGTTATCTCGCATCCCCTGGAAAGGAGCGGGATGGGGCTAAGGCTCTCTTGGTTCGGCTGGCTATGCGAAAGGATATGCAAGAAATGGACGTGCTGAGTGCTCTCGTGCAGTGGGCATTATCTTCACTAAATTCCGTGAAAGACGAAGCCATGAGTTCCTCGTATTACCACATAGGGAGCCTGTCATTTCTGGCAGGAGTCTTACGTGCTGCGGAAGATACATCCATTGTAGATCAACACCTGTCTAATATCTTCTATGCTCTACAGGCGATCGCTGCAGAAGAGAATGACACCTACAGAGCTATAAACGGGTCCGCGCTTGCACGGAAAATGATGATCAAGGCTACCCGCTCGATTATCGCGATAGTTTTGCGTAAGTCTCGACGGGGCATGTCTGACACCGAGATGATAGAGATTACCATTGGGTATTTACTCGAGCGTCTTGCAGATAATGATACGCCAGTCAGATTCGCTGCTAGCAAAGCATTGAGCATTATAACTTTCAAGTTAGACCCTGACATGGCCTCACAGGTCATTGAAGCTGTTATCGAGTCTCTGAATCGCAATGTCCTCTGGGTCAAGAAAGATTCAGACCCAAACGGCCTAACTGTCAGGGATCTTACGGCCGTTGATCCTCTAGAATGGCACGGTCTTATGCTCACATTGTCTCACCTTCTCTACAGACGATCGCCACCCCCAGAGAATCTGTCAGATATCATTCATGCGTTACTCATAGGTCTCTCCTTCGAAAAGCGTACCCCGTCCGGTGGCTCGATAGGCACCAATGTCAGAGATGCTTCATGCTTTGGAATTTGGGCGCTGGCTCGTCGTTATAGCACTGCAGAACTGCTGAAAGTTAAGACTCAGTCAGTTCTCGTAGCTAGAGGACATGATCCTGCAGCATCGATTCTACAAGTTATTGCAACTGAACTAGTTGTCACTGCATCACTGGACCCTGCTGGTAATATTCGGCGAGGCTCGTCAGCTGCTTTGCAGGAATTGATCGGCCGGCATCCCGACATCATAGAAGCAGGTATATCTGTGGTACAAACTGTAGATTATCATGCAGTCGCCTTACGTTCCAGAGCAATCCACGAAGTGGCCCTACAAGCCACTAGACTATCGCCCCATTACGGGCGTGCTCTCCTGGAGGCGACGTTAGGTTGGCGAGGTATAGGGGATATGGACGCAGGCGCTCGACGAGTTGCCGCTGCCTCTTTTGGAACCTTGACAGCAGAATTAAGTCGAAGGCCCTCAGTAAACGCTTCCGAGAACCTATCTTCCTCGATTAAATTAATTATCTCTCGTATTCAAGGTCTGCAGACACGACAAGTGGAAGAGCGTCACGGCCTCCTACTAAGCCTCGCGGCAATTCTCGACTCCATCCCCAGTTTCATTGAAGAAAGAGCACCGAAAGAACAAGCCGGTCTACTGCCTATCTCAGAAGTATACAATGGAGTCAAGACAGTCCTACAAGAGTCGCGAGATATAAAGTTCCGCAAACCGGAGTTGTTAGCCGAAGCAAATAGCACGTTGATTGTTTCCGCCATGCCTATATTACTATTGAACCTCTCGGATCACGCGCAGCAGTTGAGATTATTTCTGCAGCCGGGTTCTGCTACCATCAACCGGGTAGACTGGCGTCTTTTGTTGAAACTACTCGAATTCGTCGATGACCTTCGAACCCACCAATCGAACTTATTCGAAGATCTCCTCCCAGTAGCCGAAAGTTGTGTAGATGACTGGCTCGATAGGAACGAAACTGAAGTCATACAAAATGCATCCGAAGCCGCCCTGGTTCTGTTAGTCTTATCAAGACCCGGACGACGAGCTGAGATTATCAAAGTTTGGAGCGGAAAAATTCGCGCACCGCGAACACCACGAAAGAGGCACGGAGATGGATATTATCACGCACTTACACGAAGCCTGCCTGTTCTGACCTACCTTGAGGAGACTGGGAATACACACTCTGGACAATTCTCAATATCCCAGGTTTTAGCAGAGCGATGGGCAAGGGATGGGGAAATCGAGACACATGTAGCGATCATTCAGAGCCTCATAGGCAAACCAGTTCTCAGATTAGAGTCTACCGTGTTCCTCGGTTTGATCTCAGAAGGACTCGACGACTACACGACAAACGCGCGGGGCGATATTGGTTCTCATGTTAGGCTGGAGGCAATCAAGGCCACAAAAGCCCTCTGGCAAGTCCATGGTGGAAACCACGAGCTTGTGATTCGTCTCTTTCCTCAGATTCTGCGTCTGGCAGCTGAAAAGCTGGATCGTGTCCGAGCCGAGGCGAAGTCAACGCTGGCAATAATTCTTCATCCGAAGTATGTTCATAAGACTACAGCATGTTTCAGTTTCGTACTAACACAAGTGCAGTGACTCTGAGAAATTCCAACAGCTATTATTCACTTCAAAAGATTACTTTAGCTTCCTATTTACCCTCCGCGATATAACTCGGCTCAACATCGACGCAAGTGATTCTATCCTCAGTATGGAAGGTTGCACTTGCAGTTTACTAGCTGGTCTAGTTACGTCGGCCGATACAGGAAACGAAGATCTCGTAGTCGAGACACGCGCCGCTCTCGCTGAGCTCTGCGAAACGTCGGACGAAACTTTGCGGCAGGTCTGCGGCTCACTGCTCTACAACCTGAAGCTGTACGCCGGGCAGGATCGGGTGCTAGTGCCTACTTTGGAGATTATAGCATATCTATTCCACGTCGGGTTGCTGCAGCGGTGTTATAACATCAGGAGCCTTGCTGGTGCAGATGTTGTGAAGACTACCAACCAAAACGCACTCTATCCAGGCCTGAAACAACTTTGTCTCCTCGTGCAGAAGGCAGCGTATAAAACCGGTAACGTCCGTAAGTTGGAGGCGTGTATCAAAGTCTACGGTGCTATAGCCGCGGTTGAGACTGGGTCCACGACAACAGAAACAGCTGCTAGAACAGTCACAATGGATATACCCAAGGGTAGCAACGTTAACGAAATTGGCGGCACGGGCGGTAATGTCGATGTTGCCGGCCGGCTGGACACGGCGGAGACATCTGATCTGAAACTAGCGCAAGATAGGCAGGAAGAAGGGGTTGTGGAGTCTAGAAAGCGTCTCGGTGCTTTACTTCTTCACCCATGGCCTAGAGTTAGAAGCATGGTCGTCGATGAGCTGTGGAATCTTCTCACGTTGAGACAGAGCCGCGACGAAGGAAGCGGTGGAGGCCACGAGGTTGGGCAGGGGAAAGAGGGGGAAATGAAGATGCTCCTCGGGGTCGACTGGGGTAAGGCCGATAAGACCCATATCAAGAAGATTGTGAAGGAGCTTGGTTTAGAATAGGACATAATCCCCTATTTAGCACCCTTTGCAGCAACCGAATAAAGAAATTCTATGTGGCCGAGAGCGAAGGTTACTACTGCTTTGGGGTTGGATGAACTTCCAGGTATAAACGAGGTGGTTACTTGTTTGGTGGTGATTTGAGCTAACACCTTAGTAAATCGTACTCCCACGTGGCATTGGGATCCCAAGCTAACGAATTTTCGACATGGTTCGGCTCGACTTGCTCAGAATATCAAGATAAACTAAAGCTCGAAATTGGATATGAGAACAGCAGGATCTAGAGGATAACATACTTATCAACACTTGGACAGATATGGGCTGGTCTATCTACTAGGTTAACATACCCTGTAGTAGAGTTGAAATATGGCAAATGCCGTTGGCTGGAACCAATTCTTTGAACCTGGTTCAATTGGTTCTATTTGAGAGTGGGACTTTTCTATTTTATTGACTTCTCTTATCGTAGATTTGAATCCTGTACCCAAGAAGACCCTGGTTTTGGATACGCAGGAACTCAAGCGTTAGCTTGGCTGCCCAGGTCACCCTATCGAACTGTCGCATGCTTTGATATGCTACGGCCAAAGTAGCCGTGGAATTAGGGTACATCCACCGCGGATAATCCGAAAAGCATGAGATTGAAGTCTTGAACCGAGCAATGCGAGAACCAATCCTTGAGCACAAGCCCGGACATTCGTGCCACCGTCGATGCGAACGACAATGTCTAAAAATGGGGGGTATCCCCTGTAGGTAATACTCATACTAGCACCAACCTGGTGATAATACGTGGGCTAAAATACCTACTGCATCTCTACTGGCGGGCAGGTCTGCAAAGTGTACATATTGTTTCAGCAGGCTGCAACGAATAGACGTTAGGTGATAGGCGCGCGCAATGCTTCGAAGGAGCACCAACATTTGAGAAGCAGATTGTTGAGTATAGCGTGTAATCCTGTGGGAAAGTTGAATGAATGCGCCGGGACCAGCAAGCGACGAACGCGTGGCAGTAGTAATAGATCGATTCCTCAATTTAACCACCTTTCTTCCTTCTTCCGCCGATCGACAACCAGACGGCTATGTAGGTGAGGAATATATAGTAAAAATAGTAATCGTGCATCAATGCATATTTATACCTACACGTAGTTCTAACGTTTGATCCCTCTACAGTATTATACAGAATAGGTCTGGGTAAACGGCCTATGATGTGCTAATCCGGGGAAGCACCGGGGGTGTGGTGGGCTCGGTTGACTCGATGAAGGATAGGGGCACCAATATTAGAAATGCGAGACAGCTCCTTCAAGAACGGAAGAGCCAATAACGGAGAACCAAATAGATGAACAGACCACCTACTTTTAGAACCAATGACCCGACACTCCGGGCAGATATCGTGCCGATGTGGTATACAGATACCGGGTTGGTTACACTTTCTGGTTAGGTCTCGGCGTTTTCCTGACTGACATGTGCAATGTCGATAAACTGGATCACCAATGGCATGGTTATTAGCTGACGTCTATTCACGCTTAGTTATTCGTGCCCTCCAGGGGATCGTGTAAGATGCTTGGCAAGCACGATCGGAGTTGCGGGGACGTAGGTATATTCTCGGGTTGCTAAGTTTACTACAGTCACGGCAGGGGTGGTATTCGACAGACAGAGAGCCAACGGGAGGAAAGTGAATGAGACTGGAAATGGTCTTCTATTATAAGAAGCAGAACCTAAATTACAGCACCTGCGCGTCAATGGAATTACGCGAGGAAGATGGCGTCGCTAGAGCAATTGAAATGGCTAGGAAGATATAACTAAATATGGTGGAGTGGTAATTGTAAAAATCTCGTGATAAGGTCCAAACGACGTCCTCGTGATTCCGAGGTCTGCGCGTAGTAACGTGAGGGTCGGACTAGCTAGCTCGGACGTGCGGCTCAATATGTAAAGGCGCAACTTAGGCCAAGGCTGGCTTTTCAGAAGCAGTTTTAGTTAAATTCAGCATGGTGCCACGTGAAATGATAGTTTTGATGGCAACACGAGGACCGATCCGTCACGGCAGTCCGTAATGTGTCGAGAGTTTTACCGCGCCTAGTGTATGGTACTTGTAAAGCTTGCAGCTGAGCTGAAGCTGTTCTGGCTTCGATTAGAACTAGCTGTCAATTCCTAGGCACTTTGTATCTGAGTCACATCGATAAAGTAAAAACTCATTTTACGATAGGGTCTCTATAAGCCATGTCAGCAACAGGCTTGGTTAGTGACCGCGTTGCGCGCAGATTGTTGGTAACACTATCGTGTGCGTGACCAGATGCTGTCGGAGTCGTGTGATACGAACATCATGACGTCGAAGGGAAGAGGCAGTCCGTAGTAGGCGCTGATAAGACAAAAACTTGTGTTATCGCTAGAATAGGTAGAGATGCGGCTGATCAGAGATATGTAAAAGAATATCAAATACGTCCGCTCTCTACCCTCCTTGCTGTGATAATTTGTGTGATATGCGAGGACGACATGCTGCAACCAACTAACCTTAGTCCTAGGCACGAACTGCGATAAGCTGATCCTTGTTTGTGGTTGTTCACAGCTCGGCAGTCGGGAGCAAGAGTAATTGTCATCATTCCACTTCCGCCACCAATATCTCTCGCACCCCAGCCTGTCTAGGTTTCTGTTGCGCCATATTAGATTCTCGGCTTCTCGGCTGCCACCCTGGCTTGGGCGAGTTGACCCCCGTGCTGCAGCAAGGATCGTTATCGACCGCCTTACTCGTGGGGGATGAGTTGTATGTCATGAATACGATCACGGTGCTACTGGCTCGACTGGCAAGTAGTTATCTACAGCAGCCAAAAACAGACTAGAAGTTGAGTGGAGAACGACCTATCAACATGTCGACAACGATGACGAAGGGCTACTTAGTTAAGTATTTATCATGAGACCATTCGAGTCCGCCCGCCTGCTAGATAGGCATTGTTTCGCCGTTGTAGCTACCCGCGTTATTGCTAATGAGTTGTTTAGCGCCATAGCTTCGACGCCTGACCAGGTTGGGCTATCGTCCACTAGTTAGCTCGATGTCAATCACAAATGGGCGTTTGCGGACGTCGCAGGGCATTTCGGTGACGGTGCTCCCCTAGTCGTTCCCTTCATTTCTGTTATCTGGCACCCCTCCGTTTAGCGTATGTCGGGGTAGGCCACGCTCTCGATGTTGTGAACGGTTGATACGAAAGATAGGTATGGACAGTCAAATCTGCACCACAATATATTCATTACATGGTACTCTATTCCAGTACCTTGGAACCTGTTGGATAGTGTCAAAGCCAACGACGGATGGGTTGATGTCAACCAAATTCCTTTCGCAAGTGGAATGTGATGGCTTAGATCTGGGGTTACGCAAGGCGCCAGTGAGAGCTGATGCATTGCTGACCGGCGACGAAAACCAGTTAATCAATCTATCAGCTGGCGTGGTCTGGCCGCTTCTTTTCCGATCCTGTACATCTTAGACAAGCAGACGAGCACTACGCTATTGCCGTATGTTAAAGTACCTATTGTCTGAGAGCCGGCCCTTGTGGCTTGTCGTCATCCGCGAATCATATTCACATCCTAAATAAGGGTATAGCTTGTATCCGGCGTAGCGTGTACCTATGGTCCTCATCATGGGAACAGCAATGTACGATACGGAGAGAGAAATGGTTATTGTTGGATTATGTGACGAAGGGTTGGCATGGTCCGGGGTTGAATCAACTACTTGGACAAATATCTATATACGTACGTGTCGACCTGATGTACATTGATACGTTGTAGTGTATACGATCAGTACCGGCCGGCAATAAGTCGAACGAGTCAAATCAGAGACAGCTGGTTCAGCTGTTGAAATGGGGGCGCCTCGGGCTGGGCTCGGCCTCGAATAGCTGATACACAAGCGAGAGGCATTTTAGCAGCAGCGTTACTTCGGTTTTCTTCTTTCAAGAGACTTTCTCCCTTTAAGTAGTTGTTCGCCGATTGTTGGACCAAGATTTGCTCAAGAGTCGAAACCTTGGCGTCTTGGTGATAGGTGTACCCCGTATTCGGTCCCTGGTTTCTGAGAGCAACTTGCCCACAATGCTTGGCTTCGTTCGGCGCCGTCCAACACCAACCAACAGCAGCCGCACATCATGCAGGGAAACTGGGGTTAGTTTTTTTTTTTTCTCACCGCAAGAGATTTGAGCCAATCTAAATTCGTGGGAATGGTGTTGTTGCACAACGCCGAGGTAATTACATATGGTAGGGTTATGAAGCATGATCCAGCGGCAGCACGCGGTAGGCTGTAACGCGGGAGACGTGATTTGCAATGCTCGATCGGGGGAATATACCCTGCTTACTTTTCCAGCTGTGCCACAGACAACGCTTATACGCAGTAACTGTAGATACTTACTTTCCAACCCGACCCATCGGTACTGTCCGTCGACGACTCTGCCAAGTCAAGCCGTTCTTATCTTGTGGTGGGAGAAGTGTGCTGGGCAACTGCGCTACAGCATGGGCATTATCATCTACGCCACTACGTGATATACCGCTACTGTAGGTAGGTAGTGGGATAACTACTAGCTGTTTACTAGCGCCAGCCCTCTAGCGTAGCTTGGTAACGGCGATCTGTGTAAGTCGTGGTGGAGGTAACTACAGCCAGGTACACGTGCCGCACGCGCCTCACATACCGCGAGCCAATGTAGCGGAACTTGCAATGCACAAAAGACCCCGTCCCGATGGATTCGACGATGTGGGGAGCACACCCACCTCAAGTACAGTAGAGACTTCTCAAAACTCTTGCGCGGACTCGATTCTCTGTTCTGTGTAAGACAACTGGGGCTGGGTTCGTCATCCCTGGACAATCCGGTCCCCTGCTCTCTCTGCCCTGGCCACCAGAACCCCGGAGGATCGGTACCATGCCCTCCTTCGTTCAGAGACGGTGGCTACCTATCAGAAGCGGTGCGACGTCGTGCTCTATCGGCTTCAGACCCTCTTTGAGACCCTCTCCCGCAACGCTAAAGCAGATACATACTGATAGATATGTACGGTGGTAGACCGCTGCGCAGTAGGCACAAGACTAAGACTTAAGACCAAGACCGAGACCAAGACCACACCACCATGGCGGAAGGGTGAATCCCCAATTGCTCAATTACCTCTCACTCGCCTGCTTCTGGCTTCTGCTGCTACCCTCGCATCTCGCTACCCACTCTGTCTCACCTCACCCGGCCTTTTTGATCGAAGAAGAGTTCCAGGTCGAGTTCGAGGCTCGACTCTCAGTCTGCCACTTCTCACCTCTCGCCTGCCACGAACGCTGTCGGTGGTGATGCTGGTGTTGCTGTTGCTGTCTTTTTTACTGGTTCTATTACGACAAGCTCCACCAACTCGTCTATATCATGTTCAGTTTATCGCTACCATCGACGACCCGTGATTGTAGTACAGCCTGTCCGCGAGAGGAAGTCCGCGCTATTACTCTTATACATGCATATGCATCAGATAAACTCAACACTGCTACTACCGGTACGGAATCACAGGCCGCGCTTTTATCGCGTCTATTCCAACATTCCAGGCGCAGAGTATATTAGCTTTATATTGGGACTTGAAAAGCAACCTCCTTCAATTACCCTGTCCATTACTTGCGCCAACGGTTGGCTTCCGGCAACTGCATGTTGCGGCAGGTAACGGCGAGCTTGGACTATACGCCGTGGTAACCGCCGACACCGAGTCTGCGGCCCCCCGGGGACAACTACGAACCCCCCGCTCGTCCCTCTGCGGAGGTTGACGGGCGTGGCTATTGTCGACCCAGTGCATCATGACGTTGTACTCATCGCCGCCGCCTCTGCACTCTGCCGACGATGACAAACCCACCCTTCTTGTCTGCTGGTGGATAACTCTCTTCTGCGCTACTATCATCTTTCTGCGTGTTGGCGGCCGTTTCATCCGATCCGAAAAGCTTTTCCGGGAGGACAGGACTGTTATGTTGGCCGTCATCCCCCTCTTCCTTCGCATGGGCTTTCTCCATCTTGTGTTGTTATGGGGGACCAACAACGCCCGGTTTACCTGGCCATTGACTCAGACAGAGTTGAGGCACAAGTCGATCGCAAGTGGGCTGGTGATAGGGAGCCGCATATTATACGCAGCGACGTAGGTGTCTTTTTTGCCCTCTTTTCTTCTTCTTCTTTTTAAGCCATATAAAGAAACCTCAACTTTCCATATTCATGTCAGAAACGCCAATGTTTTCCCGGTTTTTTTCTTAAGTTTTTGACGTCCTAGGACTAGAGGCTCTGTCCTAAGCCATAGTTTTGCGCCGCATAACCACCAAATTGCTTTTAATTTTGAGGTTGTTCAAAGCTAACTTGTAGGTCACATAAGGCTCTGGATTCTCAAACTCGCCATACTCGATTTCTTCAAGCGCCTGACGGCTACGTTTTGGAGACGGACCCACGATGTCACCCTGAATATTATTCGTTGCATATTGGTCGTTACATTTATAGCCGTGTTCATTGCCAATCTGGCTGAATGTCAACCATTTGATCACTATTGGCAGGTTTTACCTGATCCCGGTGGCCAATGTCGTCAAGGCTATGTCCAGATTATCACGATGTCCACCGCCAACATTATGACCGACCTTGTCCTGGTCATCTTCCCTGTGCCGATCATCTTGACCAGCCATATGGGCCCGAAAAAGAAGTTTCAACTCACTTTGCTTTTTGGGTTAAGCTTAGGTCCGATCGGTACCACAATCTATCGAGTAATTTATGTTTTTCGTACCCATGGCAGCCAACAGACGCGTTCTCTTCTTGCATCAGTTGAGCTGCTTTTCGCAACCACGGCGGCAAATGCGTTGGTACTCGGTTCCTTTGTCCGTGACCGAGGCACAAAGAAACCAAAATACAGGGCCGAATCTGTTACTGGCGACTCCCTGGAACGAACCATATCACGGCGTCCCACGATCCACAGGCATTGGGGTAGTGACGAAGACTTGGTCAGAGATCTGGGCTTAGGTGTTGATCGCAGATACCGTAATGGAGACGATGCAATGACTCCGAGTTTAGGATTTGGGCCCCCGCCGGTTAGTTTGGCTAATTGGCAGTTCGACCAAGAGTCAGCGATGAGTGCTGCACGCAGAGATGATGCTCTCCAACACGATCCGTTGACTACCTCTAGCCAGAGCAACTCAACAAATACCCCAAGGCGAGTCTCTTTCCTGGATGGAGGAGGAGGCTTGTCGGATGTTGAGATGAGCGACACTACTCTACGAAGTACTCGTGACAGTTTCAATTCAAGCCAGGATCCACTCTCCCCTTATCGTGGAACACCATCACCAACCATGACTGCTAGTGGTTCTGGCTTACGACGAGGTTCCCAAACACTTTTACAGGACTTGGGTGGTCTGTTGCGGCCTTTTCAGTCGAGGCGTACCACGAGTCCTTCTATCGGGACCGAGTTACAACCTATACCGCAGCATCCCCATGAGCCAGCTTATGAAGTCGACGAATATCGTGGTGGTCCGGTTCTAGTCGATGCCGGCGGCTTGCTCAATTAGCACAAGATTTTGTCATCATTTTTTCTCATTTCGTCACCTATATACACCACCATCTACCTTAATTCGACCGGCACGAGACGCAAACCTTTGCAATCGGTCTCCAACCTTATGAGATTTACGACATTGGTGCCGAAATTCACCATGATGTGTAATACAAGTTTATACCTATATGATTACCCAAAGCAGGCGGGTTGGACAGCAGGCGTAACCTGGGAATAGGGGCTTCGTTTATCAGAACTGGCTTAGAGAGAAAGCCACTGTGGCGTTATTGGTTTCATGGGAGTCAATGACTCAAAAGGGTGGCGGGTTGAACAGTGGCACGGTTTTTCTCATTGCGCTATTCCCATCCGGCAAGAGATATCGGGATCAAAGATCGAGGGCTTACA
Organism: Xylaria scruposa; assembly: GCA_022385635.1. NCBI lineage: Eukaryota > Fungi > Ascomycota > Sordariomycetes > Xylariales > Xylariaceae > Xylaria > Xylaria scruposa. The sequence continues at coordinate 208,937 of MU280204.1, forward strand.
GGAGTCACTTGGAAGAGCTGGGGCATGGAATGACGGGAACGAAGACTATAAAAGTATTGGAAAGGTCATAAACAAGGTGCTTGTACAGCATCAGAGGTTCACTCTTCGTATTTTTGCCTGTATGTCTACTTAGACTTGCCGTCATAGGGTGACGGTATTTCCGCGCAGATTCATAGATACCCCCAAATAGTATTTACATTTAAGTGTTAACTCTAAGCACTACGAGCACTTATACCTTCTTGTGGCGTTTTTTCATTTTCTTGTCGTCATTCTCACCTCGAAGCCTCCACGAGGACACGCAGATCGTTAGGAGCCTATTACTTATTTCTTCCACTAGTTTATCTCGGGTTACCTCTTACGCGTAAGAACTAGACTAGGCTGTCTAGAAACAATAAATAGAGTTTAGAACCACGAGGCGTCGGAAGGAACCTTCTGAACCGAAACCTTAATGTGTATCTATTGAACTAACATCGCCGGAACCTCCGGGATGTCTCCTCCTATTGTTTCTGACTTGTCTGAGCCGCTAAGTTGATCAGTTGCTGACTCGGGCTCTGGAATGACCGAGACACGTGGGATTTTGCCACTAATCGGTGGCGGCTCACTAGACCCCTTCTCTTTTGCCTCAAGTAGTAAATGAATAAGGTCATTTTGAGGGGTTGGGGGGTTGAGATGTTGTGCTCGAAGGCCTCTCTGCCACGTGAACTTTGGAAGGATCAGCATCCGGAGGCCCGGAGGCAAATAAATCTAGCGAATATCGGAACGGATGGCTCGGCGTGGGGTAATTAACTTTCTGGCCATACGTGCTTCCTAAGTGGTGGCTGAGAAGATACGTCGTTATTCACTTATGATAGTGCCCTGTTTCGCCTCAATTAACTATTCCCCGGTCAAGTTGGCGAGGAAGGCGAACAGTCGCTGAAGTTGGCGTCCGTGTCTCGGTATCTCAGCTGACAGGTAGGATTGGACACTCGGCAGATCTGAGATCCGAGATAACCTCATTATAAGGCACAGGAGATTCTCAGATGCCCCGAGTCAGCGCTGCCTCCGAACTCCCATATATCCTTGACGACAGAAGGGGTCTGCGCTGCTTATCTATTCTAGACAGATTGCCGGTAGTACGTCGCATAATATTCTGTTTCGCAAGTAGGGCGAAGCTGGATGTTAAGATAACGGTCCACATCCTCTATCTCAAGACACTTCGCAGCTGCGTGACACCTCTCAACTTACTTGGCATATTGGACCCTGGATGCTAAACAGTTGGCCACGAACTTCTTAAAAGAAATTAAGCACTTCATTGCTGGGAATTAAATACAGATTTGTATCAAGAAGGCTCAACTAGGGCCAAGCTCTATCAAAGCCGTCCCTTGAGCTTTACGTACCGATAAACGCCGTCCTGCCGTCGAAAATCCCATTGTCATCCACGTAGACGCCGTATTCTGCAAATGCTTTTCTGCTGTGGAACTTTCCTCCACGCTTGGGTATTGGCACCTATCTCTTATACACACAGCCGATAACTAGCGTAACGTCCAGCCGTCTCACTGCTACGAATAATCTTGACAATCTGTCCGCGTCGCATGCCGAAGTATTTGGCGACGGGATCACGCTGGAGAATGCGTGGTAGCTGAGTCTCCTTCAGCCGGTAACGCTTGAGCAGTGCCATCTTCTCTTCCCTACTCAGAATGACGTGACGGGGCACAAGCTCGTGGTGGGTGATGTTGATGAGCAAATCTTCCTCCAGAAACCATTCGATGGTGGTCCACTGGGCGAACTTAGGGATCTCCTTCTTCGCAGCGGACGAAACGTTGCCGCTTAATATCATCATGCCGGTCCGGTAGTGTTCGTGCGAGCAGAACTTAGCGAACTTGCGCATGGCTTCAGCGCCGACGCTGGTGTCGTCGTTGAACTCTACCCATATAGTACCGATGTCCGGCTGCGGCTCAGGATTGCTAGGGGTAGCGGGAGGGGTATATTTCTTCAGCATTTCCTGGCTGGGTCGAGCTGAGAACTTCATTCTCTCGCGCCTGTTCACATTGGCACGCGGCTCTGGTTAGTCGCGTAATTGCTGGGTGGGGTTATGTCCTCGGGAAACACCTACGAGACGCTGCCATCTATGCTTGTATATTGTGATCTGAAGGCATCGAGAGAGATCTTCACCTCGTCCTCTGCTAGTTCATAGCCCTGAGCACGCGAGTACATCAGCATCTCTGTTCCCCCCAATTGATCCATTCATTGCAGGTCGACATACCCGGTCCTGGACCATCTCGTGAGCGGTTCTCCATGCGCGCCAGGCCTTCACTACGCTCCGCTCGTTGGCCTCCGAGTTCGCGTTCTCTGCGTCAGCCATGTTGTTGTTGATGAATGCTGTCGCAGGCTTGTTTAACTAGGCGTATTTACGCTAAGCGCGCAGCTGAATGGGGAGCGTAGTTGAGTGTGCGTATGCGTGTGCGGTGAGGGTTGCGGTGATGATGTGCGGAAGAAAGAAGGTTGTTGAGACGAAGCACGGACAATGACAATGGCCGAAGAAAGCTGGTTCAGCCTTGCTCCGTTGTTAAAAAATTCCAGCGGCTTTGCAGGGGTGTCGCGGGCTGCTGGGGTCCCCACTATAAAAGAAGAGGGTTGCGGATTGCAACGCAGGTTACGCTGGTCACGCAGGTACAGCTACGGCGCACCTGCCACCGGACACAACAATCAGTACAATGGCAGGCAGCTTGAGAGCCCCACCTTCGGGGCGCCTGGACCACGTCAATGGACTGCACCGATTGGTGAATGGCCGTGAAGCCGGGGCTTGGAATTGGAGCAATTCGGTGGTGGCTGCACCCCAAAATCCCAAATGCTTGCCAAGACAAGCCAAAAAATTTCCATCTGCCAACTTAGTAGCAGCCATAAACCTAACCTAACCTACGGTACACTAGGCTACATAGTAAGTCGATAAATCAGAACGGGCAGCCTTCTGGACCCTGCGATCTGGCCTTACTTTGCTCAGGTCGCCGATCCTTTCCCCCAGGTTTATACTTTTTCCCATTGATTCTTATTTCTCCTACGTTAGAGTGCAGTGGAATCTACCATTGATGCGGTAGTCTTCCCTCCTCTGTTGTTATATCCTATATCGCACTCCGTTGCATTGTTGATTCGTTTTTACCAATCATGGCCGAGACAGCTTCAGCTCCCGCTCCCGCGGCGGCTCCCGCAGCTGCTGAAAAAAAGAGACCTGAGAGGCCCAATGCCGAACTCTTCAATGAGCGTCTGGCCAAGGCCGAGAAGGAGCACCAGGAGACCATGGCCAAATACGTATGTCGCAGTGCCTAGGCCCCGGACTTGCGTTTTTTTTTCTCTCCTATTATGCGCGTATAATTAACAGCTTGCTTACAATCCATCTAGAATGCCATTAAGGCCAAGGTCGATCTCGCTACCCCCAACAAGAACAAAGATGCTCCTTCCCCCACTCAGAAGCGCCGCCAGGAACTGATCGCGGAGGTCAATGATATCCGTAGCAAGCAAGGTGTCGGCAAGAATGCTCGCAACTCCAAGCTCGATCAGATTAAACGTCTCGATGAACAGCTCCGATCCCGCATTGCCGAACAGAAGAGTGCTCGTGGCAAAGTTTCTTTCAAGAATGTCGAGGAGATTGATCGCCAGATCGAGTCTCTTGACAAGGAGGTCAACAGCGGTATGATGAAGCTTGTCGACGAGAAGAAGGCCCTAAACGAGATCTCGAGCCTGCGCAAGCAACGTAAGAACTTTGCCCAATTCGACACTTCGCAGAAGGGCATCGACGACCTCAAAGCCAAGATCAAGGAAATCAAGGATAGCATGGATGACCCCGAAGCCCGTGCCCTCAGCGATCGCTACTCCAAGGCTCAGGCTGAACTAGACTCTATCAAGGCCGAACAGGACGAGGCCTTCAAGAACCTCAACTCTCTACGCGATGAGCGAAGCAAACTACAAGCTGAGCAACAAGAGAAGTTCCAGGCTATACGTAAGCTGAAGGACGAATACTACACGGCGAAGAAGGCCTTTGGCGAGTACGAGCGTGAGGCCCGACAGAAGGCCCGGGAACGCCAAAAGGCCGAAAGAGAGCGCTTTGACAAGGAGAAGAAGAAGGAGCGCGCTCAAAAGATGTTGCAGGAGGCCAGCGATCCAGCCTATCTCGAAGAGATCCGTCGCGCCAATAGTTTGCTCCACTTCTTCGACCCATCGTCCACTTCTACCGAGAAAGCACCTCTTCTGGCTGATAGTGGTTTGACTGCTCAAGCTTCCCGCAAAGTAGACGATTCTGGTCTGAAGGGTACCAAGCTGGTGCGAAAGGAGGACCGCGACGATGACTACCTACCAGCTATCAAGAAAGGAAAGAAAGGCAACAAGAAGTCAGCTCCTGCTGAGAAGAGCGGTTTTAACTGCCCACCGTCTGTCATCGACGATTGTAGTTTCCTAGGCATTGATCCTCCCATGGGTGCTACCGACGTTCCGGCTGTCATTGAAAAGGTCAAGGCAAAGCTTGATCACTGGAAGGCCGATCAACAAGCCGAGACGCAACGAGTAGGTCTCCCCAATGCTGTCCACGCTGACCACACACGTGCTAACTTTCCTAGAACATCGAGAAGGCGAAGGCAGAAATCGAGAAATTGGAGGCCGAGGAAGCTGCGGAAGTGTCTGGCACCACAACCCCTAACGGTGCCAATGGTGACAAGGCCGACTCTAAAGTAGAAGCTGTTACCTCAGAGCTTAAAGATGCTTCTTTGGAAGAGAAGAAGGACTAGGATTCCGACGACTTCCCCAAATTAGACTTTAAAAATGAGACACAGGCGAAGGTTGAGGAGGAACCGGCCACTGAAGACGATGATTCTGCGGTGGTTGTCTCTTCCTCTGATCTTGTGTCGCAGGACAATCATGAATCGTCTAGTATTGACACAAACTCTATCCCTGAGCCCGATGAGCTAAAAGCAGAAGACATCCCGCTGGTAGTTTCGGGCTCGGTTGGGGCGAGTTAGATGTTTCTTGCATATGTTATCATCACCCAGAGCTCCGCATACCCATTCATTGTGTAAACGTTTTATGTCTTCGCCCTCTCTTTTACCAGCTTATTTACGATATCTCTCTGGCTCGGCATCGGTACCTCTGGAGAAAAAAGCTACTGCAGCGATTCATCGGCGGGGATAAATAAAGAATCTCTTATCAATTTAAACGCTGCGATCCCTCGTGCCTAACCGTTTCAATCATTTACATACCTCTGACTAGACCAAGATGCCACGACTTTCAACCCACCGCTATACTCATCGCAGCTAAGTCATCGTATTGTAGCCCCACGAACGGGTCGATTCCGCGACTCCCCGCGGTACGCTGCTGTTTCACAAGGGCCATACATCTGCGTCAACCCGCGTGATACACGTGGACAGGGCCATGCCACGAAACAACGCGAACCGAACAGGCTTCTTCATGGGGTTTCCAGCCCAAGTCATGCAGAAGACCTGACGGGATCGGTGGTAAACTAGATTCCGGGGGGAGAGGAGGAGAAGGGAGGGAGGGGGGCCGAGACCCGTCCGTCCCGCTTCCGTTTCGGTTGGACGAATTGGGGTTGGCTGGCAAGGTTTTGTCGAGGTTGGGCCGCGCTGCTTTGCTTTCGCTGGCAGCTGGCCTATCCCCGTTATCCGTAAGTGATTTACTACATGCGTACGGTTACATGAAAATACCCGACGTCCTGTGCGCACCACATAGCTAAGGCTAAGCGTGATGCACGCCAGACCAGTCTCGTGATCGATGATGCAGCGTGACAATTGTTACACTCTTCATCCTCACCTGCATAAGTACGCATACATACACTTACACTGCAGTGCAGCGCATACACATCCTTTGCGACATACATGACGTGCTCGGTAAAGTCTACGTAGTCCAAGTACCACCTGGTTCGTGGTTTAGTAATCCATGGCTAAGAATGGTTCCTCGTGTAAATGCCTACCTACTAAGGTATGTATGTAGCTATATATACTACCTACTACCTGCATAGTATCATATACTTTGCAGACATGCATATAAGTACATACGTATACAGATGGACGAGAGGACGTCATGATGTATCTGTCATACTGCGTATGTATGTATGTACGTACGTGTGTACGTCCGTGAGTGGGCTGGAAGAATCATGAGAACTGCGCAATAACTCTCAGGTAACGTCTTGCTGGCAGAGTATGATGCGATAGATAGAGAACGCGTACCGCGGCATTGCGCCTGATCTGACCTGACTCACTTCCGGTCTATGTACGACATGGCCTGTCAATGGCACGGTAGATTCCGGAGTCGGGTAATGGAAGAAAGTCCAGATATATCAAGTGATGAGTAAGTAGTACCGTGCGTCCATATCATGTCAAAGCCAATGGTCTGTTCGTACTCAGGTGGTGGGTGAGGCGATGAGAGTTACACTATATATTTAGCGAAATAGGGGAAATGAATGGAGGTAGGCAGGTAGACAGATGCCCGGAAGAGGGAGATGTGTTCCACTGCATGCCAGCCAATCCAAAGGGACAGTTTGACCGAAATCTTGCGACGTGCATACGGCACGCGGGCTGGCATACATGATGTGTTTAAGGTACGTATACTTAATTTTACACTGATCGTGATATCATAAATATGTACATATTATACACATACATACACTCCATATGGATAGGTTAGGCTGGGTTAACCTGATTTAAATAGCACGTCTCGTTTCTATTGAAACGTGGAACCGGTCACAGGAATAGACATAGTACCGAAAACTCTCAATGCTTTGTTCTTTGGTTTTGCATAGATACACGTTGTCGACCCTATATCTACGTAGACTTTTGATTCTAAGTCAGCTGTTCATATTGGCTGACCCTGGTTTTCTCGCGGATAGTTGCGGTAGTTAGTCGGGACCTGAATCTTACCCTATGTACGTGTCGGGCTGTTATGGTTACAGATGCTTTTGTGGCGCAAGGCCGTGGGTCATTGCATAGGATGGCATACCGTGGAACAATTCATACACTCACATGCTATTGACCCGAGAGCTGGACGGCTCGGGAGCGTTGGAGGTCATCAAATTCATAGAGTACCGGTCCGGAAGGGGTATGTTTCGAATATTTGATTTCTTGTCTACTACTCTGTAAGGGTGTCGAGACTTGAATGCGGATAGGCAGACAGTCAGAGGCGTATTCCATACTCCGTCTTGTCTGCGAACCGGTCCAGTGCTCACAGTCAACCTCATGGGTGTCAACGTATTGATCTGTAGGACCAGACCACCCCCAATCTAGGCTTTTTTGACAAAGCTCAACGAGACTGAGCGAAACGTATTCCAAGCGTATTCCAACTTTTCCAGACACCCGTGTATTAGTAGCCTTGCGTTTTGGTTGGTTCTGGCCATTTCTCTTCAAAGACCGATATTTCCTTCCTACCGGAGCGCGAATATTCGACGTTTAAACAACTTGGCTGCGAAGACTCTCACTATACCCTCTCCTCCATTTATGAATTAACACTTTGAAACTCCATACTCCAATACCGCTATCCGCGGGTTGACCAGATTCGAAATGATAACAAACACGTGCATCACCGTCCAGGTACAATGGAATGGAGACATACGATCTAAAGGCTCATCTCCTTGAACCTGCAAGACAGAGCGGTGAATGGTCGATGAAGAGACAAAAGAACCTTAGACCAACAGCATCAAAAGATAACGATACCGGCGCCATGCAAAATGATTATGGACCTGGGCCATGGTCTGTTTTCCGGCCAGCTCCTGAATGCATTGCAAAACGTGGTCATCGACTCATATAATCGTCGTCTCGTGAAATACCACCCTCTCGTCTCTAGAGCACAATGGTAGTAAGGTTGCAGTATGCTGCGCGAGAAAAGGAAAACTTGTTTAGTTTCGGCGTCCGGCGTCCTCTGGTAACGCCTGAGTTGTAATGAATCCATATTGGCCCATTCAGTCCACCACATTGTCGAATAAGAGGGTTCCGCTAAGCATGATCATGGAGGTATGATAGTCAGTTATCCTATGTGATAGTTATAGAAACTTTGCGGTGGTGCTGTCGGCGGCCGAAAACCACCCTGCGGCTGCTGCCGTCTTGATCGTGCTACGGGTGCCATGGGATTGCCAACATGCATAGTAGGAGGAGGAGCGGGTGTTCTCCGCTCAATGGCAGGCGGTGGTGGCGTCCTTCTATTACGTGTTCTTTCGTGTGCGCTCTCCGGAGCTATGGTTGAGCTCCGTCTATGCTTTCTCGCAGCTCCGTTCATTGCGCTGAGCGGCGGGTCTTTAACCGCAGGGTCGTCTTCTGCGGGGAGGTTCATCTCGACCAAACCGAAGAAATACTCTAGCACTTCTGGATACCGCTGAACACTTGACTGCCAATCCTCGTCGATGCCTCGCTTGAGAGTCGCCTGAGCTGCTTGGATTTCACTTGGATGTGGAGGCGCGTGGTAATAATGATAAGCATGCGCTGTTAACCGTTCCATGTGTTCGCTATGTGCAGCCTTCCGCCGCTCAGTAAGCAGCCGAAAATACTCGAGTATGTAGTCCTGGGCATGTGCTCGAACCCAAGAACTAGCATGGCATTAGCATGAATTGGAGGAAAAAGGCATGCGTCGGCGGTAAAGTTCAGCCGACGCAGACTAGGTATATTACGATTGACTCACCGGATCTCACTGTAGACTGAATTCATCATGCGGAGTTCTGCTTGCTGGACTGCAGCCTCAAGCCCCTTGGCCTCGCAGTCACACGCATGGGTGGCAGGGGCATGGCAGATGGCACAGTCCGGGTCCATCCTAATGACGGACTTGCGGTGTTTCTCCCTAGAAAACATCTTAGCGGCGTGAAGCCGAGGGCGGCGGAGGCGAGGACGGCCGGCGTGTGAGGTCGGTGCACATAGGGGACGATGGGATCAGGATGTGCTATTGTACAACGTATCCATAGAGTGACCCGAAAGGGTCCATGGAGCGAGAAGGGGGAGGGAAGATCAGAAGTAAGCAGAACAGCAACTGACCTGTATTATGAAGAGGAAGACAAGCAACAGCACAGCAGCAGCAGCAGCGGACACCACGGTCCAGGTAGTGGGAGTGTTGCAGCGAACCGCGTGGTGGCAGGAGGGGGGAATTGGACAAGAGGTGTTCAGTCTGTGGCTAGCTTGCGATTGTCCTGCAGGAGACAGAATTGACCGCCCGGTCGAATGCGGCGAAAGGAAAAAAGGAGGGCAGCAAATAAGGAGAGGGAAGAGCAGTGCTTGGAACCCGATATGGCCGATATCACGGGAGCCGGACAGCTCTATGGGCTCTAAGGGCTCTACGGCTTCTATGGGAGTGTGGGGTATCGACACAACCACGAGACAGCAGACAGCAGACAGCAAGCAAGCATACACATACACAGTACGGGAGAAGCCAGGATGGGGGAGCGTGAGTGATGGAGCAGCAGCAGCAGCAGAGAGCGGGAGGACGGGCTGTCTGTCTAGCTGTCTGGCTGGCCGTTCTAGCTGGTTGGTTGGTTGGATGGCTGGTTTGCTGGCTGAGCGACTGTCTGATTGACTGACTGGACTGACTGATTAACTGACTAACCGACGAGCACTCGAGGCTAGCGGCAAGTAGGAGAGAGTGGTGGTGCAGAGCGATGCAAAGACGGAGGGACACACAAGACCAATTGACGAGAGCGAGAGAATCAGCAGAGGTTGCGAGTGTAACAGCCCAGCGAAGCCCGAGCACAGAGGGATGTCCACGTCCGGCGAGGAGATAAAATTTGGCTGTCGTGGCTCGAATGGGCGGCCGGATTACTACTAGTATGCAGAGTGCATGAGAGTAACCCAATCGAGTATTCGCAGATCCGCCGACATTGCTGCACACCCCAGATCTTGATCAAGCTGTTGGTGAGGGGGCGGGAAGCGCGAACTGGGGGAGCGGCAACGACACAGCACGAGTCCGGGGTCGGCTTTGGAGATGAAGCGAAAGAATAAAAAATAGGTTGTTGTACTCTGTTGTGTGTTGTGTACTCTGTACTCTGTTTGTTTTGACTTATAAGGAAAGGTCTGAGAAAAGAAACGAGAGCGGTAACGGAGTTGACCTGGAGGACTGGTAGGTCAGATAGATAGAGGTAGATAGATATACAGTAGATTGATAGAGATACCTTAGATACCTTAGGTACCTACCGAGGTACTTTGTTGGTAAGGAGGTAAGGGTATATTTACCTACTTGGGTACTATAAGTAACGTACGTAGTCTTGAGCCTCCAAACCCAACGATTGTTGCTTGCTGGCTCGAACCACCGCCCACATTATAGAGAAAGATAGACTAACCCAAAGCCAGATAAGACAACAGAGCACACGGCCAGATGATTGGATAAATCAGGGCTCTGGGCTCACACGATGAACTCTTCTCTTCCACAGTACGAATACCATATGCAACACATACTACGTAGGCAATGTCTTGGATCTGTTTGAACGCAGTCGAGGTAGACCAGGTTGTCGGCTTATACACCGCTTCTGTCGACCACTAAGATGAACGGGTACCCTTGGTTTACCGAGCTATCGGCGGCTAATTGGGACAATGGCTTGCTAAAAAAAAAAAAAAAAACCAAGGGGTACAAGCCCGAGGCAGGCCTGTGGTCGACTGATGCAATTGCGAGCGGAAACACAAATAATCGATTATTGTTGCAATATGCCACTTCTCCGATGAAGTAATAGTAGCACAGTCTATCAAGACTAGTAGTGGTTCTGATGTGTTGTCAAACATCCACCTGCAAGGCCCCTTGTCCTTGGAGGAGTTAACTGTCGAGCTGTTTCCCCTTGTTTCCGGGTCGCTACCGGCGCTAATCTTTCCACGGTCTAGCGGATCTTGACTCTTAGCCTTTTCGGGAATAGAGTGTTTTCTCTATCTTATCGGCCAAAAATAGTATTGCGAGTTAATCGTCGATGCGCAACAAGATGATGTAGAACAAGCACGACGCTCAAATCAGAGCCTCCGATGATGCCTCCGAGATGCTCCCCAACCTCGGGTTTCTTTCTTCCATTCCTATATCCCACCCTGTTTCGCTCCGTTGCCCGTGTACCCCGAGCCTGTTTTTCAACCTCTACACCCGTCCCAACATCTGTTAGTGAGGACAGCAACAGGACCGAGGCTTCGACTTCGAGCGATGCAATACCCACCTCACGCCTAAACCCAACGCCAGATGACTATTCTGTCTCGAGCTTCGCCGACAAGGCGAGGATAACCATCCAAGCCGGTGGTGGTGGCCACGGCTGCATTTCGTTTCTTCGTGAGGCATTCCTAGCTAACGGGCCTGCCAATGGCGGCGATGGCGGACATGGTGGGAATATCTATATACAGGCTGTCCACGGCGAGAACTCGCTGCACAAGCTAGCTCGACGTCGTATTATCCGTGCCGGTCGCGGTAAGACAGGGCAAGGCAGTAACCGCGGTGGCGCCCGAGGCGAGGACGTCATTATTCAGGTTCCTATCGGCACCGTCGTCCGAGAAATCGATAGGATAGACCCGGTAGTTGAAGAGACCATGCTATATCGCCAGGCGAGGGAGAAGGAGCGCGAGTATGAGAAGCTGGTTAGAGAGGCCGAAGCAGCGGCTCAGACTAGTGAGGAGAGCGGCGTTGGTGAGAGCGAGGCTATCCGGCTCAACATAGAATTGCCCGAAGCACCTGAACATCCGAATGCGCATAAGTTTGTTTTGTATCCCGGTATGTCATCCGGTGAGCGTCGTAGCCTATCGCTGCCCCGACTATGGAACCGGGAACGTCTATATGCTCAGCCCGAAGCCCTTGTCCACCTTGATCTCTCTATCGCTTCTCCTCGTCCTATCTTGCTGGCAGCAGGGGGGCTCGGCGGTTTGGGTAACCCACATTTCGTCTCTAAAGATCGCCCTCGTCCGCTATTTGCAACCAAGGGAGAGAGGGCCGTGCGTATGCAGTTGGAACTCGAGCTTAAGCTCCTCGCAGACGTGGGCTTCGTTGGGCTCCCGAATGCTGGTAAGAGCACACTGTTGCGTGCCTTGACACGTAGCCGTGCCCGTGTTGGGAATTGGGCCTTCACGACGCTTCAGCCTAACATCGGCACTGTGGTGCTCGATAATCATAAGGGCCGCCCAATTACCAAGCCTCGATCGTCCGGGCGCTCCCATTCTGTCATCCATGATGCTACATTTGGGTCCGTTGTTGTGTCACACCAGGTACAGATTGGTGAGGCTCCAGAGCCACGCAAACGCTTCACCATCGCAGACATTCCAGGTCTCATCGAGGGTGCGCATCTGGACCGTGGGCTGGGAGTAGAATTTCTACGTCACGTCGAGCGTGCAGGTGTCCTCGCATTCGTCATTGATCTAAGTGCAGGCGATGCTGTCAAGGCACTCAAGGCCCTTTGGACTGAAGTTGGTCTATACGCACGCATGCGCGAGGATGAGGAGAGAGAGCGAGAAGCGAGCGAACGCATTGATTGGCAAGGAGATGGGACTGCATCGGCAACGGACCGGATGATGATCGCAGACTTGCCCGAGCCGACAACTGAGCTAACTGGCTTGTACATCGCTGCCAAACCATGGTTTGTCATTGCCACCAAAGGGGATCTGCCTGAGACTGAGGAGAACTTCAACAAATTGAAAGAGTATCTAGACGCTATCACGAATGGCGAAGCACTTCACCCTAGTGGTATTGAAGATGCCTGGACAGAGGATTGCGTTGCAATTCCAGTGAGCGCCATTCACGGGCAAGGCGTCGATAGGATAGTACAGTGGACGCTGGAATTATTAGATAACTGATATCGGCAACGAAAATTCACGAAATAAAATGTAGAACAGATATAAGTTCCTTATAACGACCTTTAAATGTAATATTAGGGGAGTCAATACAGCCCATTATTGAGGAGTACTGATGATTTATAAGTTCACTTTGGGATATAAAGTGTGGCTTGCAGTCAAACATAAAACTCCGATTCGCTGGTCTTGGATGCCATAGCCACGCATGCTGACCACCTACATATACAGGCTCCAATGCGGGCAGTGCTCACTTATAGTATCCTTTAAGGCCGCCACTCCTTATAGGGATTGGAGACCTCATCGATATTTATTCTCCGAGCTTTCACAACGAAAGCATGAGTATGTACGGCATTGTGGACCTCAAGACTGTCCTAGAATCAATATATGTTCATGGATCCATTATCCTTGACGGCTAGTGTAATCGCGGTTATTGGGGCACTTCGCGCTGTCACGAAAGGCTACAAGTGCATTGCTGATATAGGCAGGGCCTCGCAAGAGTTTATCGAGCTGGTGGATGAAGTGAGTTAAAATCTCCGCATCCGAACTGTGATAGCTGACACCAGTAATAGATAGAATCCGTCCATGCCTACCTTGGGATGTTGCATTCAGTGCTGGGCTCCAGCACGCAGGCGTTTGCCACTGTCGACTTGACCCCTCTGGGCGCTGCAATCTCTCGTTTGGATTACACTATCCAGAGACTGCAGTCAGCGCTAAAACAAGTCGAGGCAGACTCCAAAACTAGCGATGATCGCAAGATATCGAAGATCAAATGGCAAATCTACAAATCAAGAATAATTCAGCTGAGAGACGAGGTTCATTCTAGAAAACAAGATCTTGTCGATAAGGTCGGCATACTTCAGCTTGCATTAAGGTGAGTCCGTCCTTGCTATGATTTGATTCTTGTCCTAATTTTATAAGTCTACTTCATACCAATTTACTACCCATCTCCTGCGCCAAAACGCAAATATCATATAATGATAATTCTTCTAGCGGAAGGCTACAATCTACAGCAATACTAAAAAACAAGCAAAGCAACTTTTTAAGTGCTGGACCCTGTAGTCAAGCCCGACGCGGTTGTAATGCTAGCTGCTCATGCAGGTGCCATCGACCTTCAGGTACAAATTCCCAACCATGGTTACTGATCACAATACGGCAAATCTTATCATTAGTTACGACGACGTCCTACTGGGAGCCTGCGTTGTGCGATGACCAAGTCTGTCGAGACGCAACTGAGCAAAAGCTAGCTCTCGTTTACCAGATACCCCTACTCCAGCATGCTATCTGGTTCAGGCTAACGTGGACATCCGTATTCGGCCCTGGAGCGTCTCTCCATCTCAGGGTAGCAAGAGTGGTACCACATTCAAGAGCTCGTACTGTAGCAGCGTGTGGCACTCCTCAAATGTTACAATACCTGTTTGAAACGAGAAAAGCTCTTCCCAATGACATGGCACCATCCGGCGAGAGCTTGCTCCTTGTAAGTTGAAAAGAAGTCCTGAAGTTTCTACATAATAATTTTATATAGACTGCAATTTCATATTATAATAATGAGGTAATTGATTACCTGCTCGAACTCGGCGCAGATACATCTCAGCCGGACTTCTTTGGCTGGTAAGGGAAATGCCATTTGTTGAGATCAGAGCTTCATACTGACAATACCAGTTCACCCGCCCTTTTGGTTCGATATCGAGCGAGGCACGAGCCAAGCTTGTACCGTAGTATCAACAAACTCCAAATACTAGCGGAAGATTATTGTAGTTCCGAATTACTGGAATATCCGCTCCTCGAAGCATTAGCAAATGGCACTGATGCCGATTTTGAGCGTGCTCTGAATGAATACCCCTCCCTGGTGAACGAGCCAACGGAATTCGGCTTAACCCTTCTGCATAGAGCAACAAAGTTAGGACGTTGTTCGGCGATGAAGTTGTTGCTCCTGCGGGGAGCCGATCCAAATAAGCGGGACGTGTTTTGGCGCGCTCCGTTGCATCTAGCAATTATGGCAAACAACTCCGAAGCTGTCCAAATTCTCCTTCCATTTGCTAGCGACATCAGCCTCCTCGATAGACGTGGTCGTAACCCGCTTGAATTGGCACTTTGGTGGTCTTCGAGCGAAATCATATCTCTGCTCTTATCTTCTAGTATGAATAAAGGGAAATTGATACGAGACGATCCTTGGAATGCCTTTGAATGGCTTGCTAACAGGAAGAGTTCCTACTGCGAAGACGAAGATGAACTGGAAGCCATTGCCCATTCCCTCCTAAACGCCGGCCTAAAATTTGACGATTACGGTGGAGTTCCTTGTGAACAGGCAGCAAGAGACAATAACTGTCACGCTCTTCGTGTTTTGTTGAAATTAGGGGCCAAATTTTATATACCAGAAGAAGGAGAGGCTAGTATACTACATACGGCTGGATATTATGCCAATTTGGAAACAATAGAGCTTCTTAGGGAAGTTGATATCAAGGAACTTGACCCTGATGCGAAGTTTGGGGGATGGACTGCTCTAGAGATCTTCGAACATCGCGAGACACACACAGGCGGGGAACTCCATCCTAGGCAAAAGAAGCCAAATGAAGAAGAATCTATGGCGTTTAGAACGTTGATCAACGAGGTGCGAGAACGGTACAACAATACGAGGATTCTACTCGAAGCCGATGGTCCGAAAGTTGACAACTCAGAGGAAAACGGCGCATTTCTTAATAAAGAAGATAGGAAGGCGGTGGGAAAGCAGCAGCCATTGCCGGGAGCATGGGTAGAGTAGGGCGCAAAAGGAGACGCAAGACAAACACGGATTCTGAACCTGTCTCTCAGGTTCTGTTCCATTTCCCCTAACAATTCGGTCACCTAATTGACATGGTGGTAACAAATATGAGGATATAAGATTGTTTGTCACACGGACTGGCCCTTAGGTAGGGGAATGCAACTACCCGTCTACGAGGGTCAGGTCGGCGACATCATGTAACTAACCTGCAAGTCGGTGTTTAAATTACTTAGCTACCCGTGTTTGATTAAGGCCACGATAAAAGCAAACACGGACCTGATTTATTTAGGCCAGCAAAAGCGAAGCTATTCGTGTATATTGACCTAGGTTCGCCGCGAGGGCTCGAGGGAGGCGTAGGCCTATATGGCATCTTTGACGCCCAAGAAGATTATTGCAATATTGAATACCCTTCCAACCCTTAGATCTCTAGCACTTGTTACATTATTGATCTTAATCAACTCTTTTTATCTGAGCCCTCTTCACCTCTTAAGAGTCCAGTCTTTGTACAAAGGACAGACCGGAGTGAAGACATATATCTTAAATTTCGGTTTGCTATCCGCGGGTATCACATGCAAGTTTCTTCATCTAAGACATTATTGTCTGGGCGTCATTGGTTTAGCTTGCCGTGTGGCTTGATATCTGCTGCACAAACTGTCACAGCCACGACCCTTCAACCCTGCTGATTTGGGAGCGATCGGTCAATCATGCATATAGATTCCATTCTCACCATATGTTTCAAAAAAAGGCGGATCTAGGAAGACAACAGAGGTATTCTACTTAAAGGGTTTTGTGCTTGCGTTTGCAGATACTTGGAGGTAACCATTTTCCTCAGCACCATCCTAGCACAAGTCGAGCCAGACCCTTGGCCGGCTCGTTTCCTCCTAAAACGGTAGAAAGGTGTTTTATATGTTTATTCGCGGATTATCTAGCTGGCTTCAATTGTACTCAAGAGATACAACCTCCGAGACAAGGAACAGGACTGTCTTGGTAGCCAGTAGGTAAGTAAGGCAAGTACCCTTGTTTATGCCTTATTATTTCTACATACATACATAAATGTATGTACCTCTGTAGGCACGGATGTACATGGAAACTGGACGAAAATTTTGCCTGTTGTTAGAGGAAGCTTCTTACTTATTTGTGGACGAGCCCCGGATTTGTTTCTCTCTTCTCTCTACTCTCGGATCCCAACATCTTCGCCCTTTTCCTCCTCTCTTTCGCAACCAAACCCATTGCAATTCATCGGCATCTACCTTCTCTAATAATCGTCTCACGATCAAGTTCGTGAAAATGGGCAAATTGCCAAAAGAGGACACGCCGAGTGCCGGTAACCTCTCCATTCTGACCAAAGTAGACAAATTGCGCGAGCTCATTGGCACCAGGGTTGCCTTGCCCCAGGTACGTCTCTAGTCCCTCCTCCCACCGGTAATAGTATCGATACTGAGTATATAGCTTGTTGTTGTTGGAGATCAATCTTCTGGTAAAAGCTCCGTTCTTGAGAATTTGACTGGATTTGGGTTCCCTCGCGATGCAGAGTTATGCACACGCTACGCTACGCAGATCACCTGCCGTCGTGAGGCACAGGAGAGCATCGCCGTCTCTATTATTGTGAATCCTGATGCGACACCTGATTCTTGTGGTCGAGTGAAGGATTTCCATCGAACATTCACTGAGCTGTCCCCGGAAAATCTTGCCAAACTATTTACAGAGGTAGGACTACCGTTAAAATTACAGCATGCAAGAACGTTGCTCATTATATCTAGGCAAATGAAGCGATGGGGGTCAGTACTAGTAGCCGTGCTGTCGATTTAAATGCCACCCCATTGCCCGCATTCAGCGAGCATATTCTCAAGATTGAGAAGCTAGGTCCCAATGTAAGTTTCAAATAACGCTTTCACTACCTAACTTTCTTAAGCACATTCTAATCGATCATAGGAGGATCACTTCACTGTGATTGATGTTCCTGGCATCTTCAGACAAGAGACTCAAGGTAAACATGAGATTCCTGATATTTCAATTCATCTAACTCGTGGATAGGCGTTACTACTGAGGGTGACATTATGCTAGTAATGAATATGGTTAAGAAATACAGTAAGTTAAAACGATTTCTCTGACGAGTTAACGTAAGTGATATGAACTAACGGCATCTATTATAGTCCAAGACCCGCGAACGATGTAGGCGGTACCCATAATGTGAAGTGATATACATGCGGCTGACACTCTGGGTAGTATTTTGGCCATTATGCCCAGCAACGTTGATCCCGCTACGCAGGAGATCCTAAAACTAGCAAAGAAAGCCGATCCGACTATGACTAGAACCATGGCAGTCCTCACCAAGCCCGATCTGGCAATTGAAACAGCAACCCAGAAGATTGCCATTGACCACGTTCTAGGAAAACGAGGCGATCTGACGTTGGGCTACTATATCGTCAAGAATCGCGGACCGGACGATGTCGATATGACACTGAAGCAGGGACAGACCGTTGAGCGCGATTTCTTCTCAAAGCCTCCATGGTCAGTTCTCGCCTATACTGGCAAGGCAGGAATCAGCAGTCTCAAGCAGCGTGTCCGGGAACTTTTAACAGACCTCATCAAGAAAGAGTTCCCTAAGCTCAAATCCGAAGTCTCTAAAGAGCTCGCCATCGTTAAAGCGCATCTTGAGGAGATGGGTCCGTCGAGAAGCGACCAGCATACACAGCGAGCGTATCTTAACCGGATGAGTGAGGCCTTTCAGGCCGTAACCAGAGACGCGCTCACTGCTTATTACACCGGTGATAGAATGTTCTCGAACAGGCACGATCTCCGATTGATTACTCGCATTGTTGAGGCGAGTGAGTGCTATGCGGACGAAATGTTAAACAATGGACATATGCGACCATTCCTAACTGACAAGGGCCATGGTGGTGATGCGGTTGACGAACAGTGCGATGACGCTTCTTCTTGCAAGCCTGCTATTGAAGAAACGCCCTCAATCTCCGAGAAGCAGGGTATTGACTTTGGTGCGATTGCTCAAGACTATCCTGAGCTTGAAGAAATTTTTGATTCCTGGGATGGTTCCAAAGACGACACGAATATGTGCGGTATAATGGACTACATCGAGGGCGTATACAAGTCAAGCCGAGGACAAGATCTCGGAACTGTAAGTCGTATTCTCAACACGTTGATATCGTCGTCTCACATCATGAATAGTTTGGAAACGGCCTACTTGGCACATTGTTCAAAGAGCAATCGAAAAAATGGGAAGACATCACGATGGAACATATGAGCGTAATTATCTATCACGTTCATCGTTTCATCTCCGAAGTTGTCAGGTCAATCTGTCCCGACCCAAGAGTACACGAAGAACTGTGGAATGGATACCTTCTCGAAGAGCTGATGGCCTCCTACCGCAGAGCTATGGACCACGCGAAATTCCTACTACGTATTGAGCGCGAAGGATCCCCGTTGACACTCACGCATTCGTTCAGTCAGAATATAGAGAAGATCCGTACCGGTAGACTGGTTAATGCGATTAAGGAATTGAGCGTTGAGCGCATCGACCATCCCAAGAGCGAGCCTGATGGTCAACCCCACGAAAACTATATCTTCCTCAAGCCTTCTCACTTGGAGAACTTAAACATCAACAAGGGTAACGCGAAACAATTACGCGAGCATATGCACGATCTCCTTAGTAGCTACTATCGAGTTGCGCGCCAGCGCTTTGTCGATGTGATTTACCAGCAAGCTGTAAACCACCACCTACTCTTTGGAGAAAAAAGCCCTCTCAGGATCTTCAACACTGAGATGGTACTGAATCTCAACGAGGACCAGTTGGACATGATTGCTGCTGAGGATGCGCCTGTCAAACAGCGCCGAGAGAAGCTAGGTCGAGATATCGACAACCTCGTAGAGGCTCTCAAGGTGTTGAAGGGGTCTCGATAATTGGACAGGTCTGCCAAATTGCGATATCGGATGACGGATTTCTGTTTTTCTCTTCTGATGCTCAGGACCTGCGCGAGTTGTATTCCGCAAGGCAAAAGTTTCAATCTCGCTAGATCATGCATGTATGCTTCCACGCGTCTAGGCGTACTGGGTTTCGTTTGGTAAGGGGTACTCGCTTTTAGGCATTGTAGATAGCCTAGACTAAACTCTCGATAGAACAGTGTGATTGCGAGTACGTGCCAGTAAAATGCATAATATCTACAGTCTTCGCCCTCTGTCACAAGGGCTAGTATCTAGGGCTTGGAAAGGGTATTCAATATTGCAATAATCTTCTTGGGCATTAAGGAGGCCGTGCTGGTCTGCCTTCCTCCTTGACCCTTCGCGGCAGACCTAGGTCGATATACACGAACAGCTTCGCATTTACTTGCTTAGATAATTCAGATCCGTTCGCAGCATCTAGCAAACACGGGTAGCTGTATTATTTCAAACCCCGATCTGCAGATTAAACACCGACTTGCAGATTGGTTACACGATATTGCTGACCATGGTAGACGGGTAGTCGCATTCCCCTACCTGCGGGCTAGTCCGTGTAACACCCTTATTATGATTCCTCGTGATTTGATGCGCTTGGGTTAATCACTACTAATACGCATTCTATCTGATCCTATAGCTTCAACAACGCCCAGCTAGATGATTATGTATAAGAGTGCAATAGGCAAATTCTACAAAGCTATTTCTTACTAGTCATTATTATATAAATAAAAATATCAAACTGGGTTGGCGGTTTAGGTGGCCGCCAATCATTTGTCATCTATTTCACATAGCGGGCTTGGTCCACATGTTCGCCACCTACAGTCCCGAGGTCAACAGCTCCCGGCCTCTATTGCCATGTCCGTTACACCAACCACATCTCTGTCGTTATGCGCGCCCTTTGTTCCCCGCATCACTGTTACCCCTCAAGCGGCAGGGTTGCAGGGTTGATCCCATGGGGAAGCTTTACCTACTTGTAAACTATATTATAATCCATCGGTGCTAGAAAACGCCGGACAGTACAGCTTCTCTCCTCTTCTGCATTTCACCGGTGACACGCCAGTCGTTTCTCTTGGCTTATTGCCTATTGGTACATACTTATAATCATTCAACATGTCTCCTCACTCTACTAAAGTTACACCGGGCATGGAGGGAGCGGCAAAGGGCAAGGTGAGGTTTTCCGGTTGTAACCCAGTGGGGCGACCCGTAGCTCAACCAATGTGTATAGTTCCCAAAGCCACCAAGCTTCAAGGATCCGCTTGACGAGCGTCAATATCTCAAGCAAAGACTAGCGCTGGCGTTCCGACTCTTTGCCAAGCAAGGATATGATGAAGGGTAGGTCACTCACCTTGCTCCAAATGCTTATCTCATGTTTTGACATTGGATTAAATATAATGCAATAGAGTCGCTGGACACATCACAGTCCGGGATCCTGTTGACCCAACCACATTTTGGGTGAACCCATTTGGTGTTGCATGGCCACTGCTGAGAGCATCAGATCTCATCCGCGTTGACCACAATGGTCAAGTAGTTGATGGTGGGCCGGTGCGCCTCCTCAATGTCGCAGGTACGTCCAACACTTGGACTCAGCCACGAGACCTATCATACAAAAACACCTACTCACAGCATGCAGCGTACATGATCCATTCCGCTGTCCACGCGGCAAGGCCCGATGTCAATGCTGTAGCACACAGCCACTCGATCTACGGGCGGGCCTTCTCGACGCTTGGGCGCCCGTTGGATATCACCACACAAGACACGTGCGCATTCTATAATGACATCGCGCTCTACGATAGCTTTGGCGGCATCGTGCTGGGACCAGAGGAAGGGCTACACATCGCTGAATCTCTAGGGCAGAAAAAGGCTGCCATTCTCGCTAACCACGGACTACTGACCGTCGGCAAGACAATTGAAAGCTGTGTCTTTTGGTTCACCAGTCTTGAGAAGTGCTGCCATGGCCAGTTACTGGCTGATGCGGCGGCGGCTGGACGCGGCGGAGAGACTGTCAAGGTTGCAGAAGATGAGGCGGAATTTACGTATAAGACTGTCGGCTCTGAGCTGGCCGGGTGGTTTAGTGCGAAACCGGCTTTCGATATGATGGAACACCAGGCTGGGAACGAGTATAAGATGTAACATAAGCCAGGAAATGAAGATGGATTATTAATATTCTACGCGACCGGATTAAAGCTTAAGTACTTAATTTGACAATGTAGTTATAAGTGTTATCTTCTGAAGACCGGAGCTGGGGCCGGCAAAAGCCGGCATTCACGACGCCGGGTCTACGGGGGGCTGAGGTGCATGTAGAAGTGCATCCCCGTTAGATGAGTAGAAGCTTATCTCGGTGCATAAGATGTGCCCCACATTGCATATGGGGCATTTTGGTGGGGTTAGCTACAATCTGCCCGGTTCGTCAATTGGGAAAAGCTCTCGAAAGCTTCGCGCAAAAGTTTCAACTCATTGACGCGGCGCCGAACCTGTACTGTAATATTTACGACGCACTGGCCGACTAAACAGCGTCGAAATCCAAGAAGCGAGGCGCTCATGCCACTGATCGCATCAGTATCAGTATAATTTGAAGGTTTCCTCAGCCTTCGCCATGGGTCGCAAGAATCATCGAGTAAGCTTCCATAGCTGAAGGTATCACCAGATATTGAATGACTGACCTAGACTTTTCGTTAGGGCGGCCGCAAAGGTGGCGATCGCAAGGGTGGTGATGTTCGAAAGCCCCGCACTGACGCTTATCGATCTTATCCCGATATCCCCAAAAGCAACGAGAAGCTGGAGGCATTCTACAACAGTCTTCTTCCCCTTGACGATGCCGAGAAGTCAGAGTTCTGGGAAGCGCTGCGTAGAGAGCTCCCCAACTCGTTCCGTTTCTGCGGCTCCAAAGGCCACGCGGTCGCTGTCAAACGCCTTCTAGAAACGCGATACGCACCCGAGATCGACAAAATCGAGCACTTCAATGGCGACGTCGTACAGGCACCTCAGCCCGTCCCTTGGTACCCGGACCAACTGGCCTATTCCATGACGACACCGAAGCAGGTTGTGCGCAAGTTTCCTCCCTTTGCGTCTTTCCAGAAGTTCTTGGTGTCCGAGACGAGTGTCGGCAATATTAGCAGACAAGAACTCGTGAGCATGATTCCGCCTCTTGTTATGGACCTCAAGCCTGGCATGACAGTGTTGGATCTCTGTGCTGCGCCGGGAAGCAAGTCTGCCCAGCTACTTGAGATGATACACTCTGGGGAGGAGGCTAGAATTCGAAAGTTTATGGAATCATTTGGTGAGGCCCCGCTCTCTGGGAACGAACAAGAAGATGTCGATCCCACGGAAGATGCTGCCGATGATGGACGGGCTACTGGACTTCTCATCGCAAATGACGTCGAGTATAAGCGATGCCACATGCTGGTCCACCAGCTCAAGAGACTTTCTTCACCGAATCTTATTGTCACAAATCACGATGCAACCCTTTTCCCGCCACTCCGAATAAGCCGAGACCCAGAAAACCCCAACGTACCGCGATATCTTAAGTTTGACCGAATCTTGGCCGACGTGCCCTGCTCAGGAGATGGGACAATGAGAAAGAATGCTGACCTATGGAGGAATTGGCAGCCTGGAAATGCTTTGGGTCTTCATGCCACGCAGTCTAGGATCCTAGTCCGGGCCCTCCAGATGCTCAAAGTTGGTGGTAGAGTTGTCTTCTCTACTTGTAGTATGAACCCTGTCGAGAATGAATCCGTCGTTGTTTCAGCCATCGAACGCTGCGGTGGCCCTGATGTTGTCGAGATTATCGACTGCAAAGATAGACTCCCTCTCCTGAAACGTTATCCTGGCATGCATCAGTGGCAGATCATGGATAAGTCAGGTAAAATCTGGAACAACTGGGAGGAAGTCCAGCAGCATGTTTTGAATGGAGGGCAGGCTCCCGGCAAGCTCTCTCAAACAATGTTCCCCAGGCCGGATACGAGCAACTGCTCCGGCCTTCCTCTTGATCGTTGTATGCGAGTATACGCCCACCAACAAGACACTGGTGGATTCTTTATTACAGTCCTCGAGAAGAAAAAGGAGTTCAAAGCCAAAGAGGAAGTGAAATCTGAATTTGCAACAAGTAGTACTTTGCAAACTAATGTTTCCGCATCGGGTGGAGAGAGCGCTACCGCCGCCGAAATGGAGATTGTGGAGGAAGCTAAAGCCGTTGTTGGAGAGCCAACCGACGAGGTTCCCTCAGTCGGCTCCAAGAGGACACTCGGGGACGCAGAGACGGGAGAAGCCCCGGACAGCAAGAGACAACGGACAGAGACACCTACACCTGTCAAGATAGAAAACATCGCTGAAGCTGTGCTCAACGTTGAGGCACCCACAGTGGAGAAGAACGAAACGGAGTCTCCAGCGCCGAACGCTTCAACTGATAAACGAGTGAAACGTGCGGAGGGAAACTATGAAGAGCCGTTCAAGTATCTTCCTTCAGACCACGACGTAATCCAAAACATACGTGCCTTTTACAAGATTTCTCCTCGATTTCCATCAGACCGGTTTATGGTACGGAATGCTGTGGGCGAGCCAGCGAAAGCCATATATTATAGCAGCCAGCTGGTTCGAGAAATATTAGTGGAGAATGAGGGTCGTGGAGTCAGATTCATTCACGGCGGTCTCAAGATGTTCATGAAGCAGGATGCTCCATCTGCCGAGGTGTGCCGCTGGCGAATACAATCAGAGGGCCTTCCGATCATCGCTGGCTACGTCGGCCAAGAGCGGATTGTCCGGTTAACGAACAAAGAGACTCTCCACATGCTCTTGAGAGAGATGTTTCCCAAGTTCGTGAACGAGGATTGGAAAAAGCTTAACGAAATTGGCGAACGGACTAGGGATATTGGTATGGGCTGCTGCCTTCTAAGTGTTGAGCCTGATGGCACTGATCCAGAATTCTCGGAGCGCATGGTCTTACCCCTGTGGAAGAGCTTCCAGTCGTTAAATCTCATGCTGCCGAAGGAGGACCGAGCAGCTATGATGCTTCGTCTCTTTAACGACACCTCGCCTGTCATTAATCGATCGCTTAAAGAGTCGGCTAAGCTAGAAGCTGAGACTGCGGACTCTGATGTGCAAGAGGGGCTAAATGGGAACGCGAGCGAGGCTAAAGCGGCGGAAGTTGTCGAGGCAGAGGATTCTGCTGATGTGACTATGAATGATGGCGAGGCTAAAGCGAACGGCGATGATACGTCGCCGGAAAAGGCAGCTGAGACAGCGGAGGTGCCTACATAGAAGGTAGTCCTTCGTGAAATTTGCTGCGTGCAAAATTGGGGCCGGAGATTGCTGGACTTAGCTCCTGGCCGTTGATATAGTGGAAAGGGAAACAGGATCGGGGCCGAAAACGATCCCCTGATAAGACTCCAAGATGAATGGGTTCACATATTGTTCTGAGACAGATGTGGTGTATTATCTATGGCAAATATTGTCTGTTCGCTATATAGTGTCAGCTCCTTACAAAGAGCTGGCACGCACATACCTCGAGATTATGCTAGTTTTCTCATAGACATGGGCTTAGATAATACTCACAAATAAGCTAGAAATGGCAGGAACATGGCCCGGAACATGGCATGATGCATATCAAATACCATGTATTGGCTTCCATAGCTCACTCAAATGCTTGAGTGAAAAGCGAAAAATAGATCAATTTCTGAGAATTTTATTACGATCCTGTGAGAAGAGACCTCGTTGGAAACACAAGATGAGCGCTCACTAGTAAGGGTACACCGTATTGTACCAATAATAATACAAAATTCTTGCCGTAGGCTTCTCAAGGAGACTTATGTTAAGATGTGACTGCGCCTCAAAGAAGCGCCTTCTCCCTAGGTCCCGTGACGCGTTCAAACGTATCCAGCGCCATGGTCAGGGTGTGGTGACCGGACGTCTTGCTGCGCAGCACACCGTCGTACTCGAGGACTTCTGCGAGCGGGACCTGGGCCGTGATCTGCAGCATGCGCAGGCGGCCCTTGCGGGTCTCGCGCAGCGACTTCTGGAACTCGTACGAGTCGGGCGGCGCGTAGATGTCGTCGATGTTGATCTCGGCACCAGTACCCCCCACGGCGGTATTATTGGTGTTGGCGCCACTATTGTCTTGCAGATCGCGCACCTCGAGGACCTGGCCACCCCTGGCCGAGTGGAGGTCATGCTGGATCGCGCCGGCTGCGGCCTCGGGACACACGATGGTCGCGCGCATCACGGGCTCGAGGATCGCTATGCCGCTCTGCTGCTGCGCGGTTGCAAGGGCGTCTTTTACGGCTTTCCTGGCGGCGCTGGATAGGTGCGCGCCGGAGGCCGTGCCGTAGTAGTCTGTCTCGCTGTTGTAAGTCAGCGTCACGAGACAGCGGTACATTGGGGAGCCGCGGCGCGGACCCCGTGCCAGACCGGCGATCGCGCCGTTGATGAGGTGTTGCCGCGTCGCCTCGACGTCAAAGGGGTGATCTTCCCCGGGGAACTGGACCCGGATGACGTTTCCGTCACGCTCGACGTAGGAAGATCGCGGAAGCCCGTCGGTGTAGTTCTCCTCGAGAGGTTCGATGACGACTGTGCAAGCTGCTATCCCTGTGTGGCCTGCTACTGTCTTGTCGAAGACGGCGCGTGTGGGCGCCGTAGGCATAGCTACGCTCTCCTTGTAGTCGACGACAATCTTGCCCCACAACGCTTCCGCGTGGTAATGGTTCTCTAAGCGGTCTCTTGCGATCTCGAGATGAAGCGTGCCCATGCCCGATAGTGTATATTGCTCAGTCTTCTCGTCTTTCGACCATCTTAGACTAGGATCTTCTCGCGAGGCATTCTCTAATGCGACCTCGAGATTCTTGGCCCCTGTAGGCGAATATGCGTCCAGAACGATGAAGGCCACAGCGGGTGGGATTTCAGGCGGCCGAACCTGAACATGGGAAAGCTCTGCTGGCGGAGCCTTGTTTGAGGACATCATCATTAGTGTGTCGCCCGTTCGAGCGGTTTTCAATCCCGTGAGTGCGCCTATTTGCCCTGGTGCAAGGTACGGGACTTCCACATTCTGAGAAGCGGAAATTTGCATGATATTCAGTGGTTTCTCGAACCCTTGCAAATGAGTATTCCACAAGGGGGCATTCTTTTTAAGAATCCCGTGGTACACCCGTACCCAAGTTAGCATGCCGCGACGGGAATCGTTCACGACTTTGAAAACCGACGCCAAGGCTTCTACGTGTGGTTGCTTGTGCTTCTTTGCCGCTTGTGGAGACTGGAGGACCTGGCTAAGTGGCAGAGTCTTTTTGCCATTGCTGACTTCGAGTTCCGGACGATCGAGCGGGCTTGGCAAGTAATCATTGACAGCATTCTGTAACGGCACGACACCGATATTCTTCAAACTGGAGCCTGCGAATACAGGAATGAGGGAGCCATCACCACTCCTCAAGACACGGCGAATACTCTTCTTGATAGGCTCGCTAGGAAGATCTTTGCCATGATCTGTCCATAGCTCCAATAGTTCATCGTCCTGCTCACAGAGAAGCTCGATGAGTCTCTCACGAGCACGCTCCATCTCGTCTTTGATGGCTTTGTCTACGACAATTTCTGATAACTGCTCTGGGGAATCAGCAGTACCAGCCAAACTGACAACACGGCCTGTGATGACGTCCACCACGCCTTTCATCGTATCGCCTTCCCACCAGGGGATCTGGCACACCAAAGGCATGCCATTGAGTTTCAATCCGATGTCTTGGATGGACTTCTTATACGAGGCCCCCTCACGATCGAGCTTGTTGACAAAGATGAAACGTGGTATCTTGAATTCTTGGGCAGATGACCACACTCTCTCGGTGTGAGCCTCTACGCCTTCTACGCCGTCAATGACACATACGGCGCCATCAAGAATAGGCATACACCGCTCGACTTCGAACCTGAAATCCACGTGACCAGGTGTGTCAATTAAATTGATGATATGCGGCTGTATGTTCGGGCTATGGTCATCCTTTCTTGGCCAGTTGAATGTGATGGCTGCAGATTGAATGGTAATTCCTCTCTGCCTCTCCATGGGTAAGAAGTCGGTGACAGTATCGCCATGATCAACATCTGCATAGCTGATTAGTTCATGGGAGCCAAGGTCATACAATAACTGTGTACTACTCACTGCCTGCGTGTCTTACAGCACCGCTGTTGTAGAGCATTTGCTCTGTAGTTGTTGTCTTCCCCTAGACTCCAAATCAGTACCAAATTCGCAATGGCGTCTTGCATGAGAGCCTACAGCATCAACGTGAGCAATGATACCGATATTTCGGATGTGTCTTATTGGATTTTCTGGCGGGGAGGTAGCAGTGGATGTTATCCCTCTAGCACGGCATTGAAGATTCTTTAGGATAGAGGGAGAGGCCTTGAGCCTTGTGCGGCTCCAACATCTCGCCTGAGCACCGCGAATTGCGGCAGACAGGCTCATAATCACGAAGTGATGGTGTAAATCCGATATTGCACCATGCCCGCTAGGAAACAGTAAGACTTTTCTTTTCCAATTTATATAGATGTGAGCAACAAAGATTGCAGGAAATTCCTTATAGTGGATACTCTTAATTGGAAAGTAGGCAGCAATATGTATATGCTATTCACAAGTGACAGGTCAGTAATGGAAATGAGGTTATTGCTCCAAGACATATCTTGATTACCTAATACGCACAGGCCAAGCCTGGCATTGACCCAGTACTGTAGACTTACAGCGCACCTGTAGCCTGTAAGCAGCCCGTTACAATCCGACCCGCAACTTCACCATCATAAGCGGCTGTAGATAGTTGTCGCTTCTTGTTTCCCCCGGGCTTCGGCACCATTCAAAATCACTGCGCGACTTCGTAGTTTTGCATCTACGCATAAAGCTCTATTGAAGTAGCTTGCCTTGCCTTGCCTCGCTCACTAATAGCCCGACCGGTCGTCCTGGGCTGAGCATAAACTGTCTCTGCCTCAGCTCCCACTTGCGCTGCCGCTCCCGAACGACTCGGCCCTTTCCAGTTGCCATTGACCCCGTGCTCCCCAACATGGACTATCGTGACGACGACCATCCTGCCGGCGCATCGCCATGGGGCTCACCACCCCCCACCCTCCCGCGCAATGCCTCTAACTACAACTCCATATCCAGCTCCCAGTCGTCGACGCCGTTCCAGTACGGAAGCCGAGAGCCGAGCAACGGCTTTGCGCAGGACGACCCGGGACTGGATGCCTTCAGGAGGCCCAATACAGCCAGTAGCACCGCTTCGACGACAGAGTACGAGCCCTCCCAGCAATCTGAGCCTCCACAGCAGGCTGGCTTTGGCGCCGAAACAGAAGCACAACCGAGTGCGGCGCAGCCACCGCAGGGCGATCCCTCAAACGACGGGTCATCCAATGCCCCGGGGACACAGCAGGCACAGCAAGGGCAGCAAGGGCAGCAGGTGCGCCGGCCACCCGGGCCTCAATACAAACTGCAGGCCAAGATCACAGGGCTAGAAAGGACTGGCAAGAAAGACCCTATCCTGAGATTTGATGTGCATGTAAGTATCGCTTTACGGATACATGGCCTTATCAAAGCTGATCAACGACGCAGACAAATATACCTAAATTTCGGACCACCCAATTCCGCGATGTCCGTCGTTTACATTCCGAGTTCATCAAGCTCGCTGCCCACCTGATATCTGCTAATCCCAACGCCATGGTACCGGCCGTACCCCCTTCATTGACGTCTGCCGGTGCAGGCACGGAGGAGGATGAGGCCCGTGTCAAGGCGCTAATGCAAAGATGGTTCAACTACGTCTGCAGTAACGAGGTGCTTATGATGGATGATGAGATGGTCTTGTTTGTTGAGAGCGACTTTGGCTACAGCCCCATGATCAAGCGAAAGCAGCCCGCCACGGGTGTGCGGAGAAAGGTTTTAAAACAGTTCGCGCCACCCCCAGACGACACCCCAGAGCTGGCAGAAGCCCGTCCAATTGTGAAGCTCTTTTACCTGGGCTCGATGGATGCGGGACATAAGGTGGACCGGCTAGTCAAGTCACGAAGAGGTATATTGTCACGGATCAATTATGAGGCGCGTTCGGCTTAATTAACCATATCTTAGGTCTGGGACTCTCTGAGTCAGATTTCGGTGTGAAGGTTGGTGCTATGAGTGTGCAGGAGCCACATCAGGGGTTGGCAAATGCCTATCGAAAGCTTGGAAAGATTGTACAGACCGTAGGAGATTGTCACGCCGCTCAAGCTACTGCCGAAGCTACGACACTTGGGGATTCATTCCAATATCATTCACAAGACGCCTTCATCGTCAAGGAGACGTTAACTAACCGACAACTCCTTATCCGTGAGTTCCTTCAAGCCCAGGACACTACGCGAAGCAAGACGAACGCGGCGGACAGGCTCAAGGCGAGTTCGAGCGTGCGGCGTGAGAAGGTCGACGAGGCTATCGCCGCTCTCGACGAAGCCAGAAGCACAGAACATGAGCTCTACCAGAAGACGACACGGGTCACGCAGAATCTGGTCAATGAACGCCGCAAGTGGTTTGCACGGACGTCGGCCGACCTACGAGGTAGCATTCGAGAATTCGTATTGCGTGAGATCGAGGCCGAACGCCGCACTTTGGCTCTCTTAGAGAGCGTGCGGCCCGACATCAGGGCTATTGACGCCTCTGGTGGCCTTAGCCGTCTCGGTAGAGAAGCTCATCCAGCAGTGCGGCGCACGAGCCTGGCCGTCAGCCAGGGGCCTAAAGGCGACGCCTGGAGTGGTGTACCGCGGCGGACTGACAGTCTAAGTCGGAGCGTCTCCGGCACTATCATCGCAGGCGTGAGCGAAGAGGAGGAGGCTGGGGAGAATGTACAGGGTGTAAAGTCACCGACGAACGCGGGCGCGACCATGCCTGGCCTACCCGAAGAGGATGATGAGGATCGTGTGGATGCTAGGAATGCGGCGAGCCGGCTTGCTACCAGCACGTTTTGATAGCGCGCTTTTCTGAATTGAACAGAAAGAAAGAGAATGAGAGATGAAGTGAACGCGAGCAAGTGTTGAAGATGAGAGTCATACTTTGATTGCCAAAGTGGTGTCGCTTAATCCTATATCCATATACCTACCCTACCCGCCTATCATGTAAAGATGCATCGAACATAATGTACGTACGGTCTTAATGCCTCTGTACTTATGCATGACTTGTTCTCCGGGCCCTTTTCGCTTCTATATCTTCTCGCTTCTACTTATTGAAAGGAAATTCTTCTATACCATTGGGGAATTGTAGGTATCACGAAGAAATGTGTATCAGGGTCTTCAAACTATATTTCCTGTATTATTTCCACCATCCGGACTGGATCCAGACCTAATACTTCCTTCGGATACTGTATGAGCTGCTTGGTCTCTAGTTTCTAATTGATGGCCTATATATGCTTATGATATACAGAAGCTTGCTCCCAATCCACTTCGAATAGCCTATTGGATCTCCCGTGAGGTTGGCAGAAGAACCCCGAGTGCCATTACCTATCCATTATTGGTAACCTATCAAGGGTGCTTGTTGATATCTTTTTCATGCTGGGGCAGTTGTGATATATAGAGAGCTGTTCTATACTATAGCATGTGAAATCGATGGTAGCCCAAGGGATACATATCTGTCAAGAGACCCCTGGTGTGTGACAGGCACAACGACAGGTTGGTCCCTCATGGGTTCTACGAGGTAATAGATTTGAAACGAGATAGAATCGGTATGCCGACATATTTGGCCGAGTTCGAATATCGGACCTTTACGCCGGTGCTGGCTTTCTCATCCCCTACGGATAACGCGCGGAAACCGTCTTTTCTTGTGGCTCGAGGGGGTAGGCATTCTGCCTCACCCGCTTCTATCAATACAAGCACCTACTTGCTTTTTGGCGAGCACTTTCCTAGGCAACCATATAGTAGATAGATTGATAGACCCATCCTCCCTCACTCTCTCATTTCTTTTTTTTCTCCGTATCACCCAGTCCAGAGCTGACATATGTAATATTTACTTGATAGAGGTATACGGGAGTTGTCTCATCGCAGGAGCGTCCTTGATGCCATTCTGATGCATGTGCTTAATATCGAAATATCTCCACGGCCTGGTTAGTTGCGCGTAAGGCGGTAAAGTCTGCTCTACTCGAAGTTTGTCGATCAAAACGCTCCAAATAAAGGTAGCTGTGGAAGGGGAGTTTATAGAGTCTGCCATTACGAAACGTCAGGTCATCGAGATGGAAGCAAATGCGAACATGAATACTGGCCCAATCATCATTACTCTAGTGTGTTTCTGACGACGACAACAACAAAGCAGCCAGTATTTTTATTGATAGCGTTCCCGTAGTAAAGACATAGTAGATTGAAGCGGCCAGTCAATCCATCGTGATACTGCAAGCATGCGGTGCGGGCCAGAGACATGGGCATACCATACGGAATGTTACGTGAACGAGGCTTTTTGTGCCATGCATACTACCCGGTGACAGTTACATCTCGCTTGCTTTATCTTTGCATAGGTGGGTTGCACGATCCTGTCTTGAATATCGGTGTAAACTTGTGGGATATGTGAGTAGCAGTTGGCCCCCCAAAAGCTCTATGGATGCATCTCACTCTATCACCGAGGGGTTTCGCTGTAAGAACAGGCACATGCAGGTATCAAGTTCGGCGATTCTCACTGCAACGTCGTTCGACTTTAGCTGCAATTGTGATCAGATCGCCCGTATTCTTATCACCCTCTTATATACCGCTCTTTCAGGCCCCTCGTTATGTTTTTAGGGTGTGATTTTGAGCTATTTAGGACACCGTTGACGGTCAGCATGCCTCAGTCTTGTTAGCTATCTTTCGTCTCTTCTCTGAAACCTATAATACTTAAAAGTTAAGAATTGGTGACGCCTGAGTTGCTATTCAAACTCCGACCCGCTCACCCAGCAGGGCGGTTAGAGGGAGAGTTACTTTGGAGATGGATCCGTCCTATTGCTGCGTGACCCAACTGTCAATGGACATTTGCGGTTAAATTGCTACGCCCTTTCATACTATGATTTACTCACATGGCTTGGCGTGGGTGATAGGTTGAAGAGCATCACAGAAGCAAAGACCCAGTATCTCTTTGAGAACTCAACTCCTTGGTCCGAGGTACGATGCCACCGTGTACAACTCTCTAAACACGCGGAAGCTGTATCCAGCTGCTTGAACCCCGCGTTGGTTCGTCAACAATAGTTCGATGATCAACCCACGGTACCGATGCGGTGGTAACAATTTTAGCCAGAAGTTAACCCCAATATTTCTCCAATTCCAACACCATCGGAGAACTAGGTATGTGGGGAAGTGTTCGTCGATGTCTGTATGTATACTACCTATGTAACTCGGGTATTCATCATGAATAATGATCGTATTTAGATTCCCGTACCTACTTCGATTTCTTTTGACGTTCTCGGCCAGTTTAATAATAACGCCAATTGAATCGCATGCTGGGATATTGAACATTTTCGAAATATACTGTATGTGAATTCTCTGGGCAGTATAGCATATAGACCTAGAACATACTGGGTCGCTTGTAAAAACGCGTACGTGCATTGATTCATCCGATTGGGGAATGATCCAGACCTTCCCGGGATCCTCGAGCTGCTTGGACCCTGCCCGGTCACCGGTTGTTGAGTGGCGTATTGACCCGGAGCTTGGAACAGCGGCACGAAAACCGACTCTCATGCCACCACGATGCCGTCTCTCTAGAGCAAAAATCCCCGACTTATGCTTAAAATGGGGAAACTTTGCGCTTATTTGGAATTCGAAGTCACATCGATTGAAATCAAAATGGAACGGCGAATATTACTTACCTGGTCAAGACTGGTGATGGCGAGCACAGCTGGTAGAGAATTCACAGCTTTGCATTCGCCACAATGTGTAACTGGACGCTGAACTAGGTATCCCAAGATTTTTTCCCACAGATCTTTAAGTTGGTCGTATTCTTCGATCCAGACTCTCATCAAAGCAATTAATATTGCTTTTTTGCTGTCGTTGACGTATCTCGGCGCACACCAATCAGGTCAATGAGATAGCTTTCTCTAAAAGACCCCGTCCTTTACACAAAGTGCGGGAAACAGACCCTTGTCGCGCGTATTCCGTGTTCCCACCACTTATGCCGGGCGGTCACATATTTGCGTGGAGCGGTGGGATATCAGGGTTCAAACACCAGCCGAGCGTGGGGAACCAAGAGGCGGCAAGAAATTGTATGTTGACGCAACCGATAAAGTTCAATATTTCTGTATATGGCTATACTGCTCTTCAAATTTAGTATTTGGTTCGCTTTCTCTTGGCAGCTAAGTCACTCGGAACAGGGTCCTGCATATGTGGCGATACGGATTTACCTACTTGAGCTATATAATAATTGTTACATGCTCACGACATCTCCTATGCCACTGTTTGTCACACAGTCCGGCTAGACAACTTACCTAGGTAGCTTATGCGGATTCGTAGAATTGGATTGGCGAATTTGAGGGGTTACAGTACGCATAACAGAAACGAAGTGCGTGGTGTAAAACTTTCCAGATAAAAAGAAGTAGAAGGCAGAGCATAAGCTAGCTGCTTATTGAAAAAATTCATGGAAGTACTGAAACAGTTGACACGGCATCTACCGTGAGGGGTGTCTGTCATACCTTCCCACATAACCAGGTATAGTATATCCCATATCGAAAGTGCATCCTGCAACTCGTCGAAAACAGAATTGAGAATGACCGAGTCGGTAAGGAGGCGCAACCACTTGGACTTTCAGTTCAGTATTCTCAAGAAAATAAAGCCGTCTACTACCGCTGCCAAGATCATAACGTATTTGTGCTCCCTACTCAATGCAAGACACACCTATTGCGGATCTATCTAGAGTTCACGGCCGCTTTCACTCGTCATTATCGCCACAGACGCATGGCCTAAAGGGTAATAGGTATACGATATCTGTCGGATCACGACTGGATACCGCTGCAGTAGAATCACGTCGATCCAGGTCCAATTAGATTGAAGTCGGTTGATAGCGGCAAAGGGTTCTTCACATCTATGGATCTTATAGCTCATGTTGGTAACGATCCACCAAGATCGGACTATCAGTCCCTTCCCGTAAGCATCCCTCAGACGTTCTATCCAAGTATCCGGTTTCCTGCTGTCGTATCGTCGCATCGAAACAGTTAGCCGCATACGCCTCCTAGACAGTAAAAACTAATATTCCTGTGCTAATTAAGATAACTGGTTGATCTTTGACTCGGCATGGTAGACTGACGGGGTATTCTTGACCATCTCGCGGGCAAAGCACCGACTATCAAAGACAGCCGAATATGCCCCCGAAAATGCCCATGATTTCACGCGTCTCGACATTTTGGTACAAGAGAGTCGATGTTCGCTCACTGCTATGGCGTCTTACTCTTTCAGCGGTATAAATTTGCTTTTCTCGTCTTTTATCTATTTTATTCACACAAGTGTCTAACTTATCCTTGGAGATCTCTGTTTCCTGGCTTGTCCCTTCAACTCTTCTCTGATCTATCATTACATTGTAAAACAACTGGGGTAATATTTATGTACACATCTGGGACTATCATAAAGAGCCTACGCCCACGCTGTCGTTAAGATGGCACCCTCTGCTGCAACCCAGGCTACACCAATGCAACTATCCAACTATGGAAAAGCGTCTCAAACAATTACTGCCTCGGTGCTACATGGACCAAGAGATCTACGATTGGTGAGAGCTCTCTCATCATTGTCTTACTGTTACACGGAAATCTGAGTTTCATCAACTGATGCAGCCATGGTAGGAGACGAGAAATATCGATCGGCCCGGTGAAGGTGAGCTTCAAATCGCTGTCAAGTCGACTGGAATTTGCGGTTCAGACGTTTCGTACTACACGAAATTCGCGAACGGGGACCTCTGCGCCTGCGCACCCCTATCTCTGGGTCACGAGTCGTCCGGCACCGTTGTCGCGGTTGGTCCACAAGTAATCGGCTTCAAAATTGGCGACAGGGTCGCAATGGAAGTCGGTATCCCTTGTGGTCAATGTAGCATATGTAGAACAGGAAGGTATAACCTCTGTAAGAAGATGCGCTTCAGGAGCAGTGCCAAAAGCGTGCCTCACTTTCAGGGCACCTTGCAAGAGAGGATAAATCATCCGGCGGTTTGGTGTCATAAGTACGTTCAAATTTTTCAGTCATTTGTCGTCAAATTTCACATTAGAATACTAACCTTGATAAGACTCCCCGACCATGTTTCTTTTGACGGTGCAGCTTTATTGGAACCTCTTTCCGTTGGCATTCACGCTGTGAATCGTGCCAATCCATCACCTGGTTCCACAGCACTCGTCATGGGAGCTGGAACAGTCGGTCTTCTAACTGCAGCAATGGCACTCCAGTCAGGTTGTACATCAGTTACTGTTGCTGATGTAGATGCCGGCCGCGTAGACTATGCTATAAAACACGGCTTCGCGACCCACGGCTTTGTCGTCTCTCGCCCATTGCACCCCTCCAGTAGCACGATCTCGATTTCTAGCAGTTCTACCTCGTCAACGACTTCGGGGTCAGGATCAATGACCCCTATTAGCACCACGTCTTGCTCATACCAAGGGCAGTTAGAACACGCTAAGCACCTAGCAATGGACATTCTCTCTATTTCCAAGCCAGCACTAGCCCTTCAGAACGAAGCTGAAGACGAGGGTGTCGATGTCGCTTTTGAGTGTACTGGGAAAGAGGTCTGCATGCAGACTTGCCTGTATGCTACTCGTCCCGGAGGTAAAGTCATCATGGTCGGCATGGGAACCCCTATTCAGACCGTGCCACTGTCAGTGGCACACCTCAAGGAAATCGACATTCTTGGTATCTTCCGCTACGCAAATACATACGAGACGGGCATTCGGCTGCTCCCAAGGCTGCCGAGTCTCGATGACATGGTGACTCATCGGTTTAAAGGGCTAGCCGCGGCTAAGGATGCCTTCGAGCTTGCCGGTAGGACCGTGGACGACGACGGAAATCTCGTACTTAAAGTTGTCATCGAGGCTTAGAAAGATTCAGAAGGATTAAATACCAGAAAACATGTCTCTTATTAAAGCCTTCTCGGCAGTTCCCCTTTTTTTCTATTTTCTTTCTGTTTCTCTTCTGTTTGTTATTGCATGTACTGAGTTGCGCGGGTTTTAGCTAGGTCTAATGTCAGCCCCTCTAAAGTGCAGATCTTTGCATGATACGCACTCGTACTGAACCTTCTTTTCTCCTTCCTTGATCCTAGACCGCGCCGGCGACCATCTAAATTGGATATAGGGGGGAAGGGGTGGAATGGTTATACTCTTATTTGTCACATAAAGTGTAATGATTATACTCAGCGACCACCCTTATTATTGAGCCGTAGTATATCTCCCTAATCTATTTTCATCAACGTCGCAGTGTCAGAATTTCCGAGTTTTGAGAGTTCTAATAGCTGCATTCCTGTCTACCTCCCATCATGGGTCATCGTCTAACGTGACCGACGGTAGCGCATAAGCAATAACCCAGAGCTAAGCCTAGCCTCTAAGTGAATTCAGTAACGGTTCCGAGTAGCTCCTAGCTGCCGAACCAAACGCCTCCTTCGCCATGCAAATGCAATGCTACATTCATGTCTTGGTCTTTTCACCTTGTTTCCCTTTTCGGCTATCCTGGATAATTTTGGTGGTACTAAAATCTCTTAAATCTCGGCAAACCGGGAACCCAGCAGCTTAGGATCGTCTGAATGCTTCTTGTTTTGATTTCTGCTCGTCTCCACGATATTGTATTTTTTACCGATGCCTCTAATCTCGGTAGCACTCTGCAGCACGTCGTTGAGCAGTTCCATGAGATGCACATCGTTCGCCTCACTCAGCATCTCCTGTTCATAGGCCTCAGTCGCCGAGGGCACCACCAGCGAAAGTCTATTCACGAGGGCTTGGATTGATCGAAGTATAGTGTGCGAAGGTATGGTAGGCTCACCGTCCCCGGTGACCATACTATTATCGTCGCCTGTAAGGTACGACGAGGGGAGTCGCTCGAGATAAGTTGCTAGGAGATTGATTCGGGACTGCAACATCTTAACCGAGTTTGCTTTAGCAGTGAGGGCTGCAATCATTTCTTCGTCTTCACGAGAAAGAATATTGTCCTCACGGTCCGTAGTGTTCGACTTTGCTGTCGTCGGCTCGGTAAACTCCATCTTCCGCTTGCCTTTCGGGTCGTCCGTATTTCCCGGCATCACTATCTTCTGCTCTCTAGGCTCAACTGCTGCAGCATTACCGGCACCTCGCGCAACAAAATCCATGCTAATCATCTCAGCCTCACCTGTTTCTACAGAATATGGCAGCTCGCGGAACCTGAGCTTGAGTGGAGGCTCGCCATCTCGCATCTCCTTGTCTTCTCCCTGCTCATGCTTCAATTCATCGGCTTCATAGTTGGATTCGTAGATGGTTAGGGGCAGTCTGCTGCCTGCATCGTGCTTGACGGACTCTTCCGGGTGAAATCCCAGCAAGAGCGACGACTCATTGTGTTTGGAGAGGATCCAGTTGTGAATGGGGAGGATGGATGGGGTCGGACCGCTTCTGGGAAGCAAGGTATACCAGCCAACGAGGTCCAGCTGGGGAGCACTGTGAATGGTTTTCACTATGACCTCATCGTCAGCATATGTAGATGCAGAACTGTCTAGGCTAGATTAGATGTGGAAGCACACACTCTGGCCCAGTCGCTGCTCAAACCAATCGTCATCAAGTACAACCTGGCCATCCTTGGGTTGAGTGGCGCACTCGAAGGCATGTTCTATCGTGACTTCGCGGCCATTCTGCTGCCCTATTAGTGCACCAACAATAGGACCGGACTGTTCTCTGAGGGTATGACGCGTGATGTAATCGGAGATGGTGAGGAGGACGAGAGGATGTAGAATTGCTTGCAGTCCAGAGTCGGAGGACTTCTGGGTCGATAGAAGCGGATTTCCTGTGGCAGTTTCCATGTTTACTGATAGCTGACACACGATGCAGAGCTGGAGGGAGACACAGCCGAAAGAAAAGAGACTTTAAAGCTAAATCCAAGCACTGTTTGTCCTTGGATTGTTGTTGTGAGACAGGCGTGCACTTGAGGGATAGTAGTTCACGGACTTAGGTACAGCAGCGGTTGGAGCTGTCATACAGTTGGGTTGGTGGGGCAATGCCCCGCGATAGCTCTGCCCAGTACCCCTGTAACAAGTACCTTGTTGTACTTATTACCGAATTTGTGAAGAGTTACCCAGAATATCTCTGAGGAGGCTCCTTACTTACAGTACATAATTCTACCTAGGTATGTACCCATGTGTGTTGGTACAAGGGTCTTCCAAGGTACATATGTACATGTACGCAGTATGTACTAGGTACCTTATGTAGGTAGTATCTAAAAAGGCATATTGGGTTCTATCATGTTATCGTCCTGTGCGTTTTTCTCTCTTGGATCTCTACATAGTAACAGATATATTGCTTTGTGAACTTCACATGTTCAGTTGAACGTGAGCAAAAAATGTGCTTGTCACATCCCGAGGTCCTAGCACCACTGTCGGGATAACGTTTTGATCTTCTATTCCTTACATGGATAGCTGCCACCTTAGGACAGTTTATAAGTGGTTGGACACCCAATTGTCATTTTCTCCATTCCCTAAGTATGTTCATTCTAGACAGGAATAAGAACACCCACAATGGTGAATGGTGGTGTCATCCCATGCTCAGGAATACCTTAAGAACTCACGTTGTTCCTCTGCGCAGCAAATAGCAAAGCTTCCTTGATCGGATGTGACGGTTTGCTTTGCTCTGGCTTTGGGCCAAAACGGCCCGCATATATATGTGAAAGACACAACTGCACCGCATAGAAATGGATGTTGATTTTCTTTTGAACCCAGAGTGGCAGAAGAACCTCATATGCTAATATGAAAAGCATGGCCGCTTTCTCTGCTTCCTATAACTGAAAGTATGACCATGTCCAACCCATCGCGTTGGCTATCGTTTGACTATTGTCCCTATACAATTCGTCAACATGATGCCAACATACTTCAGTCGTCAAGACCCAGGCTCAGTCCCGCCAGGTCCGTTACATAGACAAGATCGGGATCATGCTTATCAGAACTCACTTAGCACTGCTGTAACTCCATCGAAAAGACTGATTGAGGATGACGATGATATCCAGTTCATCTCAGAGAAACCCGTAAAGAGGTGCAGAGCCAGCGAGAAACAGCCTGCAATACCAGTGCCTCAGCAACCAGTGGCTCCCCCTGCCATCGATCTTGCTGCTACTACTTGTGATGTTGTTCCACACCAGTCTCTAATAGCCACACATATGCCTGGCAGCGACACGAAGGATGCAGAAACAGAAAGACGACTGAGCACAGGAATGGTCGGTCTACCATCCGACATACAAGCAATGGAGCTTGCGTATGCCCTAAGGGGAGTGTCGATGCCGGTTCTGGAGAGCTTCGTTCTTGACCAACCTTTCCGCAAAGCTCGGCCACCGAGTCCCCCTGAACTCTCACCGAAACAGATGCCGTCAACGATTTCTCCAGACATGCCTGATATACCAAGTGGTCAATGTGTACCTGAAGCATTCGGGTCTGCGAAGCGCCCAAGCAACTCAATGAGCTACCAAAATTCTAGACATACAGCAACCTTCCGAGTTGAAAAGCCAGCAATGACATCGGAGCCTGCAAACGCCATATTTGATGCTCATCAAACGCACATGTTCTCAGTACCCAACAGTCCAGACGGTAATAATATGCCGACATCCTCCGAACATGGTAACAGAGCGAACTCGAAGAGTACTTCAATGCCTCCTCCTCCGCTACCCTCTACTCTGCCCTGTCCTGAGGTTTCCCATGATGTATCATTAGGGAGTAGCCTGAGATTGCCAGAAAATCATCATCACCACAACACTTCAGTTCAACCGCAAAAACAGCCATGCTTAGTTTGTTCCCGTCTCAGACATCAGGCCCAACTTACACGAGCACAGGGCTTCCCCATGGTCAATGCAGCTCTCCCTCATCACTTCATGCCACAATTGCACTACCACACGTCCTATGGTCAACACATTCACCCCCAGATATCCACCATGCTTACGGGTAATGTACACCAATATAGCTCAAACTTTGCCCCAGTGATGATACCAGTCAACGAAAACCCCCTTATGCCTCTATCATCTCATCCGCCGTCTCAGGCCCAATCACAACAACCAACTACCCAACGACAGAAGGGGGCTGAGAAAGACGGACAGACCACCTCTGAGCAATCCAGAAAAACAGAATCACCTCAGATAAGCCAGTCTAATAATTCTGCCGCTGACACTAGTGCGACCTCAAGTCCCATAAGACCACCCGCCTTTCTCATTCAACCCACATACCGCAAACCCTCCCCCAACCTGATAGTTGACGTAGCCGAGACATGTCAAGAGAGGTTCCCTTTCCAAGAAGTTGCGAACAGACATAACGTGCCGGTAGATAAGGTATTCGACGTCTTTGCTGCCATCATACAGGTACCTCTCCTCCGGTGTCCAACAGATCGCCGAAGAGCCGGAAGACTGGCAACAGCACGCATCAAAGAGTACAACAAGGCGAAAAAGGATATCCTGGATTCCAGAACCGGGAGAGGCGAAGTCAATGAATTAGATAATGTGGTAGATTCGACGAACATAGCCCAGAAATTGGGACAGGTAGAGTTTCCAGACGGATTCAACTTGGGTGGCAAGTCATAGAAAGGTGAAGAGTTGTGGGCATGCGAAAGACAATTAGGAGATATATTTGATGCTCTTGTCAGAATTCTACTAGATTTAAACTAAGTGATATGGCTCTCTAGGTTTATCACGTCTGTAACCTAACCCACCATTTACCGAGGACTAGTGTAGGATTATACTTAACTCTTGCGATGTTTTTCCACCCCTATCATTCTTCATCAGCAATTTTGTGCCAGATATCTTCCTCCTCATCCGCGCTAGTCTGGCTTTGACTCTTACCATGGCCCGCAGATTTACGACTCTTCTTCCCAGATTGATATACTGGTACCTTGAGTACTGTAACGACACTATCAGCGTCACTACTAGAGTCGGCTGAACTGTAAGTTATATCCTCGGCAAATCTTTCGACCCAAGTACGCTTGACCCTTCTCAAACGCCGATGGGCTGTCCGACCCCCTGACCCCTCGGTCTGCGCGGGCTCTTGCTCGGATTCTTCATCCGAAGTTGGGTGGAAACCGTCTTTCTCTGCTCGCGCCCTGAAGGAATCCGACGAATAATGCGATTCGAACGACTTGCGCTTGTGCGTTTTCTGCAGCGTCGTTCGGGTTTCGTACCTCTCTTCGTGAATCCCTCCTTTGGGTTCTTGGAGAACCTTTTTCTTCCCTCGTTGCTCCCCGGC
The DNA here is from genome assembly GCA_022385635.1 of Xylaria scruposa. Taxonomy (NCBI): domain Eukaryota; kingdom Fungi; phylum Ascomycota; class Sordariomycetes; order Xylariales; family Xylariaceae; genus Xylaria; species Xylaria scruposa. The sequence continues at coordinate 250,722 of MU280204.1, forward strand.
GGAGATGCTACGCGAGACCTTAGGCGAACTAGGCTCAGAGCTTTTTTCTCGTGATTCACCTGAAGCTTGATATACGCTTCGCCATTTTTCTGTAGCTTTCTTCTCGTGGTGAATCTTGGAATCTTCTTCGCTGTCAGTGATATGATTGTTGTACTCGCCGTTCCTTGTCGGTCTCTTTCCTCCTCTCTTACTCTGTTTCGCCTCAAGCTTCGCCAGCTCCCTTTTTCTTTTATCTCGTAACTTGGCTAGTAGGTAGGGATCGACCTCGTGTAGTTCCTTGCGATACGTAATCATGGCCCAATGGCCGTTAATTAGTTTGTACTGTTTTTGAACAACATGTTTCCCGTCTTCTGTGAGATAGCTCGCGTCTTCGTCCGATTCAGAGCCTGAATCAGGATCCCAGGGGGCTTTCCGGCTTCGGTTACTTGACTTTGTACTGAGCGACGAAGGTGATGAGGAGGAGTCTGAAGCGGTTCCGTACATCATATGTCGAGCCTCGGCTAGCCCTCGTTGCATTCTCAAATTCAACTCATTCGCACGCTCGGTGAGGCTCTCAACTTCCGTGTCGTTCGCCCCAACTCGTAGTTGCGATAATAGCTCGGCAGTACGAGCCTTTTGTTTCTCCTCTATGTTTCTTGGGTCACAGCGCGGGCATGGCCTGTTAAGGTATCTAGTAACCTCTCGAGGACTAGAACACTCTTTCCCGCACAGCGAGGTGAAGTGAGTTTCTGCATGTCCGCAGAGCATCTCTGTTCTTGAGCGTTTGCACATTGTGGTTTTTCTGTGCTCTTCTGTCTCTCTGAATGTAATTCCTGGCGCAATAAAGGTGGCTTTGGTAAGTTTAATATTTGGCTGTGGACTCTGATCTCAATCTTGCTCAATTATCAGTAACTAATTTGTTAATACAATTAAATTCTTGTTCATATAATTCATTCCAGCTTTCGTTTTATAAATCCCTAACCCCTTCAACAATGCTATGTGTTTATTGGTGTTGGACAAAGAGGCCCTTGACATCAACACAAAAAATAACGATTCGCCCTTGAGCTGTACAGTAGATAATAATGAATGAAAGGTCTTGTTATTAGCTGGTCAAAAGGAGCCGAGGTTTATCTATTGTTCAGTTTTCAGACCCTCAATGAATATGAAACAACCACTAAGTATCTCGTAGTTACCCACAAACTCCACCAAGCCCTAAGTTTTGGTATTCTTAGCCCCCATCACAGCCGAAACTTACTCATCTCGATTGGTCTAGTGGTCAGGATACCTGCTTGTCATTGTCATTGAAACGATCTAGATCTCACGATAGTGGGACACATCATTCACGACAACAAGCCGCAGGTGGCCGGGGTTCGATTCCCCGATCGAGAGACGTCTTTTTGTTTATCTGCTACACAAGTATATGTACTTATCTTCTTGGGAAACACTCCTCCTGTTGGCTTGCGAAAATGCATTTATCCGACTTAAATGATCATCGGCTACCAAGAAATGGTAGGAGAGGTGGATTGATATGTAAGATCTAGTTCACATTAGAGGCCATCAGCGGCGAATAAAATTTTAACCCAATTTTCTCGAGGTAGCATATTCAAACAGAATTGCCGTATATGATAAATAGGTAGTATCAACAGCCATCTGTAGTGTCTCGGTTGAGAACACATATGGCATTCATTGCTAAAGTCCTTGTGGATGGTGGTGTTTTATGCTTTTTCGTTCTTAGCTTACTTAGCCTGTGCTCTGATTGACGGAAGCAGATATCAAGTCATCAGTGACCAACTCAGTTACAATCACTAAGTGACAGAAAATACCCCAATCCCGCGACCCGAGAATGTATGATAATGGGCAGACACAAGCTTATGAACCAAGTCTTTAACAAACCCTTCTAATCTCTGAACTCCTTTTCCATTCCTCTGAGCCTAGTCTACTTTGGTCGGCAATACTGACCTCTACCGGATAATCATGTCCTCACGGTCTTTTCCAGTGCCGATGTAACCCACCTATAAGTGTCAGTAAATTCGAAAGTGAATGGAAGGCTGCGGATATACCTTGATGCCAAGCTCTGACTCGATGAGCTCGATGTATTTCTGGGCTTGTGGTGGCAAATCGGACCATTTCCGCAGTCCTTGCGTAGAGCTTTGCCAGCCTTCAAAATCAATGTACTCAGGCGTACATTTCGCAAGCTAGGGAATAAATAAGCTTTTAGAGAATTTATTATAGGCACAGACACTTACGAAATTCAAGTCAGCAGGGAAGCTAGTAATCTTCTTTCCATCTGGCGTGATATATGCAACAGCGACTCGAATAGTTGGGAAAGTATCGAGCACATCAACTAAATATCTTAGTAAGCCCTTTTCTTCATATCAAAGGCTAAGATTTCAATTCTCTTACGCTTGGTTAAGTTGAGGGTGGTATAGTCTACGAAAAGTATGTTAGCATGAAGATACCAGTGATATTCCGCAACGTTAGACCGCTTACAATTGACGGCAGCGGAGTGCTTGAGAACCACAAGGTCGAGCCAGCCGCATCTCCTCCTTCTTCCTGTAGAGACGCCCTACGAAGTTTTAGTCTTAGTCTACATAATGTAGATAGAGGTATTCAGGGGCAACTTACAATCTCTCCGCCGATATCCTGTAACTTCGTGCCTATCTCTCCGTGTTCTTCTGTGGGGAAAGGACCGCCACCAACCCTGGTTGTCTACCAAGTCCGCTGGCTTAGAACGATTCAGGTAGAGTTGAACATTTCTTAATCGAACTTACGTATGCCTTGACAACACCAATAATGTCCCTATGAGGATTGAGTAAGCATTATGACGCCGGAGGTGTTGTCTGCTTTGAGGGAGCGGCCATGGAGAGAATGAGCTTACTTAATGTTAAAAGGACTGATCGCCAGACCCTGAATGCACCCACCAACTGAGCAATTCGACGATGTAACAAAAGGGTAGCTGCCGTAGTCGAGATCAAGCACTACAGCGAGTCAGTTAGATATTCTTTGGAAAGTAGGCATTGGCATACTCAAAGCTTGGGAGCCCTCGATGAGTATCGAGCGCTTTTGTTCTTGTGCAACCTTCATGTACTCTACAGCGTCAACAACGTATGGTCGTAGCTTTTCCCTAATGCCCACAAATTTCTGGATCTCTTCTTCAACATTGTATTTGAGAAGATCGCCATATCGCGCACGATAGCCCTTTTCCATGGTGCGTAGCTTATCTGCAAAGTCATCATAGTAGATATCGTCGATCCTCAAACCATCTCTCGCAGCTTTCGTGCTGTAGGATGGGCCGATACCTCGCTTTGTGGTTCCAATCTGACTCTTCCCAAGCGCTTGCTCAGAGAGCCCATCGATGGCGGCGTGCAAGGTAAGATTCAAGTGACACCGCGAGCTGACATGAATACGCTTGTGGACGTCTGGCACACTCTTTGCGTCAAGGTCGGCTAGCTCCCCAAAGAAGGCATCGACATTGAAAACAACACCCGATCCAATCAGATTGTCCGTTTTTGGGCTGACCAAGCCAGACGGCAAAAGATGAAAGGAGAATTTCTGGGTTCCCGTGCTATGAATGAATCAGGGTTAGCAGAGATCTGTCTAAACATGCTGCTGATATCACATTGCCCGTACTGGATCGAATGGCCGGCATTGTGGCCACCTGCTGCACGTGCGCAGATATCAAATGAGTTGGTTGCCAGAAGATTGTCTGTCAATTTGCCCTTCTGTATAACAAACAGTCAATATCATACCTCACAGAAAGACGGGGCTAAACTGGGCGTAAGCGTCAACGTACGCCTTCGTCTCCTATACACAATTTCAGTTATTTCCAGATCCAGTTTGTAAGTGACGCGCCGACTTCAGTGGCCCTATCAGCTCACTGCCCCTCCATGTCTGGACCCCCGTATGCGGCCAACATTGAAAGTAAATGGAAGTTTGGATGGCGATAAGACAACTCACCCCACTGAGAGCCAAGAATGATTGAGGCCATAGCTGTTGAATGAATGATTCACTGTCGCCAACTCTCCGTAAAAGAATGCGATCTGTGACTGTAAATAGCCAAAGAAAAGCCTCAGAGGAAATGACGAACAATTTCAAGACTAGCCGGCCACGGAGACGCACCGCGGCACGGAACACTTTGATGGTGGAGTGGGGCGCTTGAAGATGTTACCAGCTAAGCCAGTCAGTCAGCCGAGAGAAAAAGAAGCCCTATTCTAGTGGCCGAATGGCCAATGGCAGACCCTATTTCGGCTGGACTAGGTAAGCAGGTAACGCTCTAGCGCCGTTCCCCAGTGACTGACCTGATAATATGGAAGATATCCTGCCCCTCTATTAATATTTTGACCCCTCCAAGCCCCGCCAAACCCCTCCAAATCCCTTTTCTCAGCTAGGGACGTTAGCACTTCCAGACGCTGTCTCAAACCTAAGATTTATTGAACCAGATCTGCAAATGATGTCATTGGTCTTTAAGCAAGAGGTATTATAAATGTCTTTCTCCGTTGCCCTGTTGCCTTATTTGAAGCGCATATCAATGCTGCGGCAACCTAGAAGAGCTGTTGTAGGTAAGTGTGTTGTAATATCCGATATCCGAGGTTGATTACATGGAAGGGAATTAGGCGAGACAACATCAAACAACGGGAGTAGAGATCTTGGCACGAGAAAGAATTAAATTTGCTAACGATAACTGTCAGCTCCCTTAAGGGGAGCAATGCTATTTATATGTTGATACAAAGGTTTCACATAAACTCTATCGCCTCTCACCGCTAATTCCTCCTCTTGATGCCGTCCTCCCAGAAGAGTGCTAAAGAGTTGTAGCACTAACGGTCTAAACACATTTGTGCTTGTTCCCTTCCGGCGCGAGTGATCGCTACGTGGTGTCTTGCTCTACAAGAATGCCCATACCATTTCTTTGCGTACAAATTCTCTTGGAAAATAATGGCTATTAAAATAAAACGTTTATGATGAGGGATTTAAGATTTAAAGACGAAACATTTAATCATTGGTCGACAGCGCAGGTAGTACAAGTTTGAGCGCCAGGTAGGTTCGCTGCGATCACGTGCTAAATCGGAAACCTTTGCTGCCCCTCCTCAACACCCTTATCAACGATAGATGGTGGGGTATTGAGATTCAAAGACCCGAAGCATCGCCCAGTAATAAGGACATCATTAGCTCTAATAAACCACAAGAAACCGTGAGAGCTTTATTTGTGTCTCGACCGTCAAGATGAGGCTCAAGGATGTCTATCGGCTGGAATTGCCGCCAACTGCGGACATGCATGTCCACTTGCGACAGGGCGAGGTTTGTGTCTATTAAGTTACTGGACTAATACGAACTGACGACTTGTTCAGGTCATGAACCTCGTGGTCCCCTACATTCTGAGAGGAGGTGTAGACACCGTGTTTGTCATGGTATGTTAAAAGAAGAATGCACATACAATAATCAACTTTGATAATATTCAGACTAATTGTTGCCAATAGCCAAACTTACAACCGCCCATTACAACTGTAGCTGCTGCTCTAGAGTATAAATCTCGTCTGCAAGCCATTGAGCCTCAAGTCAATTACCTAATGTCTCTCTATGTGCGTCATTCATAGGATAGTTTCAAGGGCATAGTACTGACGATAATTAGCTTCATCCCTCTGTTACGCCTGATGTAATTGCTGAGGCTGCAAAAGCCGGTATTGCAGGGGTCAAACTATACCCCCAAGGTACGCAGCAATTAACATGATCCGTAACAATTGGAGTTTATTGTACTAATGTCGAGATAGGTGTTACTACAAACTCGGAATCAGGCGTCGCCGGTGATTTCGTTGAGGCCTACGCGCCCACCTTCGCAGCAATGGAGGAGCACGATATTGTGCTGAACTTACACGGAGAGGTGCCGGGGACTGTACCCACAGACAATATCTCACTTGAAGAGCTATTTCTACCTACTTTGAAGAGGCTCAACGAGAAATATCCAAAACTACGTATTGTTCTCGAGGTGCATATTGGCCCCAAGTGAATTTTGCGGTACAAGTCTAACATTGGATGCTCAGCATTGCTCTACTGCGGCAGCCATAGATGCAGTACGGTCCTGTAGCTCAACAGTCGCCGGTAAGCTTGGCACCATCTTCTTGATTTCCGGCTCCTGATCTTACAACCATCTTCAAACTGGCAAAACACTAAAATATGCGCTTAGGTACGATAACTGCGCATCACCTGTATCTGACAGGTGACATGAGCGAGATAGACCCTCACGCCTTTTGCAAGCCGATCCCAAAGACGCCCTCGGATCGAGATGCTCTCCTAAAGGCTGTTTGCAGTGGCGACCCGAAGTTCTTCTTGTTAGTTACGCCGGTTTCTTGCACTCATGTTACTTATTATCTGACTTGGCTTTTCTTTAGCGGAAGTGATAGTGCGCCTCATCCATTAGTGACCAAGCAAGGCAAAACTGTCCCGGCAGGTGTATTCACACAGCCGTATGCCACACAGCTCGTTCTCCTAGCCCTCGAGGAAGCAACCGAGAACGGAATAATTGATGAGAAGGATGTTACGCAAGAGAATATCGAAGGATTCTTGAGTCTGTTCGGCAGACGTTTCTACAAGCTCCCTGAGCCTCTACCTTCGGGGCCGCGAATCGTAGTGAAGAAAGCTGGCCAAACGATACCAGCAAGCATAAAGGATGCTGATGGAACCCTCGAAATTGGAATCTCGAGATCTGGCGCTACCGTGTTCAGCGTGCGTCATGTTTCTGCATAGCTCGACGGATAGCGCTTAAACAAAATCGAAGCTTGCGATTTCCCCCACATGTTTCTTACTTATTGCGCGTGATCATCTAAACTACTGGGTGGAATATCGGACATAGTATAGGAAGGTGTAGGTTAGATGCTAACAATCTATGTAAACAGGCGAGACAGGCGCAGAGGAATTTAAGTACCTAGGTAGACAGGCCATGAGCGACGTCATTTATAGGGGACTCCACTCGCCCGTAGCTAGAGTGCATTAGCCCTACGCGATCTATCTTATCTATGAGCCGCCTTATATGGCTACTAAGTAGTCCGTACTTAACCTAGATATATGAGCGGGATGAGAGAGCCTCTGGCTACTGACAGGCGACACACCTTTTTAAATACTAAAAAAGAGCATCCGAAGAAAATATTATTGTGTAGCTTACCGTACTCACAATGGCGCACATGACGAATCCGCTCGCGACAGTAGACCAGTTATACCGGCGCACATCCTCGTTCGGCGCGCTCCCGTCCGATCTCCAGGACGCGATATTCTTCGCGACGCAGAGCCTAACGCAAGCGGCCGGCCTCCTACTTCGGCTCCCGCAGTCCGTGACAGCACAAGCGAGCGTCGTGCTAACACGATACTGGCTCGAAGATTCGCTTCTCGCCAACGAGTTCAGCGTGTGTTCCCCGTTTCCTCGTTCTACCCACTCCCTCCTGAGCTCCGTGTAGGCGAAGAAGAAATAACAGCCCGAGCTAACTATGGTGAAGGACGTCTCAGCAGCCTCCCTCTTCCTCGTAGCCAAACTAGGCGCTCACCCTTGTCGACCGCGCGACGTCTGCAACGTATATGCGTACCTACTCTCCCCAGCATCGCCTCTCTTGCGGCCAAAGCCCTCCCCCTCAGAGCCGGATCCGTCAAGCTACTATCTCTCCGAAAGCGCCTACGCCGCCTTCCAGGCGCGCATAATGCGGCTCGAGGCCCGCATCCTATATACCCTCGGCTTCGACACGCACGTAGCACTACCCCACGGCCTGGCCGTGACGTATCTACAAGCACTCGATTTCTGCGGCGACTCGTCCCGCGCAAAGATCACACGTCGTGTGGTTGCATACTTAAATTCTGCACTTCTGTCGCCGCAGATGCTCTATCTAACGCACCAGCCCAATGCGCTAGCCGTCGCCGCCATCTACAGCGCGGCGCGAGATCCCGAGATCAGTGCTAAGATGCCTGAATGTCCCTGGTGGGAGGTGTTCGATGTGGACCGTGAGGAATTGGGGTTTTTGGTCGTTGGGATGCGCAGTCTGGATGGTCTCGTGCGAAAACTTCAGGAGGACTTCCAGGGATTTAATAAGAGCGGCATGGTCACGAGGGATGATATAAATGCAGAGATGATAAGGCGCGGGCTGAAAACAACTAATGGTACAAATACCGGAACGGGTGATATGGATGAAGAGGAGCTTATGATGAGGAGTTTAGATGCTAGGGCCGAGAGGATGGACGAGTGAAACACAATATATGGCGGTCACTATACAACGAAACGCAATACATCCAGCCGTAAAACCAGGTCCAGAACGAAGTTTCTTAGACTCTGGAAAGCATGTCTATTTATGGTGCACAGGATGCAAATGTGCCGATCAGACATTCAACAAACCCTACGCCCTCCTTCCAATCAATCAGTTCCTTTCTGTTCAGGTTGATTTCCACTAAATTGCGAGTATGTAATCCTTTCTTTCACCGTTCCTAGGCCTCCTTTAGCTCCCGACCACGGACCATGAGAACAATCGGTTCAGTGTTCTTCGGATATGTTAGGCTTAGGAGGCGACTTGTCTGTCGAAGCTAGCAGCACATTGAGCCAGTCCAGCATCTCAGTTTCGAAGGTTTTACGTAGGATATCGAAGTCCGTGTTGGTTCCATCGAGGATACTAAGCTGCCCTTCTTGGCGCTTCTGTCTCAGACTATCGCTTTCGGCATTGCTATTCCCAATGGCATGCTTGTATAGCTGATTCAGCTCCCCAAGATCGGCTCTTGCCTTCTCCAGAATAACACGCTTCTTATCGTCGAGCCCGATAGGAATTTGCTGGAACATTGACCTTGTCTTCTGAAGCAGAGTCTTGTGCTTGGTATCCTTTAACGCCCCAAGAAAGATGACGCATTCATCGATCAGTATTAAGAGCCTGTGAAACTGGACTTCGAAGATCTATCAGTTATTTCCTTCTGCAAGAGGCGTTTGACGTAGCGATCCAATCACAGGAAGGGATCTTAAACAGCTCGTCTTCTTTCCGGGGTCGCTCAAAGAGAATGGAAACAAGTTCTACTCCTTACTGGCTTTTGAGTCCTTTGGGTGAACATCGCGACACCGCCGGTACATCTCCGCGAGACTTGTCGTCATAAGACGTGTATCAATAGCCTCCAGGGGCACATTGTACCGCTTGCTAGCAAGTTGGCTTCCGTTATCCTTGATACTGATAGTCTCAAAAACCTCGCGTAAGTTCATTCCAGGGCACTGCAAGATTTGGAGTCAGCCATCGCCATCTGAGCGTGGTCAATGAGGGTTTCAGGAGCTTCCAAATACTATTACCCATCTGTTAAACCATTGGTATCCGGCTTCGTTGACAAGATGCAAGATTACGCTTGCTGAGAGGTTCATCGTGCTTGGTTCAATAATGGCTTGAAGTCTCTTCTCTGGATGCTCGTTGTAAAGATCATCTAATGATGGCTCAGGGCGTGGTGCAGACTCAGTCATTTCAACATCGGCGCAGACCCAGAGGGGTGCCTTCGGTCCATGACGCAAAGGACTGGGCTGGCCAAAAACAGGTTGACATTCCTTTGGAGAATTATCAAGCACAGAGTCTGGATTTCCAGCCGAAGTTGATTTAGTTGACTGGTAGTTAGTCTTGGGCTGGGGATTGGCTTTAGGATTCGTCGAGTCTTGCTTCGTCTTGTTTGGGTCCTGTTCCGTGGCCTTGTAGAACGGCGACTGACTCTTGTTGGGTGCTGCTAAGTCTCTAAACTGGGGTAGGTTGTTGCAATTGGCGTATTGCTCCCAGCCTACCCTACCGTGGTTCAATGTCTGATAACGGCTGGTCTCCATTGGAGCAGGAACGGGTTCTGGCGACGGTGCACTCTCTCTTGGTCCCTGGTTGTAAGAGGGTTAGTAGGCCTGACAGTCGGAAGTGGAGAGGAGAAATAAGGCGAGATAAGGCGACATGAGATAACTTTTGGTCGGCAAGTTGATAGAAAACAGTACACGAAATATTGAAACGGTGTGTCAGAGTGTATGTCCAGGTCACAGAGTGATTGTACTTGTGTCGAAGGCAAGAACAAGGAATTGCGGCTAACCTGTAGAAAGTCCTCATGGCCCTCTTGCTCCTGCTTCAACTTCTGATCTGCCGCGTTCTTTTTGAACTTGCTCTTTCCCATCTTCAGCCTTGCACAAACGGTGTTTCGAAAAGGCGGGTCTCTAGATCAGCAGCTGTAGCTCAGTCAGTATGTAAAGGTGATGTTATAATAGGCACTGGTCGTGCAAGAATACGGCCACTTCGCAGATTGAAGGGGAAGGCGATATGAACTGGACAAGGACAACGGAAAATCCGAGAGGTTTAGCCAACAAGCAGTAAGGTACCGTAGATTTGCATGTTATGCAGTGGTAATAATTGAATACATGTACACACATCCCTACCTAATTTTTACAATTCGAGAACGCGTTGCGCAGTGGCAAGAGCCATGTTAGACAAGACATGGGCAGGTACTTAGTATAAGTGGACGCGATGAACATAAGTTAGTTACGCTGTGCTCACCTCTCCCAAAGGTAATCTATTTTTTACTTTTAAAGTCGGTAATGGTTAACATTGCCGATGAACGTAAACTGCGTCATCTTTATCAACCTCCATAGACTGCCTCTTCCGATGTGGTTGATCATATAATGTAACAAGAAAAACACAATGTATAATAATGGGTTCGAGTACAGTTGGCCTGCAGGTCGGGTAGATCTGCATGCAATTTTCTGCCATCAAACTCATAGACATTTATGCAATTTCGGACCCGGGATGAGGTATAACGGGGCTTAGAGAGAATCGCAGGTCTCAGCAAAAAGAAAGTGCCATCTGACTTGGTAGGTGCAGGTAGATGTCAGTGCCAGATGCACTTAGCAAAGTTGGCAGATTCTCCACAAGCTTCAATGAAACTAAAGGCTCAGGATATTTATGAATGCTGTCTTAATGCATAAGATCCTTTTGGATATGTAGCTGTGCTGTAAAAAGATTCTGGCCATTAAATATTTAACGTCGGGCATATGAATTTCCAAAATTGCGAAGATGATTATCAGAGAAAGATAAAGGTGTTAGACTTTTGCAAAGCCTCGCGATACTTACAGCTGTATACCGCCTCCCTAGAGTAACGGAACAAAGAGGGCATTTTATATATAGATCTCTAGCTTGTAGATGTAGTAGTTAGAGCTTCTTGTGCAACAACAAGTATTCAAGACTTACCCCTACGTTGCTATCCGTATTTAGAGGTCGTGATAAAAGGCAATATATTAATCCAGCGGCTTGGTCAACGATCCCATGAATTAGTTTGACTTTTAAATACATGTCTGCCCACATCAGCAAGGGGCTTAGGTACTGTGCCCGGTTCTTTATCGTCAAGATCAGGTTGGCTTTTTCTTTTCTTTTCTAGAGATATTTGAGAAATGTAGTAATATCATTTAAGTAACAAGAGTAATTATTGATTATACCGATTACTAGCTAATCAGGAAGGTCCTAGCATTAATCCATACAACTATGAAATACAAAGTTAGTTAATAATTAAATAAACAAGAGCCAAATCTCGATTTCATGTGAAAAAAAGGAGATATCGTATAGATATGATTATATAATTCATTGTTTGGTGCTCCTTCCGTGTAGATGGATGCGTAGGTGGTAGTTTGTGCTTGTTAGGAGCTAAACTTGTATCTGATGAACTTTGTTCCATGTACGATCATTTGATCTGGCTGCGGATGATGCTTGCCAGATGACTCGCTCATGTGACAATAACGGCATATCCCCAAGGCGAAGGCGCATGGTCTAATAGTAGTAAACTATAATTCCGCTATATAATGTAATGTAGATAGATTGGGATCTGTGAATATATAACATACGAATCTCACCATGTAATATTTCAAATGCAAATAGTATGTTCATGCCAGGGTGTTTAACCTTATATACCACAGCACCGAAGTTTTGAAGCCTTTCAAATAATACATCGCCGCGAACGCCGAGCCTTCCCTCCCAAACCCTTAAGATTCTATCCACTTATGCTACCCCGATGCCATAATGCTTGTATAATACCATTGCGAGAACCATTTTCGTGCCGGCGGCCTAATCTCCGAGTAGTTGCCCTACATCGTGTAGCCGTATGTTTTCCATAGCGAGGGGTTGTCCGCGATCTATCCGGCCCCATCCCGCACCCCAGCCGGGAGGCAACCCTGTGGCTTCATCCGTTGTCGTGCTAGCAATATTCGCCGTCGAACTCGAGCTGTTAGCGCGTTCTCCGTGTTGATTACGGCGGTTCCAGCCCCAGAGATGCCTCTTTCTCGAGTTTGCATTCTGGGCGACGAGCTCCGGACTTGCCATGATGCCCATCCGACCGCCGCTGCCGAAACTGCCGTGCCTCGAGCGAGCATACAGAAAACCTGCTGGCCGGCCACCACTGAAAGGATTCCACCACTTCTTGGGCCTCTCGATGATGCTGCCGTTGCGACCAGAATTATAGGACGTCGGACGCTCGCCGGCGAGCTCCTCCAAAGTATAGCCTTTTGTCTCGGGCACCAAGAGAGACACAACTAGTCCCGCGAACATGAAGAGGGCAAATATTTGCATTAGTTTGTCAATCCAAGGCGAGCAATCAGTGCCCTCACAATCCGGCGGAGCTCCCTTTCTCAGCAGAGGGATAGAGATGACTTGAGCGACGATAGCACCGACTTTCCCCATAGCAGCTGATATGCCATGACCCGTCGACCGATAGCGTGTCGGAAAGCATTCCCCAGGGATTATGAAGGTACTAGAAAACTAGGAGTTAGTTAAAGCCAATTTGGGCATGATATATGGGAGCTTCAAGACACTCTCTTGCCCTAAATAGTAACGTTGTACTCTGAAAATCGCCAAATCAGGAAGAAACCAGTTCCGAACTTACGTCGTGTTGGGTCCAAAATTGAAGAAATAGTTAGCAATTACGTAAAGGGCAAGCAACGACCCTCTGTCCAACCGATAGTAACAGAAACCAAGCACGCTGAAGACGATGGTAAGTATAGAGAAACCGAGAATCTGGAGTGGCTTGCGTCCGATGGTATCGATCAGGAAGATAGATGTCCAATAACCAGGCAGGGATCCTGCTACAACTAAAATGATGGTGCCGACTGCGCCCTTGTGAAGGATTTCATGCAGCGAGTTTCCATTGGCATAGCCTATAGCTTGCAAGACGACCGTATTATTTAGACCGAGACCGTAGAACGCAAAGTCCTATCGACGACGTCAGATGCTAAAGGCCACAAGCATGAGATGATTTCTTACTAGAAAAAACCACGACAGCGTCGTCCCGATCAAAACCTTGGCGTTCCTCCACCGCGTGAAGTATTCGTACGCATCTCTCCACGACGCTGCCGGAATGGCTAAGGCGGGAGAGGCAACCTTTTTCATCCTTGCCTGCTTAATTTCATCAACTTCTCCTTCAGACTGGCTTGACATGTAAGCCTTGATATCGGCGGCGGCTTTCTCCACGTCCCTGGCGACCTCGAACGTGCTGCAACACCCAAAGTCAGTTACTGGGATTTCGAGCTTGATTAAGCAGATTTTCAAGAGCTTCTAGAAGCGACATCGGTCCGAAATGGGGCTGTTGTAGGTAGCCAAGCTAACAAGATAATAATTAAGGAATTTTCTTACTATCTGGGAGTTTCCGGTATCGTAATGCGGTAATACAGAGCAAAGACGGCGGGAACGGCACCCACTCCGATAATGATTCGCCAACACCGATCCGCAGCTGTCCTACAAGAGTTTAAGAGTTAGAGACTGCCACTATAGCAAAGAATTGGATGGTCAAAGGAGTGAAAGCAGAACATTTGCCAGAACGAAGAATAATAAACACTGAAATACGTACTGGCAATTGTAGTCACAATGATCTACACCTGAGGCCTGTTTGAAGATACTGCTAAATGAAGCTGTCACAATAAGAGCGACAACAGCAGCGAAAAGCTGCCCTATGCCTTGCATGGAAAAGACAGCTGCCATCATTGCGCCGCGCCATCTCGTCGGCGCAAATTCAGAAGTAATTACTGAACTAAGAGGATAATCGCCTCCGATCCCGATACTAGTTTCATGGTTAGCCGATCTATATTGCGCAGCTCGAAGAAAGGGGGCGCAAGTTTTACCCCATCATGACTCGCCAGAAAGTGATCAGACCCGTGAAGCTGACAGCCTGACTGGCGGCAACGAGACAGCAACATAGCGTAGAAACGAGTATTATGCCCAGCTCAACTCCGTACATCTTCCGTCGGCCGTACTTGTCGGCGAGCCAGCCGAAGAGGACTTGTCCAATCACGATACCAGCACTGGTCGACGTCTTGAGTGCTTGGCTTACTGAAGTCGGCAGAGCACCATGATTACCTCCATATCCATTGACCTCATCGCCAGGAGCCCCTTGCCAGAAAACTACCCCTAACAGTGTTGTCACTAGGTTAATGGCGAAGATGTCGTACGAATCGAGGAAGAACCCTATACCCGCGACGAGTACTGCCCTTACATGATACAGGCCGAATGGAATCTTATCAATCTCGGATAATGCTAAGCGCCGTCTTAGGTTTGGATCTTGAATGTGACTAAAATCGTTGAAGAAGTTGTGAAAAGCGCGGTTCCCCCCATACGTACGTTCGTACGTCATGGGGCTCATCGGTTCCGGTAAGTTGTCCATCGCGAATGATCAATACACTGACGTTCCTCTAATATCGTGAGAAGAACAGATAGAGAAAATCGTCCAAGCGCCGTGGCCATGACCCTATTGAAGGTATCAAGCACGCATTGAAATCGGCTACTCGTGATTCATAGCGTTATCGGAGGTGGCCTCAGCCGGCGAAGTTTGAGTGGAGCCACAAGCGGTGCGGTATTACGAGTCAAATTGAATACACGTAGTTTCCCGAATACCGTGGTGTCTGTATGCTGTTGATGAATACCAAGGTCTGATGGGCGAAATGGGAAGGCAAAGAGAGCAAATCAGCAAGACATTGGTGATCCCGAAAAGATAAACCAAGCCTCATATGCTTCCGGGAAGGGCGGAGCTCCCGTAGGGCGTATGTACAGTAAATAAGCATAAGCTACAGACAGAAACTAGGCACACAAGTAATGACCCAATGGCGCGGGTGTGTGCCGGGCTAAAGTACGTTACAGCAAGATCCCAGCCGACAGGGCAGCTGAGAGTTTGACCAATGGTTCTTCATAGATCTAGAGAGATCCAGGACTCATCGGGACCCTGCTTGTAGCCCTGAGTCCTTCTGGAAGATGTGGCTTGGACGGCTCTTAATTATTGTCTCAGTTGGGGGTTCTTGGCTGCTGTTGGTCCTGGAGCCTACATTATGCTACCGAAAACGTGCTCAGTTCGTAGGTCCTTGCTGACCAGTAAGATGACTGACTCCAATGTAGCGTGACATCTGAGTTGGGTGGCTACTGTTAGCTATCTGATTTGGATAATACCTACGTAAAAGCCAAGAAGATTTCTGCTTTCTGTATCGTTTTTATACTTATCAAATTGTGTTACACTGCAGGATCAATGCATCATTTCTCGGTAGGGAATCAGAATGTCTTTTGCCGACTAAACCGACGGTGAACGTCTAATAGCTTTCTACGCCTTTCTGCTCCTCTCATCATTGTCGTCTTTTTCTCCATAGATGTTGGTCATATATGCCCGTGCAGACCACATGCTAAAAGCGGAAAGTAGCCCGCGGAAACATATGTCGGGTCTCGTCTTCTTCGGGGAGATTGCAGCACGCCGTTGAGAAATTGGGGTAACAGCATGACGGGTATGGTACCATCGTAAGGATTAGCGACAAATCCGCACTGCCTGAGGCATAATACGAAAGACGGCGGGCTGCGGCCAAAAGATGACCGAGAAGCAACAAATAGTTCCATCCATCACTCGCTGCATCATGAGTAGCCAACCGATGTGATAACCCCGTTGTCGGGTTGCGTCAAACACATGGGAACCCCTCGAAACAAATGTTTCGAGCGCGGCTAGCGGTTCTAGAAGCAATGACGCCACGTCTGTTGCCCCGCGAGTGCAGCCAACTGGAAGAGAATCACGTTGCTTGGTGTAGGGGACGCAGATCCGATTGTGCGGGTTGGAGGTGGGCGAACACAGGGGACCCGGCGATGCATCCCGCGACCAGTGGGATGGCGCGTCTTGGCCAAGAACGACCAATTAACGTCTTGCATGATGCAACGTGCTCAGTCGCTGGCGTTCACTATGCGGCCTTAATTCTACAACGGGCAGGTAAGACTTCGATTAAAGTTCTTTGCACCTGAGAAGAAACCGAGGCTTATTCCCACGGAAGCGAAATACGGCCGCCAGTGGTGGCTGAATGTGAGTACCTACCTACCTAGGTAATACTAATTGCGTTCCTGCAGTGAGCAGACACCATAGTACAACCACCGCCACCAATTGCCGGCATAGCATAAGACAGCCGAGACAGCTTCTTACATGAGGAGCGCAAGCAAGACCCGGCGCGGTGGGTTTGCTGCGTAATTCTCTGCTGCACATTAGGATTTGAACCCTCCCATTGCGGAAGGATACCGATCTATGTCACAAAGACTAAATAAGCTGTCACTCACTGGTTTGAGAAACCATCTGATCGAGGGGGCTATCAACAGGATGATATGGCGCTGACGATTCAAGGGGTGCTAATACCGCTGTATTAAGGCATCATAATCATAAACTCGCTAAAGACAGAAGGGGGGGAGGGGGGCGGAGCTGCTGAAATTTGTGGTGATCGTGCTAACGTTGAATTGTCGCAACTATTCACGGACGCATCTAACACTATCAATGTCTGGCAGTGGATTGTATCCCCTCACCATGCTGTGATATCCTCAACTTCTGCTTCCCCGAAAGTACTCGACTTCAATAACTGTCCAACACTTGCCGCCTCGATATGTTCGCCGCCTTTACTCATGATTTCTGGTAGTATTTCATTCAAGAACTCGAGGATGTACCTGTTCACCTGCTCGAACTGTAGCAGGAATGCATCATGGCCTTCTTGGCTGTTGATTCTTTCCAGCCTAGCATTTTTTATGTATTCTGCCAATTCTTCTTGCTCGGCGAAAGTGAAAAGCCCATCGCTTTCAATACCTAAAACCAATGTGGGCTGCTCAATTAACGCCAGTGCCTCTGGTATGCTCTCGGCGCGGTAGCGGGAGACGTCATGTGTGTCTAACTTCCTCGTGATAGCGATGTAACAATTGCTATCAAATCGCTTCACAAATTTCTCTCCTTGATATCGCAAATAGGACTGAGCAGAGAAATATGTCGAAGGGGGTAGAGAATCCCCTCCGGTCAAGCTGTCTACTCTGGGTCCAGAAAATTGGGGGTCTAGAGACCTGCCAGCGTCGTCCCCGGAACCGGAGGTTTGGGTCGGCGTGTTGTTTTGGCTGTTGTTTCTTGACAACCTTGTCGTCTTATGGCCGTCATTGTGAATTTGGAAATGGGCCTCGGATGGCGTGGATGGCCGCGGTCTTTCGCGGATTGTTTGACGCCTGGCGGGATCCGGAATATTCCGCCCAAACCGAGCCTCAAATGAGTTCCGACTTCGGTATGTTAGAAGAGCAGCCATTCGAGCAGCTCCTAGGCCAGTGGCGGGAGGGTCCGAGAATGAATAGTATCCATCCTCATATTTCGGGTCGGCATATATGCTTTGACGCTGCGCTTCACCCCAACTGATCCCCCATGCGCTATGCTGGCTTGATGTTGCGATAGGTACTATACATTTGACGTAGTCTTTGCCAAAGTACGCCCATTCGAGGACGAGCATGCCCCCCATAGAACCGCCAATGACTGCGGCTATCTGACGTACGCCCAACTCGTCCAGAAGCAGTTTATGCAGGCTATGTTGTATCAGCAAGGACTAGCTCATCCCTCAATGCAAGCGACAGGGCACTTACTTGACATCGTCGCGAATGGTGGTTAAAGGAAACTCCGGTCCGTAAGTTCCTTTCTCAGGATCACCATCTTTGGCCGTGACTGGACTTGCGGTACCATAAGGACTTCCTAAGCTATTCATGCATACGACGAAAAACCTCGAAGTGTCAAACGCACGGCCAGGACCTCCGATAAGCGGCCCCCACCAGTCGCTGACATCGGCCGAGCCAGTCAGAGCGTGGCAGAGAACCATGACATTATCAGCCTTGGGAGACAGCTTTCCCCGCGTTGTGTATGCCAGCGGTACATTGTGCAATGTAACACCCGACTCAAGGGTGAAGCTGGGGATAACAGCAATTTGCTGGTCTGGAATCAGAGATGCGAAGGGATTCTCTGGCTGCTTCTGGATCCTCGCTTTGGGACATTCAGCCATTGCCCCAAGTTTGAGTGTTTTGTGTCGATTGGTTGAGAATTCGGATGAATGGGCATGACTCACTGTACTTTGGCGTAGAGCCATTTTTCTCATTCTGAGACGACATGATATTGGCGTGACGGATTTGTGAACTTTGGGTGTGTGAATGGTTAAACTTATTATCGTAGTCCCAACTCGATGGGCTGTAGGTAAGAGCTCTGAATTGAAGATTTTATATCTATAGCATATGCGGCGTAAGTATGAAGCATGTGCCGCATTTGAAATGCGATACACTTAGTACGGTGTATTCTCGGCTTCAAAATGAATTCGGGGATTTATACATGAAAGTCGGCTTTTGTTGTCGGAACGAGATCTTTCAAGTTCAAATCCCTACATAAGTAAATCCCGACATAACTTACCCACATTGCTGTGTAAATGTCGAGCCTGTCTGTATTCTATTTAGTCATGTCTATCGTGATATGATAAATAGCCACCTACCGAACTCGGGCTATGGACGAAATGAGAAATTTGGCTTACATAAGGATGGAGCCAACCAATGGCCGATAGCAGGTACAAGCGGGTAGGTATCTAGGTACTTCAATGGGGCGAAAAAGGAACCAAGCATCTACAGCACTTCTCCACTTAGTGCTTCTGAAACGGCCTCATCGCACTGTACCAAGAAAGTGCCATAGTGCCTTGATGCCTGTATTCTCTCTGTCCTTGGTCAAAGCTCCATGAGGCTGCGTCTGCTGTGGGCTGTTAGCCGGTTCCCCATCTGCTAACTGCCTACCCGACCAGGCTCTCTCCACGCGATTCCTTACAGGTTAGCCTCACTTGATTGTCCAACACGCGACAGAGTCTGCTGCGAAGAATCGTCTGCAGCCTGCCAGCACAACCACAACCACGGCCATCAACTCACGCAGCCCTCTATCTCGTCGGCTATCTAGATCGCCTGCTAGTCCAGCGACCGTGTACGTGGATGGTCGTACTTTGCGAAGAATCATGGTCGCTGGCAGACCTTAGCAGCCAGCCCACTTCTGCCTTCTTTGTCCTCCCTCCTCCCTTGCGTCTACACACATATTATCTCATTTCCGGTTGAACGCCTCATCCAACGGCCATCTCAATCCGACAGTCTCCTAACCTATCCTCGAATCGATCCTACCGTTAACCGCCATCAGCTCCAACCGCCGCCATCTTCTATACAACTCTATCTAGCAACAGACACCTTTTCCTTTGTTGAAAGTCGAACGTTGAACGCAGCGCTGCGAGCCCTTAGCCGATGCGACGTTCTATATTGCGCCTACGTCCGCGACACTCCTACGTCAGCATCCTTCCAGTCTTCCACACATGTTACCGTCCAAATGACCAACACGTTCACGTAGTCTTAATTTTAAATCCAACATGCCTCCAAAACGAAAGCGCAATGATAGGGTCTCGGAGGCTGGCAACCGGCCCGCGCCCCATCGTCCTTTAGATACCGGTTTGGGCCAACACGACCGGGATTATCAAGATGGGTCACAACATCGTCGGGGTCCAGGTGGCGGTAGGAACACGAGGCGAAACAACGACCGCCGCGATTCCTCGGGACCTCAGGCCGGGGCTGGGCCGAATAGGGTTCCTGCTTCACCTGCTGCTGCTCGGCCCTCTAGCTCGTCTTCGCAACCTGCACCGGCCCCGTTCCAACCCGCGCCTCAAGCCATCACTCAGCAACCTAATCAGCTCCTTCGAACACCCATCACGACGAATTACAACTACCTTATCCTGACCGAAGCTCGCCTGTCTGTATGGCAGCAAAATGGGCGTCAAGAGGTCATTGAACATGGAATAACATCAAGAAGCGACGAAGACATCGAAGAAATTTCTACTATCTCCCAAGAATTTACACACGCCGTGCTCGAAAATCTCCTTACTCCAACTGATGCTGGAGGTTGTATGAAACAGATCCTTGGACCCGCAGCCGAGAGTGACCTTGGGACCAACTTTACTTTCGATGCCCAGACCTTATTCTTAGATACGATATCTGTCTTCATCGACTCAAATGATGCGGCATCCACCGCCCAACTCAGAGACTTCATCGCTGCGACTGAACTATCACCCCAACTCGTGCGCGAAGTACTTGATGCGACACCCCTCCAACAGCTTGGCCTGATACGAGACAACTTCGTCAAACTCGGAATCAAGTATGCCACCAACCAGCTCTATCGTCAAGCGAACTACAACTTGTTGAGGGAGGAATCGGAAGGTTATTCGAAACTTGCAGCAGAATTATATCGAACACCATACCAATCACAAGGGCATCATGACTTCGTCCTCGTGCAAGCCAGTTGGGAACGTATTAAAGCACTGATAGGAACATTCGATTTAGACGTGGGCCGTGTTCTTGACGTTGTCATCGATGTGTTCTCGGCAACCATGCTGAGAAACCTAATATTCTTTACTAGGCTATTACGAATCAGCTCGTGGTGGCCACGGAATCAAATTGAGCACGCAGAAAAGCTATTCGCCGGAGGCTTACCAAAATGGGCATTGCCCCAGAATGAAGATGACAACGTGGAAGACTTGCGGACTGAGCTAGAAGACCAGAATAATGAGCGTGACATTGCTTTCTGGGACAGGGCTCGAGAAATCCACCTTGATGCCTTCTTTGAGTTAGGAGGCAGGCGGATCGAAGATGCAGAGCTACAACGCTTACACGACAGCATTTCGGAATCCGATCCGAGCTATGGTTCGACATTTGAATGGACGAAGACCACAGGAACAATCCCACCTTGTGGCAATCGAGTTGCGGCTCAACTTCTTGGCTTTAAGTTCCGCTTCTATACATCCGACGCTAGAGACAAAGGCGAAACGTTACCAGCCAACCTTTATTATCTTGCTGCTTTCCTCATCAAGATTGGTTTTATTTCCTTGGCAGATTTATACACGCACTTGTGGCCTGCAGATGAGGATATGGATGCACTTAGAAGCCGCCGAGAAGATGAACTTGCCGAGAAGGAGAGGAACGCCAGGCAAGGAAACGCCTCAAATGCATTACTCACAGCCGGCGCGTTGACGGATGATACTGTTCCGACGATTCCGAAAGGGCGCGAAACTTCTGCAGCTAAAGTTGATGGGAAAGTTCAAGAAGCGAGTAGCCAAGCCCAGGAAGATGAAACGACTCTTCCGGAGCCCAAAGAGGCCCAGAAAGCCGACCTCGTTTCCCACCTTCTGGTTGTTGGTGCTATTCCCGAAGCCCTTTTTATCATTGGCCAATTTCCTTGGCTCCCTGAAGCATACCCGGACGAGATCTATCCCGCTATCAACCGCATTCTGGTTCATTCCATCAATAAGGTCTACCAAGCATCTCGGCCCGTCAGTGAAATTTCTACGATAACATCAATGATAAAACCTGATTTAGCTCAAGACCAGGCGGGTATGCCGAAGGGCAATTTGAGACAAGTTGAGGGCTCACCCATCAAAGTCTTGAGATGGCCACATGCAGATGGTACTAGCAAGGGTATCCTTTATCGGTTCTATCTTGACGAGTGGTCTGATAATGTACCCGTCTGCCAAACGGTCGATGACGTTTTTACGCTTTGTCACACGTTTCTCAACATTTCGGGCGTAAATATTGGTAGAGATCCCACTCTCGTCAAGAAAATAGCGAGCATTGGTGTCAAGAGCTTAACAGAAGACAAGTCTCCCAGTAACGTTTCTCGGTGGCAAGACTTGCTTCGTCGGACTTTGGTCCCATCTCTTTGTCTTACCAACGCCAATGTCGACGCTGTGGCCGCAGTCTGGGACCTTCTGAAGAACTACCCAACTCAGGTCCGATACAATATCTACGCAGAATGCTATGAAGGGTCAATATCGCGACTGGAAGCTATGAAACAGGCTTTCAGAGCCGCCAGATCAGATACTCTCGCGACTCTCAAACGGCTTTCGCTTGAAAACATTCCCATGTCCGCCAAAAAGCTTGCCAAGATTGCGCTGTCTTCTCCCGGAGTCGTATGCAAGGTTGCATTGGATCAGATCGAGGCTTACACCAATCTTATTGAAGCGTTTGTCGAATGCACAAAGTACTTTACGGAATTAGGGTATGATGTCTTGGTTTGGTCGCTTCTCAGCTCCCTAGGTGGTAAACAAAGAAGCCGAACACAGGAGACATCTGTGCTTCTGACGAGTAGATGGTTACAGGCACTTTCTAGGTTCTCTGGCAAAGTGTTTCGACGATACGAGAATGTGGATTCAACACCGGTGATTCAATATGTAAACGAACAGGTGGCTCACGGCAATTCCACCGATCTGGTAATTCTTCGGGAACTGATTACCTCCATGGCTGGCATTGTTCCGGATATTGACTTCACGGATGGTCAGCTGTCAGCTCTCAGCGGTGGTGAGCTCCTTCGACGTCAAACTCTCATTGGCCTAGGTGATAAGCGCTACGAGTCTGAGAAGAGCGCTTCTCGGCTCATGAAGGCATTGCTCCAAACAAACATGGCTCCCCAACTGCTAATTAATATGGCACAATACCGACAATCAGCCATTTATCAGCTTCCAGAAGATGAGGCACATATTAAGTACCTAGCAACCGTGATCGACGACTCTCAGCAAGCGCTCGTACAGTACATGGAATTGCTACGTCACAATTTATCGGCAGAAGAATTCGATGCCCGAGTACCTAGCATACCGTCTCTCATGACGGATCTAGGGCTCGATGCCAACCTTGCATTTTTGCTCGGTCGTTCAAGTCTCACATACTATCTAACGGGCCCAGGCGATAAGGTTCCCGTCAAACAGGCAGTGGATGGCGAAGGAGATGCCCCAATGGACGGCAATAATACGTCTACAGGGCCCACTACCACCGAGGAGCCTTCAGAACACATGGTAGTTGATGGCGCAGAGGTGGCAGAGGGCTCTCCCGAGCAGCTACCGCCTTCAGCTGTCCAGGGCCAATCTTCGGACCGCTTCCTAGATGTCCTCAACCCCATCATCGAATCAGTCAAACCTTTACTCTCACAAAGTGTATGGGATAACATCAGTCCAGAATTTTTCGTTTTGTTCTGGGCGCTCCAAACCGGAGATCTTGATGTTCCAATAGATAGTTATAAAGCTGAATTCGCAAAGTTGGATAAGGAACGCGATGAGCTCAAGAGAGACCGGAGTGATATGAGCCGCAGTGGTGCGAATCGGAAAGAAGCAAAGATGGCTGCAATCGAACGACTCTCCAAAGAGTTGCCTGACGAAGCCAGTATTTGCAAGGAACGAGTAACGAAAACGAAGCTCTTGCTAATCAGACAAAGCCCGATATGGTTCAGGTCTTCTGCCAAGGCGAATTCGATCGTTGACACCTTTATTGAAGAGTGCCTGCTACCTCGAATTCTACTTTCATCTGCAGATGCAGATTTCTGCCATCGCATAATTCGTTTCTTACATTTCAACCGTGTTTCACATTTCAAGCTTTCAACTCTTTACAACCGTCTCTTCAATGTCAACAGGCTGCGATCTATGATATTTGGCTGCACAGTTCGTGAAGCTGAGTTTCTCGGTCGTTTCATCAAGCTCACACTCGGAGAGTTGTCTATCTGGCACGCAAAGAAGGATGTATATGAGAAGGAAGCTGTTGGGCATGGCAGACTTGGTTTTGCAACTACTTTCGATGAGAGCGAAAAACCTTCCACGTTCATGGCGCATGACGAATTCCGCGACCTGCTCTGGACGTGGCATAGGAATTTATTTGCAGCTCTCAAGGCTTGTCTTGGCGATACTGAATGGATGCATATTCGGAATGCGATCACGATTTTGAAGGCTGGCCTTGAGTATTTTCCCTCGGTAGACTTTATGGGCCGACAGTTGAACGCGAGTCTTGCTAAGATCGCCGAGCGTGAAGCTGCAACCAAGTCGGATAGTGAAGATGGTCAGGGTCATCGGGTAGATTTGGCGGTTACTGCGAATACTGCAATTTCCGCTCTCAAGAAACGGTCAACTAAGTGGGTCATGGTTCAGGAATTCAGGCCCAACACTGTCAGTATCTCCGAACGATATCCTGTGATTTTGCTGACCACCAAACAGAGCGGTGAGACCCTAGACGACAAGAAAGGTATGGAAAGTGGCAAGTCAGCTCAGCCTCTAAATCTCAGGCCAAACGCCCCAGAATTCAAACCTCAGTCCACAGGGTGAGTAAAGATTGATCACCAATGCGAAAATTTGTTAACAGTGTCTCACGAAGTCACAGTGTATCTATGCGAGCGAAGCAAAGTATCGAAGAAGAAGATGGTGAAGTCAAAGATGGCGGAGCCAAAACAGCAGACACATCTCTTACAGGTCCCTCGTCGTCACACCGTAAAGGTCCCGCACCTGTACCTCAAAAGATAGATTCAAAGCCCATTCCCAGTCGGTCCTCGACTCCAGGAGTGCCACCTAACGCTCCTGCTATAGCGGCTAGTGGGCGATCAGAATCTGGACGCCCGTCGGGCCTGGCGTCGGTTGGTGGGATGCATGGTCTGCCAAGTCGACCGGAAGTACCTTTCCCAGCTCATTTCACTCATGATCAATTCGGCACAATCAAGACGATCCATCCTCGTGATCATAGGGAAGTCAAAGACCATCGGGATGTGAGAGACCACAGAGACCCGCGGGAACTCAGGGAAGCTAGAGAGCCCCGTGATATAGGCCCTAGAGATGGCAGGGATTTACGTGACCCAAGATCTCTTAGGTTACCAGAGGACCCTCGCCAACCCAGGCCACGAGATTACCAAGGCCCTGATCGCCGTATGCCAGAACCACCCCGTGAATCTCATAGGTTAGAAAGAGATCGGCCACCTCACCGCTCAGACTCATCGCGGCGAGCGGAACCCAGTACACAGGATCGTGACCTACACCAGTCACGAGATAGAGCACCGTCGGGGGTAGGTGTACCCCGTGGTATTGACGCCGGCAGAGATACACGGGATATCCTTGCCACTGCAAAGCCCCTTCCACCACCTTTGCAATCGGATTCTTCAGGGCCAACAGTCAATCCTGAGCGTGCTTGGCTTATCAATGCCGATCGCTCCGATGACCGACCGACAACAATGAATCCAGCACGAGCTGCGCTGCTGAACGATAGCCGGCAAAGTCGAGAGGATAGCCGAGATCGTAACTCGTCACGGATTGCATCGCCAAGAAGGGGAGATCGTTCCGAGCCCCATGGTAATGAAACCTCGCGTGATGAGCGGCGCATGCATCGTGGAGAACATCACGCTCTCGGCCGTGACCAGCGAAACGAATCACTGGGCCCAGCAAGAGGCAGCAGGACAACAGATCAGGAGGGCGATAGATCGATGAACGATAGATCCCGAGAGCCGCCTGCCTTCCCTGGTCAGGCTCCTTCAACTCGTGGTGAGCCCGAACATGGTAGACTCAACATGCAGGATCCTGATTACGGTCGTCTCAGCTCAATCCCATCAGTGGGTGACATGGGCAATCCTCCAGAAGGGCCCCGGGGCCGTGGCCGTAATGCAGCTCGTGGCCCCGTGAATATGCCGCAAGCGCGAGCTGAGCCTCGACAGCCTGGTACTGATGGTCACAGGCCGGTGTCGCCTGAAAGACACCATCCTCCCACTGGGCCTTCGTCGTCTAGGCAACGTCGTAACCAGAACGGGATGCAACATGGTCCTCCTTCTAGCTCACCAGCAGCTACCGGCCCAGCGCCACCAGGCATGCATCCGGAGAGATTAAGACAGCTAAACTCCAATATGGTTGGAAATCCTCCGCCTGTGCAGCCATCGTTCACCCCCCAAATGCCGACTTCAGCAGCAGTGCATCCAGATCGCATGGCTCAAATAGTCCCACAATCTTCGAATGCTGGAAGCTCCCATCCGGGCGGTCGTTCTCTGCCCCCATTACAAGCACCAGACCGACCCCCACTTGGCGGTACTTTAAATCACCGGCCATCTCTAACAAATTTGCCTAACGCGCCTGGGGCAGATAACAACTCAGTGTCAGCACCGACGGGACCAGCAGCAGCCCACGATCGCTCCCGAAATGGCCGTAGACAGCTATCAGGGATCAACAGCATCCTTCAAGGGGGCCCGAATGTTCGTTCCAAGGGTTCCAGGACCAGTTTAGTAGGGTCAGATGCTCAGGTTCTCACTGGTGCTTCACCGGTGTCTACTCCTGTTACTGAGCGCCCCGAGCCATTTCCTCTAAAAGAGCGGTCCAGCCGAAACGATCACGAGCGTGGACGCAGAGAACACGATAGCGGCGATCGGTCCTCCCGTACTCAGCGCCGAAGCAGTCGAGAACGGAGCTCCGAGAGAGACCATCGATCAAAAGACCACCGCGAATATCGAGACCGTAAATCTGGTGGGGGATCTGGCCACGGAAGAGAAGGCGAAAAGGATTCTGCACGTAGATCGGGACGAGAACAAAATGCTGGCCGGGAGAATCTAATCCCCCGGAACGATGTTATAGGCAATGGTCGCGATGGTATGCGGGAGTTACGTCACCGGGGAGATGGAGGGAATAACAGACATGAAGACATTGGACGTAGTGGAAGCGGGCGGGGTGGGGGTCCGCGAGCAGAGGATCGACGGGACCCTCGCAGCGGCGGTGAAGATCATCGAAATAGAAAGCGCCGAAGTGAGGAGTTTGGCGGGCCGGTTGAAAAGCGACAGAGACGTTAGAGGCGAGCAGATGATATTCGGCGGTCGTCAGTCAACATATGGGCCATATAACCACACTATCCTCAAGAAATCCCACTCCCTTTCTTGAGCGTGTATCATGAAATCGACAAATATTAATTTCATTCCTTACGGATTCCTCTAAGTGGAAGACGGTCAGATGTTTTCCAAAACTCGGCGGTTAGATCCTTCGCTACATTTACGAGGACGGGATTTGGCAGATCAGAAACAAACCAAATCAAGACTCGACGTGCATTGTATTTGATAAAGCATGGTATTGGCGTCGCCCCCCGGATATCCCTAGATTCAAGCGTTTTGTATTCATATATCACACGATGCGTAAGACTTGTTTCTTTTCGGTTTTTACGAAGGATACCACCGCATCCTAATAGCATCTATAAAAATTGTAAACATAGAAAAACCAATGGGAAAAAAACATTGTAAATCTTCGTCACCCAGACTCACTTTAGAGCCACCAGTGCTATGTCTAGTCGTTATCCACCAAGTGCTCTCATATATGTCTGCTTAGGACTTTTTGAAGAGTTCCTCTCACAAGGCATTGAGAACCTATTCTGGAACGAATGAACGATAACCAAGGTGTTGATTAGCTTCCTTGCAATTAGTCTAATCACTAATCAATACCAAGCTCAATCTTGAACCGAGGCTAAACTGACTGTCAGACTGTCTTCTCACATAAGACCCACCAATCTCCACTTACTAACATAGGTAGGTACCTATGCGCTTCAACATCTCATTCGATATCAGCTTCCTTCATTACATTCTGCTCACTCATAGTATATCGGCCTCAAAAGGAAATAGAAGTATTCGAGATTGGTGGATCAGGGCGGGCAGCGATGGTTCCAACATTTGCTGAAGCCACGACTGTGAGAGCCACAGGCTCTCACACATACACTGCTGACTTTCCTTCGGATTGGTGTATCGGTTCAGGTCAGTCAACCAAGACTACGAGGCGACAAACATCGTATTGCTCACCCATTAAGACACACAAACTAAAGCAGTCACGCAGTCACCCATGGCGGGGTTGTAGCCGCGACTTTTTTGCGTGTTGCCGCCACACATTTTGGCACAACCTTGGCCAAACAGAATCAGCCTCACACTATCACATTACACGCCGAGTTCCTGCGGCGAACGCACGCGGGACTCGCCACGTTCACTGTCAAGGATATGAAGTTGGGACGTCAGACATCGACAATCCATATCACATTAACACAAGACGGCCGTGAGGAAGTCGTCGCATACATTACCAACGCAGACATGACCGCGGAGGCCGGTTTCACATTACAAACAGGGTGGTCAGCAAACCCACCACTCCCGGCTCCGCCCGCAGACTTTAACAAGCTGGCTGCTGATGGAGAGGATGCCGATTGGGTGGTCCTGAAGGATCTGCCGTACCCTAAGCTCCGGAAGGCCGTGAATCGTGTTCGGATGCACATCCCGCGGAAGGGACAGAAGCAGCCTAATGTCATAGATGAATGGGTGCGGCTCGAGTCCGGCGAGCGTTTCTCGATGGAGGGCCTTGGCTTCGTGTCGGACATGTGGCCGCAGATGATCGAAGGATTGGTAATAAAGCAGCAAGAAGCCAACGGAGAGGCGCAAACCGCAAAGAAAAACGCGGACAATTTTCCCTGGCTTTGGTACCCGACTTTGGTTTTGAATTTGGATATCAAGAAAGCGTTACCGCAGGAGGGAGTCGAGTGGCTGCATGTGCGAGTTCAGTCGAAGCATATAAAGAACGGGCGATACGACTATGAGGTCCTCATCTTCGACGAGACGGGCGACCTGGTCGCCATCAGCAACCATGTCGCTATGGTCGTGGACGGATCCAGGAACATGGCGGCGCGTGGGGCCGGCGGGAGTAAGATATAGATCGGACGACATCAGACACCGCTTAGACTGGTATAGATATCGAACATAGATTACAGTATATAGAGCGTCGCAGCGTGTGATAGACGGAGGATATTATATCAATTAGTACCTTAGGTACACTCTTGTCGCATATAGGTAGTCTCGTAGCTACTTCCGGAGCATCTGGACATTTGGACGATGTGTTGCAACTTACTTCTGTCGTTGGTACCTTACACTTGACAGGGTTAGTTGGTTACTTACTCTGGGTAGCTTGCGTAACAGTTCATGCAAGTACCTACAGTAGCAGAGGCCACCTTCCCATCCCCGCGGGTCCCGGCTGCGGGAGTGAACCCGGTACCCGGCGCTATAAGCCAGGCGCGTCGGAAATATGAATCTGAATATCCATCTCTATCTTGATGCCTGTTTCTCCAGTACTTCAACTCTTCTCTCTTTGCTCCCATCTTTGCTTGTAGACATTCCAAACATTTCTCTTCGCCAGTCATTCGTTTTCTTCACTTTTATTGTCACTCGCTACATTTAACCCTACCGTTTTTCAAACATCATGGCTCAACCAGACTCGCCCGCAGAGCCGCCAGCAAAATCTGCAGAGCGTGTCCTCAATCTTGAGAATGGCATACACCTAACCCTTAGGACAGGTCTAGGGACCGGTACGCTCTTCGTCAGAGGTGAGTGTGAAGCTCCAACCCCTCGCCTTAATCATACGACATGGACTAATTGTCCATCTTCATAGATAAGGAGCTAGCTAAGCGCAACCGAACAAGACTCTGCGGTATTGCAATTGCTGGCTCGCCAGTCGAGGTCGCTATCCCATACTACAATATTCTCTGGGCTACCATATTCCGCGGAGACGGCCGCAACGAGCTAGTCATCGATTACGCTGCCGAGAAATCCAGTACTCAGTTTCGCCCTGCAAAACTACGCTACGATTTACACAACACTCCAATAGCCACGGTTGAGGCATGGGTCGAAAGACTTCTTCGGTATTCCTATGGTCAGGCGCAACGGCAACGACGCGCCAAAGTCCTCGTGAACCCTCATGCTGGGCCGGGTGGCGCAGTTCGTTTGTGGGAGCATGAAGTAAAGCCGCTTTTTGAGGCAGCAAGGATGGAGCTCGATGTGGTCACGACCTCACATGGGGGAGAGGGAACTGAAATCTGCCAAGCTCTCGACATATACGCGTACGATGTGGTGGTAGTATGCTCAGGCGATGGACTAGCATACGAGGTATTCAACGGACTCGGTAAACGGGCAGATGCTCGAAAGGCATTGCAAAAGATCGCAGTTGCCCATATCCCCTGCGGTAGTGGCAACGCCATGAGCTGCAATCTGAACGGCTCGTATGTCCCGGGGCCTTCAGCATTGGCTGTGATTAAAGGTATTCGGACCTCCGTTGACCTGATGAGCGTCACGCAGGGCTCACAACGGACGCTGAGTTTCTTGAGTCAGTCAGTCGGCATTGTTGCTGAGTGTGATCTTGGGACCGAGCATCTGCGGTGGCTGGGCGCTAAGCGGTTTGACGTTGGTGTCGCTCAACGCATCTTTAGCAAAAAGGTGTATCCTTGTGACATTGCCTTCAAGGTTGAGATTGAGCACAAATGCCAGATTAAAGCCCATTACAGACAAAACCGGAATGGTCAATTACAAAACCAAAAGGAAGATGCTGGTGAGAGCACACCAGGAGCTCCCTTATCAACCAGTGATATTCAGCCAGATGTAGGCGAAGGGCTACCGCCACTACGCTTCGGTACGGTGAAAGACCCGCTACCTGAGGATTGGCAGGAGGAGTCATGTGACAAACTGGGCAATTTCTACTGCGGAAATGTGAGTTTCTCCCTTTCAATATTCTCTCCGAGAAGATCCTGCGCGGTGGATTGAAAACTAATGCTCGGCTTAGATGGCATGGATGGCTCCTAATGCCAACTTCTTCCCAGCCGCCTGTATTAATGACGGACTTATGGACGTCATTATCAACGACGGAGACATCCCATCTTTGAAGTACATCGATTTGATGACATCTGTTGAGGCCAATAAACACTTTGATAAAGAACTTCTTTCATACCAGAAGGTCGTCGCCTATCGGTTTACCCCTCGCGACCAGGCTGATGGCTATATCAGCATTGACGGCGAACGCATCCCTTTTGAGCCCTTCCAAGTCGAAGTACATCCAGGCCTCGGCACAGTGCTCTCAAAGAGTGGACGATACGAGGCTAATGGCCCTCCAGGTTGGCAAGAGTCTGTATAGACATGTTTAACGACCCACTACCTTGTACAACACTAATGATTCGAAAAACAACGAGCGAGCTGAAGATACCCATAGAATACAGGTTCTGCTTTATGCTTGAGCGATGATAATTAGGCGGATTGGAAGCTGCTGAAGGTAGAGTTGTCAACTCTTGAACTTATTATTGCTTTTGATGTGGATATCCGGGATTGGAAGCGTTCACAAAACAGCGTTTCTTAGCGATAGAAGCTAATCTTCTGTAATGTTATTTTCTCTTCTTTCGTGCTCTCATAGCTAAAGGTAGCAATGCATACATAGATGACTATACGAATCCGCATGAGGATATATCCGTGTCAACGCCAAAACTCCAAGTATCAGCTAACACTTAATCCCGTCCCCTCTTCCCTTCCCCGTCGCCCAAATCAGTCGTCGAAGCCATCCCAGCTATCCTTATCGCCGGAATCATTCTTCATCGACTTCCCTACTTCGTCACCCCCCGTCTCGTCTGCATTCCACGGTAAACGATCATCCGCCAGCGATTCCTTGGCCCGCGCTCGCACAGGTTTACACGTCGATCTCGTCTGCGCCTCAACGAGCAATCCCAACCTATCAAGGAACTGACGGCCCGCCTCCCCGGTTTTCTCGGCGTCGGCAAGACCGAGCTTTTCCGCCTCGTCAACCCAGATGTCGAGAACGTGGAGCCGTAGTCCGACGGGTACTCTCGAG
Organism: Xylaria scruposa; assembly: GCA_022385635.1. NCBI lineage: Eukaryota > Fungi > Ascomycota > Sordariomycetes > Xylariales > Xylariaceae > Xylaria > Xylaria scruposa. Next base: position 282,451 of record MU280204.1, read on the forward strand.
AGGTTGTCTTCGGTCTCGAACGGCCAGCTGGCGAGATTGTCGAGCAAGATATCTATCCTATCGCGACTCTTCTGTTTTCTCTTTTTGGTTTCTTTGCTCTCTTTCCCCCCTTCTTTTTTCTCCGGCAGCGCGCTGCAGACCCACGAGAGACTGACGCCCAGCACGCGACGCACGAGAAGCATGAACTTCTCGAGGCGCAGCACGTCAATGCTTGTCCACTCGCGGCCAATGATCTCCCAGAAGGCGGCGAGCCACGGCCCCACGGCCTCGTCGGGTAGCACTTCGATCAGGCCGGCGAGCTCGGCGCATAGATTCTGTTGAGGAATCGGCTTGTCACACATCCACAGGCTGTAGTATAACCCCTTCCAGAGCTTCAGGAGTTCGAGCGGTTGTAGCTGTGACGAGGTCGCTGGCGCGGAGATGAATGTACGTAGGCTTTCTAGGGCTTTAGTGCGGATTTTGCGATCTAGTTTTGCACGGGAAGATGTTAGCATGTGGGAAGATTCTTCGGCTCTTCGTAGGTGTTAGGACGGGGCCGGGGAAGAACGAACCGCTTGATGCGAGGGTCCGTATAAACGGCATACTAGCCTCGTTGGCCGTCATGCTGGGCAGAGGATTGCCGGGTCTGGATATGGTTGTCGCAAGGTCTGGTACAGGGGAAGACTTAGCCAAATTTCGGAGAGCTTGGTTCTAGATATGCTCTAGAATTCATGTAAGAAAATATATATATAATTCAATTGGGGGCTGAGGCAGCACAGCAGGTAGGCAATTATGTACAAGCACGTAGAATCACCCAGACGTTGTCCTGTATCCCCGACAGCGACATCAACCTTCAGAAGGAAAATAAAAATCAGGGCCCACTATCGATAAGGAAATTCTACAGCAACATGTGCCCCGCCATCCCCGCCAAGCGTGCGTACACAGATATATTTACAACACCATCCTACATCATAACTGACCGAAGTGCATGTTCGACCGGAATAGCATAATCAGGTAGTCTCCATATCGGACTTTTAAGAGTACCAAAATGTCTTTGCGAGGTAACACGATGGCAGTTAGGGCCCAGCATGACGCGGCCTCTGAAGAGGGACGACCTTGTGGGGCGTTTTTCTATAGCCGTTTCGGAACCGACGTTACTTTCACTGAGAGGCTCGTTGCTAGAGTATATATTGAGCTGGAGCAGCAGCCATCAGGATACAATTACTTACACAAGGTCACAGTACTTACATCAACCAGATACGATCGCTAATAGCGTCTTCAAAGACTATTATTTCCCTCCTCCGTAAGAGACTACACAACCATGACATCTAAGATATCCGGACCAGTCACCGACAGGGAACGTTATCATGAGACATTGCATAATGTTCCTAAAGCCATGTCTGAGCTCATGAGCTCTTACGCCGGCATCCCTAAAGATAAACAGATTGCGCACATCACGAAGCTGCGTAACGAGGCATATGCTCAGTTCCCGTATCCATGCATGGGAACCTTTCGTTTTCTGGACCTCGATCTTGCCAGACACGCAGCGTACAAAGAGCATGTATTAGCCCCTCTTTGCCAGCCGACTGTTCCTGGAAAACCAGAACCTCTCTTTCTGGACTGTGGGTGCTGTCTCGGACAAGACTTGCGCAAGCTGGTAGTAGACGGAGCACTATCACACCGGCTCTGGGCCAGCGATATCGAACCCCGGTTCATCGAGTTAGGATTCGAGCTCTTCCGTGACGGAGATAAGCTTCCACGAGACCACTTCCTGTGTCCCGGAAATGTCCTGATAGACACCCGAGATCCATCAGAAGATCAGCTCGTTAGACTGAACGACAAGGTCACGATCATAAACATCTCGGCCGTGTTCCACCTCTTCGATCTCGAAGATCATAAACGCATCGCCAACCGTTGTCTAAAGCTTCTGAGGAAGGACACAGGTGCTCCAGTTCTAGTCATCGGAGCCCAAGTCGGAGCTCAGGAAGGCAAGCGTGTTCCGCGGCGCCCACACATCGGAGGGTACAGATACCAACACAACTCGGAGACCTGGGAGGCGCTCTGGCGCGAGGTTTGCGGCCAGCCCCAGTGGAAAGACTACGTCGAGGCCTTGGAGGTGAAGGCGAAGAACTTTGGGCGCACACGTAATGAAGATTCAAATGCTGATGAGGTCATCACTCTCAACGAACCGGACCCCACAAGTGATGCGAGACTGTGGCAGATGTTTGAGGTTTGGGTGACTTTTAAGTCTGACTCATAGATGCCTCCTAATCAATAGATCTATGAGGATTCGCCTTCAACAGATAGATCGTAGAATAAGTAGAATCTTAATTAACTTAGATAGATACTGTATTCGCGGAGGTTGTAATGCCCTGTGACGATCCTATTCAATTCATATCAGAGACTGCCGGCTGTGGCGCAAAAATATGCTTGCTACAATTATAACAATTATACAGCATTTACAAACACATCAATCTGTAGTCCATTTCTGCAGCACGCACAAATAGCTAGTTCGCATGGCAGGAACATGAAAAGATGATACTAACCGATGGCTACCTAGTTAAATCAAGCACTTCTAGGCAACCCACACCATTCGGCCATAGCTTACCAACGCCAGCAACTCATAATTGCGGAAATACTACCTACGCAGCTAGGAATGCTTAGAATTAACATATTCCGCCTGCTTAGTAATTTATCGTTATATTTTAAATCCACAAAAGGTTTCACCGCTCCACGCTGATACATCGAAGATGCCGCCAGCTAAGATCTGTATATTTGATGAAAATGTGACTCTCCTCACTGGGTTTGTAATCGCGAGCTCGGGATCATGGCCTAAACGACCGCATGCCAGCATTCCAGCACGATCTCAGGGAGCGAGGTCCGTTCTTTTCATATGCCGGAGCAGGAAGCCAAAATCCTGACGTTCACAGGTCGACCCGTTGTAGGTCCCAGGAGAAAGTATAAGGACGATAATTAATAGACTTGCGGTGAGCGGTGTGTTAGTCTAAAGCTCGCTTTCGCTTTCGTTCGCTTCGCCTTGCCTCGCTTCATATTGCTTGTCTTATTCAGTCAGACCTAGATAGATGAAGTCTCATAAGCATTATTGCTTATATGATTACTGTCTGTGTAACAGGAAATGAGAGTCAGGCGATTAAGCTTCGTCTATCTGGATTGAGTGGTTTACGTATATTTTTATCAACATCTGGTGTTACGATGGTAAAGAGAGTCCAAGTGACAATAGGGAAAGAAGCATTGACGAGAAGATCTCCCGGCCAGACGATCTCCCGTTTTAATCAGTTTGATAATTACCAATGCCAGAAAGTAGTGTCAACTAGGATCAATCTGAGGTGAACTGGTAGCAAAGGCAGCGCAGAGCCTCTGTCAAGGACTCCGTATCCAGAGTAAGCAATAGACATTTATTATTACGCGAAGAATTCTAAACTTCTTCGTAGACGCTATCTAGCTATATACAGCAATCTCTTTGTTCTGTGCCCATGCCTCGTGACAGCCTCATACTCGGTAGGGATGTGCGAGATCAGCTGCACTAGACTACGAGCAGAACCAGAGCCTTTCGCCCCAGCAGTCTGAAGCAGGACACCCCTCAACACACGCGTTGGCAATTAAGCACGTAAGCAGCAAAGGGGAGTGGTGTGATGCCACGTGCAAGGAGTGAAAAGGTCGGTGCGAAGATAAGGCACGGAATAACGGTGATTTATTAGATCTTGGAGACAGAAGCGTTATATTCGGCTTTATAGAGGGGTTTTGTGCTTGGTTTTGTAGCGTTGTTAATCAAACCATTGTATCAACTTAGAAAGACCTTAGCCTGAGTGCGGCCAGAGAAACTCGCCGATATCTTGATTAACGAGGGCAGCTTCCAGCTCTACGCATAAACATAACTTAGGACTAAGATTGTAAGTAGTGTACATAATCCTTGCCTCCTCAATTAAGTATATGGCTCTGATATCTAGCATATGCCAAGTGTTGTCTCCGCAAAAGGCACGGCTCGCTACCTAGTGTAACCCACAGCGGCAAAAGACAGGGACTGACTAGAATAGCATCAACTAACCTCCAAATTTGTAGATAGTTGCAACGACGCGGGCCTCGCTCCCTCTTACATCGTGTCGTCTCATATAAATCTCATCGGATCTAGCTTTATCTCCGATTGATGTCACATTAGTCTAAGAACTCCTCTCGTGCTTGGTGCTTCGACAAGGTTTCTCGATAATTATATATTAATATACCTCACTATATTATCAACACTGAAGCTAATCAGAAGCCAATCGCACCGTGGTGGATGGTATGGACGAAGCTAACGTATTGTTCTACTTTTGACATGGCGAAAAGTCTTTGACAAATTGACGAAAGAATTAACCAGGATTCGACTTGGCGAGTGCAAAACCAGCGCAGGGTCTTGATATGCATTCTCTTCAAACCACTATCAAGGACTTTGTCACTACCCCATCTAGGACTTTTTGTGTCATGGGGTTTAGCATCGCTAATCAAAACGGTCATTGTTATCGGACGAAGTATATGCCTATGCATACTACAAAGGCTACGTTACACGGACTGGCCCGCAGATAGTAGAATGCAACTACCCGTCTACCAGAGCCAGGTCGGCAACATCATGTAACCGATCTGCAAGTCGGTGTTTGACATATTCAGCTACCCGTGTTTGCTTAATGCCACAAGACGGACCTGAATTATCTAGGTAAGCAAGAGCGAAGCTATTCGTGCGTATAGGCCTAGGTTCGCCGCGAGGGCTTGAAGGAAGGACGTGGACCTGTATGGCCTACTTGATGCACAAGAAGATTATTGCAATATTGAATACCCTTCCCAGCCCTAGACATCCAGCTCTTGCTACAGGCTACCAGAAGTGGAATCCGTCTCCACGTTAGTGTTAATCCAGAAAGCTTCGAGAGATAATTGAAAAAGGTAATGATTGACAAAGCATTGATACGTTGTTGCCTAGTCAAGCAAGCTTCGCGAGATTGTTGATGAGGCCTGCAGACAAATATAGAAAGTGGTTCAAGAATACTGATGACAAAATCCGACGCATTTGAGACTATAGACCGAAGCGAGCTATGGTTTGTGCTAATACATTGTACCTTTTCTAGAAGATACAAAAGACTACGGTCTAGAATTCTAGTGCTTTCATACTCGACGTTGATTATGAAGTATCTTCATTAAGGTGGAACAAGGTGACCAAGTTTACCATCCCGGTCTCTCTGCGGCCTTGTCCTCGTCCTTCGATTGTAGTAATTTCTTTAGTAATTTATTACTGATTATATGAACATCGTGAGCAGTAATGCCGGCTTTGCCGCTTCACTGCAGACCTACTTTTCCATTTCTAGAGGAATCTCAGCTCTGGGGACATGTCTTGAGAGCCAAGATCTTTTTATAATAATAAGTCATTCGGCTCGGCGATCCGCCTAGAGTGAACTAGTTTTCCGGAGTATCGACTGATGTTCGACGCATATAACGATCTTATAAAAGGGCATATCCATAAGGTCTATTATTGGTTCGAGAATGTAAACTTAGTGGCCTCTACGAGACAATAACTTGCCTCGCCCAATTTTCGTATCTCTATTTCATAGTACCTTTATGTAGGATTTAGGAATCATCTGCTGGCTCGGTTAAACACCTAGATCATCCTACTGTCACTAAGGCATATGTACGTTCGTTTACACTTTCCATGCGGAGCACAGGACCATGATATGATATCTGCTCTTGATGATCCAGATAATTTAAACTGGCCAATTGTTTTCGGTTTCAGACAACGCTTGTGACTGAATGGATATTCACAACTGAGCACCGTGGCAAATTTTGCGTTAAGCCCCAGACTATGAGGCACCTGGACATTACGTTGTCAATCTGATTGTTTTTCAAAGAAAATGCTGGTCTGGGTTCTAGGCTGAGAAAAATAGATCAACTTTTTCTTTTGAGTACTCAATGGCTCATCATAAAAAATACTCTAACGTCTGGTGCATTTTCTCCAGCAGATCAAATTCGTAATATTGTTATCGTCCTAAATATTTTGCCACAGTGTACTAGATACGTTCTCTGTTATTCAGATTTATGAAGTATTTTTTAGGTATATCCTCAATCAATAGCAGCGCACTTGGGACGGCGTACAAAGATCTTCAAGTAAAAGCAGGTGTCCTTGCAATCTTTCCTGCCAATTTGAACCTAGAAATATACTATGGAGTCTACCATGAAACAGAGGGATGGGAATAACTAACTACACGTTAAAGACATTTATAGGCTTACATAAAATTATTCATCTCCGAGTTTATAGAGGTTCGGAGCTAAGCCAATAAACAGAGAGAAAATTTACCGAAAAAGGCGGATGCTTACGTTGAATTCATTGACGCACATTACGACGTTCTCATTGCCTGGATTGGCATAGGCTGTCGCCAAGAGGCCATGACCATTCGCTTAAGTCCCGCCACCATCTAATCCTGATAATTGGCGGTGACCTAGTAGGTAGGCAGAGATGATTAAGTTATGGTTCTGGTTCAGGAATAGTCCCGTATTAGCTGTTACAGATCTCATATGATATTCCAAAATTGAAATAGTTCGACGAGATAGTTAGAACGCCTCGGAGATGCGTAGACCTATATCTGTTGCATTCCAATCAAATCAGATTACTAACGAGAATGACATTCGTGACCTTGAGCTTTGCCGCTTCCTGGCCCAGCAAGTGCTGACTGTCGGTGTCACCACCGGGCCGGTACCATACACTGAGGGATTAGAGCTATGTCTATGATCTGGGTTGATACTACTGCAAGAGTTGCGAAAGAAAGTGAATCGACCATATGATGTGCAAGGACCAAATTCTATGGGTATCGGAGGCAGCCCTATCAGAAGGTCCGGGCCGGGGTTGAGCCAAGAAGGCGTTATACTCTATCACGGGCGGCAACCTGCATTGACCGAAAATATCACTCCGAGCCCCTCACAAGGTCGCGAAAGGGAAGCATCTTGCGGCGGATAGACACCCACAGCCACAGTTGCAGGCTAAAGTTACTACAGCAGCTATGAGCTATGGTGATACCCAGAGTGAGACGTCGTGAAAGGTCGCAACCCGTCTCGACACAACCTTATTGTCGGTATTCAGGGCTTCCTAGCATTATGCCGGCAGATATGTCCGGGGATGCTCTACTCAGTTGATAGAACGTCAGTAAACAAAACGTTATGGAGCTGGGCAGCCGAGTTCCTTGCCCCCCTCGTGGTCTGGACCGTACGCCTAAGTAGATCTAATCTAGTATAAAGTCTGGGAGTGCCCAGCCTACTATCTGACATAATTTGAAATGGTATGCAACGTCACGGCGCGGCTGTCTGCAGGTGTCGTCAAATGTTCATGATAGTGGCCAATCCCGTCGTTGCATACCTTGGTATGTAAAGACACAACATACGCCACGCATAAGTATTTGCAAATTAGCGTACGTCATTTTTTGCTTGTTTTAAATCTCATGCTATATCGTATTCCATTAGCCATGCCAGATCCCTCTTATTCAGTTAAAGAAAAAGATCTTAGGTTGCGTTAGAGAAACCACCATTAGCTTGTTGATCCTTTCTGTAGATACAGTAATTTGTGTTGCTGTGCCGCACATTACACGTGTTCCATGATATTATCGGTTGCTAGCGCGTAAATGACCCCATATTCTATTAACCAGGCACAGATCTGTTCTAGGCCTTACGACAGCTAGTACGGACTTCAAAATAGTTATTTTTGAGCCTCCTAGAATCTGGGCTAGGTATTTTGAACCAAGTGGATAATTAGCAATTTCATAATTACTCAAAAGCTTCAAATAGTTACTCCCCCAGCCAAACCCCATGTTTTGTAACAAGCTAACATTTGACATTCTAGAGGAGGTGTACGTGGAAGGCTACCTAGAATACTTGTACATTGTAAATCCTACCTACTACTCCTCTTCTGGGAGGTGATCTCTCGCCCTACACAGCATACTTACATTACATGCATGTGTGTAGATAGATAGCTGACATAATTATGCAAGTTAATCTCTATGATATGATTTAACGTTGCAGCGGACATGTTTCTTTTCTTTACGTCAGAGTCGTGTCATGTACGTACTTTGTTGGATCGAATGCTACCATACTGTACGCCAAGATGGGGTATATCGCAGGCCGCCGGCGGTCCTTGTTCAGATGTAAAGCTGTCAGTGCCGGACGGATCTCGTTGTTTCACGGTGGACCGGACCCACAAGGTTGCGCCCGAGTTGCAGCGCCGTACTGGACTAGTGCCACCTGGGTATAGCACTGTAGAGTTGCGTGCGGCCGCAGGATGGCTCCGGCAATCGCCCTGCCCTGCCCTGCCGACTGGCTACCCGTGGTTGCTGATGGCGGCAAGAGCGGGTACTCACCCAAATACAGACTGCCAACCATAAACCATTGGAGCAGCTTAGGTTAGTCCAATGTAAGTAGCAGAGCGGCACAGCAGAAGTTACTGTCACAAAAACCCTGGAATGATGCCCATTGTTTAGTGTACAGAATTTCAACATACGAAGAGTGCATCCGCATGCACAGCCGACACAATGTGGCCAGGATCTTCAGACCTTCCAAAGAGACTTCACGTGAAATTGTGCTCTACCTCGAGCAGTGGATCGGGAAGTCTCGAATAAGTAAGTGAGTAATCGGAGGGGATGGGCGACTTACAGGGTGAGAAGGTCTCTCGCTGGCTACGGACGCCTCCTTGGCGCTCGGATAACACTGTTAGGCTTGATGAATGAATATCAGTTATATAAGATGAGGGCGATGGCCAGTCTAGACATTCTGCTGGCCTCGTCGTACTACCAGTGGCCTGGCAGTCCTAGACTTTATCTCCCGTGAACCAACTATTTTGCAGACGACACGATGAAGTCCGCCATTTCGACTTTGCTGCTCGCAGGGGCCGTGCGAGCTGCTCCCGCGGCCAGCACCAACAACCAGCCTCAGCCTTACTCTGTCCCAAACCTCGTCAACTTAGTACCCAGGACCCTCGAGATAAATGAGAAGCGGAAAGGCTGGCTTTACGGAACCTTTCCTTTCGGAGTTGCGCCCTACCCTACCGGACCATTAGCTGATCCGTATCTTGCGAACGAGATAGCCGGATGGCGCGCCCCGGTCTTCGAATTAGGAGCCATCATCGTTAAAGAGACAGGAGAAGCTGTGGATGCCGTCATTGCAGTAAGTCGAGATTTCTGTTTGCAATTTTTGGTTCCAAGAAAATCGGTCTTTGGCATGAAGAGTCTCTTGCTTTTTCGTAAAAAAAAGAAAGAAAAAAAGGAAACACAACAGTTGTTCGCGGTTTTCGTATCAGGAGGTCAGACATATTTCACACACAGTTTGCGTGAATGAGACTCCGTGGGGTCAATCTCACATTCGCCTCAAAGAATGCTGATTTTCATGGCCACGGCTCCCCCCTCTGCCCTCCTGTATCTTCAGTCAAAACTTTACCACTGTTTTTGTCACGAAACCCACAGCCAGCCCTCCGTGTTAGTGTCATATCCTCATATGAAGGCCTTTGCCAGAGATTCAAACCTCTTCTCAGAAGGCATATAATCCGAAGCTATTGGGCCTGGACAAGATACCTCACAGTACTGATTCTGATGTAGGCCGGGAATTTCTCGACACTGGATGATTATGCCAAGGTATACGACAATCAATGGACAACCTCGCTTCCAGGCGGCCCACTCCCGGGCATGTTGACCAACCATACCGATGACCGGACATTTTCGATGATGAGACTGTCATCAGTTCCCTACAGAATCCGTCGTGTACAACGCGACGATGCTCTGCTCTTCCCTCTCGACGAGGAGTTGTCTAAATCGATTTCCGGTCATTCACTCGAGGATCTACATGCTCAAGGACGCCTCTTCTCACAGAACTTCATTGAGATGAAGGACCAAGAGGCAACGACAGCCTACGGAGCGGGATGCCAGGCATACTTCTACATAGATGATGCAGGCGACTTCCTTCCACTAGCTATCAAGCTCATCGTTAAAGGCCGCGAGGACTCAGCTCTTGTTTATACACCCAAGGACCTGAAAGACGAATGGTTGTTTGCCAAAATGACGATTAACGCTAACGATGGATGGCACTCGTAAGTAATATCTAATATCTTTGCTTCCACCGATTCACTTGAGCTCGACGCACCATCCGATAGATCAGGTCGGGGCCATATGATGGAGCTTTGTATACTCTCAAGTCTTTCCATACTCCATTACCTAGTTAAGCTGCTAACATTCTATGATAAAGAACCTGGGGCCATACGACTATGTCACATTCTGCTGCAGAGGCACCGGTGCGTATGAATTGTGCTTTTTCTAGTAATTTTGCTCAATCCTGGTTATGCCGATATGACCAGACTAAAGCCTCAGATTGCGTACTCTTATAAAAATCATCTAAATGACTATTACTAACTCTGAGTATTGCAGTACTTGGCCGCCATCCGGACTCTTAGTGATAGCCATCCCGTTATGGCTCTGCTTCATCGAAGTAAGTGCCTGTCTTCGTCTCGCCTCTTTTATTGTTTTTCCCCCGGCAGAAAGAAGTATCATGGATACATGAACATGGCAATATGGCATGGACAACGGACCAGCTGGTCTGACACAGAGGCGGAGACGGCCCGGCCCTTAGTTGGCCCTTACTAGTACCAATTTGCGCGACAACTTCTTTCGATTCACCCCCCTTCGAAATATTTACTAACTTGGACTGAATAGTTGAGAACACTCCTTGGGGAGTTCGACCGAATCTTCAAGATAGTCTGGTCAATGGTTCCATGGATACCGGTCCAAAATATTACCCATGGACCGCAGACGCTGCTCGCACATGGGCAAATACTGTGAGCACACTTTCCCGCGATTAAAAATCCTCAAATTGCAGAGATACTAATTTTCTAATTAGGTGTACTCGACTGGAGAAACTTCAAATTTCTCCAGCAACTATTTCTATACCAGCTTAAGAAACAGGGGCTTGATTGACTACAAATACGGTCCTGCTTTGAAGTCATTCCCTTAGTAAGCCTTTTCCCTTTTAGTATCGCTCAAATCTGGTGGAAAAACAAACTCTGGTCCCAAGGGTGATTTTTCTGAACGCATTGGATTACTGTTTTAGGCTGGGTAGGCCTTGATAAGAGTTTAAACTACTAACTATTGGTTGTATAGTTATGAAGATGGATCCGTCATCATAAACGCTTATGAGAAAGTCCTGACAAGCTTCATAAACTCGTATTACAAGGATGACAGAGCCGTGGCCAACGACAGAGAGCTACAAGCCTGGCTTAAGGAAACGGTGCCCGGTCAGGTTCATGACTTCCCCAAGAAGATTCAGACTAAAAAGGACATTATTGATATCCTTACGCACTTTGCCTTCCTAAACTCAGTCGTTCGTATGTACTCCCATTATTATCCGCTTCTCAGGCTGTAGACGAGAGGTTCTAAAGGACGATTTGATCATTTCAATTCCCTTTTCCCACCTGACTCAGAGCAGTCTCCTACCTTTCTCCCTTGTGCAACATTAGCTAACTCTAGCGATTTAAAGATGCCATCATGAGTGGAAACGGCAACCAGCTAGACATTATGGCACTCCCGTTTACTACAGCCGGGTGGCAGAAGCCGATCCCCACCAAGAAGGGTGTTGTCACGGATATAAGTAGGCACTCCATAATCTCTTATTTTCCGCCCCTTTTATTTTACCCCCACATGTTACCAGATACTCTCAACCCCCTAAACAGCGATTCAATTCTTTATACCATGAGCGAGAATTTCTAACACTTGGAAACTTATAGTGGAATGGATGCCGACCCCTGAAGCTGCCGCGTGGCAGGTAGCTACGTACGCCGCCGGCAACCGAGCGAGCTGGAAGAATACCAACATGACCATCGCGTACATGTTTGATCAGCCGGAGTTGTTGAGCAGGCTGAATAAAGAGAGCAAAGACGCCGCAGAGAAGTTCAAGTCAGACATGATTGATTTAAGTGCGAAATGGCGTGCCCGTGGGTTTGATGAGAATGGCCTTGATCGGGGCATGCCCTATGTGTGGAACGTTCTGGACCCGTTGTGGGCTATTTTCTGGAGTGTCGTATAACCAAAGACATATACATTGAGTACCTTATATAACATGCTTGACAAAGACCTTCTATTCTAGACCACGGCGTCTATATATGCAGATATAAGAAAGCGGTATAGATCCGACTGTATCCGTTCCCTCTTTAAGTTCGGTTTAACCTTCTCATTAACGCAAAAAGGAGGCGCAACAACGGCACAATATCTACAACAGAAGACTAGGAAGCTTGAAGTTCATGTTTAACAGAATGCGAGCTCATAGTTACAGTCATAATGTAGCAGCCTACGATAACAGGCTACACATTGCAAGGTCTTTCCTAGGGTCAAAATGCCATGGAAACTAGCTGATATAAGTAGAGTCCTATCTGATTTTGTGTACTAAACGAAGCTAAAGCAGAGAGGGGAGAGGGTGCAATTGTAGAGGAATATCTGTTCTAGCATCTTATGAAGTCGTTATAAGTATGTATCATATCAGCTCAACGCAAAAGTTTTCCTTATAAGCCATTTTAGTGATCTCTCTTTCTGCTATTTTATTGTACGGGTGCCCATTCATCCCCGTTCCACATACTCATTTCGTACGGGTTATATTCCGGTATTACGAAGTACCACGAGTGTGACCAAGCGTCTTTCACGTCACCCGGGAACCATGCGGCCCCTTGACGAGCCTTAAGTTCCGGTCCTAGAATGTCTCCAACTCGCAGAATCTCTCCGATCCAGGGCGAGGGCACCGCGCGCTGCGTCCTGGCTAAGTACCATAGAACCTGGGCCGCCATATAAAGGTAATGGGAGTGGGTGCCTTCCAACCCCGTTGCTTCTCCTGGGTTCATTGGGTTCGTGAACCGGCTTGCAGGGAGTGGATTGCCTCCCTTGAGATATTCGAGCTTCACTTCTATAGCCGACCGCCCTGACTTTTCCGCCTCCTTGCTGGGGACACATTGCTCAGGCCCGTACGTATCCATGTAGGTAGGCGAAAGTTGTCCTTCGCTTCGAATAGGAATAGATGCCATCATGAACAAACCTATGTATGTACGTGGTGAATATGATATTCTACTACGGGCCTTGAAACGTAACTCAGCTCTTACCAAGAATGCTATTAAAGTCTGGGTCAGTACCTGCTATCTTGAATTGGACATATAAGGGTTTCCGGTGAGCCCGAGGTCTTTAAAAGTGACGCTGGCCCCAGAAGTAGCTTCATATCATTGAACTTGATGAAAAGAGAAGAGAGCAACAGCAAAATGACTTACTGGATTATCCATTGATGATTAGGAGCTTCTAGGTAGCTGATATATTCCTCTTTAGTAGTGTGATCAAACCAAGGTACGGCATTAGTCATAGTCTCCGCAAGACTGGTGGCTCGTTCGATGTTCACTTTGTGTATTGCGGCGAAGTCGGCTATCATCCAGCGATAATTTGTTAATTTCCACTTCATCATGAACTGTTAGTGGCCCGATAAAAGTCTACAAGCATGAATCGAGCTTGTAAGAACCGACTGACCGGTGTTTGGGCCCACTACATTGATCAGAGTCAGCGGGTGTTCTAACCAATAGGAAACTTTACGAGGGATTTCTCTCTAAGCTATGTTGGAAAGGAAAATTGACGAGGGTTTGATCAATTGCTCTCCACAGTGGCTCAAAAACTAGTATATAGAAAGACTAAGGATAGGTAACAATAAGTGACTTAACAACACTCACTAAATCATAGGTCTCCTGCGACCACCCTTCTCGTACAGTATACCAAACTATAATGGTTAGGATTAACAACTTCACTGGTGGCTTGGGGGGAAAGAATGAACTCTATGTCAACTCACGAGCCTCCCTTTCATTCCAATCCTGAACCATCAATTTTTCAGTCCCAGTCAGTTGTTCTAGGTCCAAAGACTGATCGATGGCCATACGGTTTAGTTGGGTATTACCGGGGGTATAAGGGGTTTTACTGTTGAACAATCTGGTTCTGTGGAAATAATTCCCGGATTTTTTGCGAGGACTCCCTGGGTCGTTCCAGAATGATTCTGATAGAAGCTTCGATGTAAACTCCAAGGGTATTAGCTCTCTCTCGACAATTTTTCCAGGCGCGAGTTCGGGATGTTGATCATCAAAGAAACCCCTGCGGTAGTTTTGAGCGACGTCTGCGATCGGCCAATTCAGGGACATGAGCCCAAACGGAGGCCGATTTATACCATTCATGACTAGCCGTTTATTAGTAAAGGAAAAATCCCTATCAGGACTAAGAAGCCTTCTAAACGGTCGGCGCGTTAAAAATTGAGTAGTACTTAGCGTCTCTAGGAAGAAAAGTGATATAAAGACCTACGACCAGGCTCGAATACACACCCCCAGACTGCCATGTCTAACTCGTGTCCTATTTCTGATGCTCCACCAAAGTCAAAAATCTGCGTAGAAAATAACCTTGCATTAGTCATGATTACTAGGCGGTCTAAATTGAAACTTCGGGTGGTAGACTTGCAGGCTCATGAGCCATCCAGAGATCTTTGTTTGCGCCAGTCAGCTCCATGACCCTATTACCGCAGAGAGCATGGCCTATGTGTGGTATACTAGTCAGCATAAGCAGAATGAGAAAGACCAACAATACGCCGCATTTCCATAACAGCGTCCCAACATGGGGGTTGCACATTCGATCGACCAACGCAAGAGTAATGATCCAGAAATACCAACCCATTTCGTGCAAAATCTGCATTGATATTTAGCATCTTTTTACTCACGCTAGCGAAACAACAGTATTGCACTTACAACAACGGCAAGTTTAAATTGTAGTAGGGAGCGCTCAGCAAGAGTGATATTTCCTTCTATAAGCGTCGTCAAGATATCCACATGTAGAGTGATCACGCAACCGAGATGTGCCCATGTAATGCCGTATCCGCCTTCTTTATTACTATTATGACGCTGGAGTTAATAATGTGTCTCGCCGCAAGAATTGCTCTGGGTGTACTGAGGCAGTATGTGGCTATTGAGGCTGTTCGTGTTTCCGAGACATGCCAAAAGGAGAAATCGAGGACTTCAGCGGACTTACTGAAAGGACCACGTCTGTTTGGCCAACAATTCTTCGAGCTTTTCAATCAGATTTCTCTCTCCAAGCCGCGGAAGCTGCTCCATATAATCCGAGAGGCTTTTTTCGCAGGTGTCCTGATATTGACTGTAATAGCCGTACGTTACGATAACAAGAGCTAATTGGTGGGGTGGTGGTGGATTTAAGTCTGGCGAAAGCACTGCAACCGCGTGATATTAGTGTGTTATACGGGAGAACATATTGGTCCGTGGATTAGGCCCAGATAAAAGGTCATACTTTGAAAGTGATCACCTTTAGAAAATGACAACTATAGATATACTTACTGGGAGCGGCCTTTGTCCAAGGAAAAAGATAACCATACAGCAAGTCTATCAAACTAAGTACCTCGGTTAGCATAGATTTGCTTGAAACGGGCGTCCCCAGCTTACCTACAAGGGGTGCAGGTCGTACGCGAGTGCACGTAGTACTCGATTTGCAAGTTCCAATGAGATCGAGAGGACTTCCCAGACTTGAGGGTTGTCTACACTCCAGGGTTCACCGTTAAGTACCGCCGCATCTTTGCTCCAGTCGAGCCACCTATCCTTACGAAGGAAGGAAAACCAACTCTCTTCGTTCGGTTTTATCAGTCCGTCGTCATACATACGCTTAGTTTCCCATCCAGGATGTGTTTCTGGATCACCTTTGAATGCCGAGGGTGCTGCTTCTTGGTGTCCTCCAGGCATAACGACACTATCGGAAAACTTCAATGTCTTGTGAACGACGCCAATCTGCCATGGTCTAAGTCCCGAATAAGGCCCAGCAGTTTGTTGTAGCATGTTAGAGAAGTAAAATCTATCTATATCATTGAAGTTTTCGAAGGTTCCAGCATTCTCGGTACGGGGTTTGTCGGAGTAAAATATAGGATCTAGCCACGGACTGCCACGAGCTACAAGTTAACAACTTCTAATTGTGTAATAAAAATCCGAAGAGGGCTGGAGTTAACGCTACTTTCTTCTCGATAGCACGACATTCTTGTATTGACGATGTGATTTGCCAATAGACCACAATGGGGAATGAAGGGTCAAATTTGCTCACTCTGATTTAGTAGTTAGCCAGTGATCTTCACAATTAAAACCTGGTAAGCATTGGTAGCACTTACGTTCTGGTGCTTCACCCGAGTGTTGAACCCCCCCTCTACTGAAGACAGCGTCTCTAGATGGCACGATTCTGCCGAACCGTGCCGCCCAGGGTGATAGGGGCAGGTCGGGTTTCTCCATGATGTGTCGATAGTTGTCTAATAGAATTATGTAAAAGATCGTGCTTTTCGCTACGAAAAATGTCGTGAGTCGTTTTCCGTGCTGCCAGGGGCATAAGTCTAAAACATAGTTCTTTGAGTCGGAGTAGATGATTAATTGCTACGATAAAGCAAGTCTTTGGCCGGAAACGGAATTCAAGATCGATGACAGCCGAATCTGAACACAAGCAAGTGAATCGACGCATATTTCCCCCCCTTTGCATGAAACTATAGGGAATAGATGCAGAACACATATATCTACATGCTCATTTACATACGTGATACTGAAGCCGAAATCATGCATCGTGAGGTTAGCATAATACCTAATGCACTGCGGCTTGAAATGCTTTCCTAATTAGGCAAGTGGGCTATGACGGCGCTAGGCCGGGCCAACTATGCCGTAGAACTATCTAAAGCTGAAGCGCGTGTTGTGGTCGCGTTCGTTATCGACAACATCCGTACTTCCATGCGCACCTCGCTTTGCCGACAGCTCATTTGAGGCGCCAAAGCAGCTTAACAATGGACATGCGCAGTTCGCCTTTGCAGCATAAAAGTACTAAAGGTTCTGGGGACATTGTCTACGGTTAGCTTCAACCACATCTCTCACGTCACGGCCCAACGAGGTCAATAAGCCAAGATGGAACAAGCTATGCGTCGTCATTTTTTTCATCACGGCGGGGAGGTAAGTTCATCCGGGATATGGCCCCGTCTTTATTATATAGATGGGCTGTGTCGAACTTACCACCGGCTACGTATAGGCGCTCGAGGCGGAGAAGCAGCATTGTCATTGGTGTCAAATCCGCACCTTTGCGACGCATTCGCGATACCCCATCACAATCGTGAATACTGAAGACGACACAATGATTCAGCCTAATTTTCGTTTTATGGATGACTCCATTCGCGCCCATGATATCGAACCCACTAAGAAGGAGTTCCTTACAGGGTGTGAATGCGATGAGGACGAGGACTGCCAATACAGCAGCTGCACCTGCTTGCAGGATGTCGAGGACGACAGTACAGATGACGACGACGATGATGCCGGCAGTTCAGTCAGCGAAGAGGGAACTGAAGATGAGTGGGGGAATTATGTCCGCAAGAAGGCATACGCATATCATTCACATGGCGCTAGAGCTGGTCACCTGCGCTCCAAGGTTCTGACATCGCGCAATCCCATCTACGAGTGTCATGCAAGTTGTGCCTGCGGCCCCGACTGCCCGAACCGCGTAGTAGAGAGAGGGCGCAAATTACCCCTACAGGTATTTCGTACGGGAAACCGAGGCTGGGGCGTTCGGAGCACGGTGGACATCAAGAAGGGCCAATTTATAGACAAGTACATGGGTGAGATCATTACAGCGAACGAGGCTAACCGCCGGCGAGCTCAGTCTCACATTGCACAGAGGAAAGACGTGTACCTCTTCGCGCTCGATAAGTTCTCTAATACGGACTCGTTCGACGAGCGCCTGCGGGGCCCTCCACTTGAGGTGGATGGTGAGTTTATATCGGGACCAACGCGATTCATTAACCATTCATGCGATCCCAACTTGCGTATCTTTGCACGCGTCGGCGACCACGCAGATAAGCACATCCATGACCTGGCATTTTTTGCTATCAGAGACATTCCGCGCGGGGAAGAACTCACCTTCGATTATATCGACGGCGTGGATGACTCGGACATGGACGCGCTAGATCCAGAAAAGCAGAAGGACATGGCACGCTGCCTGTGTGGAAGCAAGAACTGTAGAGGATATCTTTGGTGACGAGCGTTCATAGCTACCCAACTAAATGACATCCGATGGACGATTATGGCGACGAGGGGCCAAGACGCCTTAGATGTAGGGATATAAAGAACGGCAGCGTTTCGCAAGCACCTTCCTAAAAAACGAGTCGCATCTCGCAAGAGACAGAGACTTGCTACACTGTAGTAAAGCCAAAAGCATGCTACCACAAGTCATATTCTAAGGAGAATGGGCCATGATGTCAAGGTATGTACCCACAACTAAGTATCTGGGTACATAGAATGAAATCTGAAAAATTTCCAAGACGTAGAAAACGTCCTCTGTATCATCCTGTGGTGACCTCAAATATTGGTATAAAGTGCGTGGTATATTAGTACCATAGGTACCTTAAATTTACTAACAGAGGTACCTTATTAGGTAAGCAGATGCGCTTGTAGGTGGGGTCTGCGGAGGCTGTGCTACACGTAAGTACACTAACTAACAGCAGTTACCATACCTAGAGTGATGATGCCCGCACTTGAGCAATTCGTGGGCTGGTTTGGGGGCAAGAAAATGCAACTCGTTGTTTATGTATGTGAATAAGTAACCTGGTATACATATACAATCATTAATTTGGTACCTAGAGGTATGTAAGTAGGTAGGTGATATGAAGGAGGTAAGTGATACCATGTGGATGTTTGTATGGATGGTGTGCAGATGCAGCCTCACTCACCCAAGCTTCCAGCTCTGGCTCCAGCTCCTTCATAACTCTTCCTTCATCAACTCAACACCTCAATACCTCAGCACCGCAACTACAACTCCACACCCAATTGAGAGTTTCGAGAGACGACTGTCGCGTGAGTGCACAGGCGATTGTCTTGCATCGGGACTCTCTGCTCACCCCGGTCTAATCGGTTTAATCAGAACAGATCAAAACTGGCGGCGACCGACACGACCGAAACAATGCGCTGGACCGCTCTCCCCTTCTCTTCAGGCATATAAAAGCGCAATTCTCTCCTCTTCCCCCTCCGTCTCGACTGTGTGCGTTGCCGGCGCCATGGTATGTTACTACTTCCCACGCCACGCCGCGTGTCCCCCATTGGCTTCTCCTGACCGGGCTCGATTTAGGGCTGCTGTTTCTCACGCCAATCGGGCTCCGACGCGCCCTACTCGGCTGACGCCTCGTCGTCGCCAATTGCGCGAGCCGTCAACCCCCAGCAAAGGCCATCCTCGACTGCCGATGACGCGAACGGGCAGCACGCCGTTGGTCACAGCCAGCGCGCCCGCCAGCCGCTGTCACAGCATATAGATAAGCCCTTACGCCGCCACGAATGGACCTCTCGAGACCGAGCGTGGACCCGTGCCGATCTTGATTTGCAGCGCACCGAATTCTTCGATACGAGGGTCACCGGCCGTTCCGAGGTTTGGCAGGTGTTACGTACCGCTCTGGAGGCTATGTGGGAGTCTGACATCAGACGGGCCGCGGGTGTTGAGCCGGCAGATGACGACGGTACTGGTGGCCTTGCTACTGCGCAGGGGCTTCTAAAGGCTGCCGAAGTTACGCTACCGACTGGTGATTTGTCAAATGGCGTCTACGACTCATTGGGAAATTACTATGCTCTTCCCGAATGGATCGTTAGCGACCCGACCAACGTAGCCGAGGACAGCCGAACCCGGAGGGAAAGCGTTGACGGGGATGGCAAGGCAGACGACGATCTCACGGGTGAAGACACAACCGAAGAGGTTGATGAAGATGAGGCTCTGCGGCGAAGGGAAGAAAAGGGTAAAGCTGTTGTGGATATCAAGAATCTGGTTAAAGTCCGCGCTCGGTTAAGCGAAAATTACCCCGACGTGGTTATCGGCATAGACGCCGATGAATCCGTGAGAAGCCTAGCAAGGAAGATCATGGAAGAATCAGGGGTAAGCCGCTCGTCTTTCACGTCTTCCACAATTTCTGACTGGTGTGTGCAGTTACCATCGACAAGGCTAGTTCGTGTAGCGTACATGGGCAAGATCCTTAAGGAGAACATGTCATTACAGAGCCAAGGCTGGCAGAAGGACCACGTCGTGAACGCGCTCGTCTTCAACCGATAGCAACAGTTAGCAGCGGCAGTCTCGCGACCAATTGCTCGCGTAACTTCAGCTTCGCCACAGCTTTGGCGCCGCCACTCGCCGCATAGGAGCGTTGATCTATCCACCGAGAGCATGCCAATAGGAATTGTCGGCCGCCTTCCTCCATGGTGTTATATACCTCAACGCTGATGTTTCGACGGCACTTCATTAAGGCGCCCTCCCTCGGTTCCCGGTGACTGTATGGGCCCATGGAGCAATCCGTGAAAGTCTATACACACCTCATGACGGCTCTCTAATCCCCTGCTCTTGGAACTACTCCATCCCGAGTGATCATGCAATAATCTAGGCCTCTTTTATTACTGCTCTTCAGCATTGGTGTCAGCACAATACCCTCTTCCTTCTGATTTTCACCATGTGGGCATGGGCTAAAGGAATTTTTTTTTGGTTTATTTTTCTATTGGGTTTTATGCACGGGTGGTAAGCAAAGGTGTATAGTCTCCAGGTTGGAAGGAGGATGTGAAGCCGTAGCATCGCGTTGCTACGTAAGACTCTAGGACCTGTATAATAATCAAATTGCTCTTTGACACAACTAATTAATTAATGCATCCGAGAAGGGGCGCTTCTACATATCCACAACTATTCTCTAATTTTATGGTACTATGACTCTTGATATTCTAACCCGCTGTTTAAGAATCTCGAAAAGGACAAGTAAACTCCAATGAGATATAACAATTAGAACTCAGATATGCACATTCCTACTTTGGTATAGCTATTGGTATATGTGCAATGCCTCAATGTGTCATCTTGCGCAGTCATTAATTCTTATGACTCATTTGCGACGGCGAGTGGTGCAATTCATTAGCAAACTTGATCAATATAGGCGTCTGTTATAATTCGTACTACAGTAACAAATGTTGCTGTAAGAGCTCTTTGTGAATTCCTGGTCTCCGCTTTTCAGTGTCAAACCAACCTACCTGCAAGGGACAAGTATAGCAGAATGAGACTGTGAGTCAACAGGCGTCGTGCACCTTGACCATTGTAGTTGACTTAGACTAACATGATTGCACTGCCCTCAAGGCTAATGTAGTGCGTCGTGGTGTGGGGTAAAGACTATACACAGTAGACTATTGCAACAGGCAACCAGGCAACCAGAGCTGAACCTCACCTCCTCAATATATATAAAGAGGCCCTTCCGCTCATTCTACCCCGTCTTTACTGTCTCCTCTTCTCACCAGAACCAACTCCCTGCCCACTGCTCTATTTGACGCTAAATCCAGCACCGGGAAGATGCCTACCAACAGTGGCAGCGTCTTCTCAGAGACGTTACAAGAGATCACAAACACAAAGCTCGAGGAGCTATCCAAGAGGCGCTCCGAGTTCGAGACGACTAAGGCAAATATAATATCCCGCCTGGAGAATGAAACAGACCCCTTAAGGCGCCTGAGCTTGTTAAGCCAGGGTGTGAAAGAGAGCTATGCTATGAAGACGACTAAGGCTGGCGAGATCCTCCCCGGCCAATCGAAGAACCCAGAATTGGAGCTTGAGTTGAAGCATCTCGAGAGCTTCATGGCCCAGTCCAGATATGACCCTTCCATAACACCTCGGCTGATGCGGGACTGGGAGGAATCCCTCCTGCGTCATCTCAATATGCAGTCGTCCAAGCTAGAGTACGCATCGCTCTATGCGCAACTCGTTACTGAGTGGCTTTCGACAGAAAAAGCAGTCACGGGTGGTGGGGAAGAGGCTGATATGGCCGAGGGATTCGAGGACGTTGGCGATTCGATGAAGCGGGAGGCTCGTCAGGGGTGGGAGAAAGTTGTTTTCGAGCCTGCCGGTGTAGATGAAAGGGCGCTCAAGGCGTATCTCTCTCACCTGTTCGGCCTGCAAGACGAAGGCAAACCAGCTAAAGCTAAAGCTTTGGAGCAACTGCGCGACAAGCTCGGTAAATTCGAGAACACGCTGGCTGCGCCGGGACAGCTCAATAACATAACATTGACCTGGGTCATCAATGGCCTCCTCGCGTCAGAGTTATTAACGGACGAGCGACGTGAAGTATTACGAGATTTCCTTGGCAACCCGACTATTCTCGCTGAGGTTTCTGACGTTCTCAATATGCGGCTGGCGTCCCTCTCCACCTGGTCATGGGGCGAGAGCGTTCATCTTGAGCAGCATCGCAAGATCACGGGCGTCTATGACGTACGGATGCATGAAGATGTACTCCAAGCCATTTTCCTACACTACATTGGTGTAAAATGGTCCGTCTTTTTGAAGGGCGCTTTCAGGCAATTTCGTAAATTCGACGGCGCTTGGAAGTCTTCGAAGAGGTCAATTCCTCAGCTCGACCAGAAGCGTCGTGAGTATTATCTTGGTATTGACTATACACACCATCATGGTTCGGTCAATTCGGCTAGGGATAAGATCTACCGCAAGCATTACTTCATGGCAAATCTGATGGGCCACGACGAGCAGAAGCAGAGCTTCATCGAAGGTGAACAAGAAGCCAATTACTCCGTCGGGCTGCCAGGCAACTTGCAGCAGCGCAAGAAGAAGCGCGTGAATATGGCTCGTATGGCTGCTCCGATGACAGCGTCAGTGACAGCGGCCGCTTATCTTCCACCACCTACTAATTGGGCTGAATCGGAAGATGACGATAGTGATTGCGACCCAGAGGAGCGTCGTCCGATGGAGGACAAGCAGCGCCTGATCCGGCTGTTGTCGACCGAGATCGCTATCAACACGAAATTGCACGGAGAGGTCACAGCCTTCCGCTCGGGGTTCGAAAGTTGGGATTCGTTTCTCCCACACGAGACCATCTTGGCTGTGATGACGCTCCTCGGCGTTTCCGAGACTTGGATTACCTTCTTCAGTACATTCCTCAGAGCACCGCTCAAGTTCCTAGATGACGATTCCGCTACGAAGCCTCGCATTCGTCGTCGCGGCACACCCACGTCGCACGTTCTCAGCGAGATCTTTGGCGAGTCCATCTTGTTCTGTCTTGATTTATCTATCAACCAAGCAACTGATGGCTACAGTATGCACCGCATGCACGACGATTTCTGGTTCTGGTCACGAGATCACGAGGTGGCTAAAACAGCTTGGAAGGCCGTTTCCGATTTCGCCGACGCAACACAGACGTCTATTGACTTCGGTAAGTCGGGCACAGTCCGCATCGCACGCGACACATCCGTCACACTTGAGATCGACGATTCGCTGCCCGTCGGCGACATCCGCTGGGGGTTCCTCAAGTTGTCGACGAAGACCGGCAAATTTGGAATTGATCAGACGATGGTCGATAAGCACATTGTCGACTTGCGGCGACAGCTCGCCGACAAGCGGAAGAGCGTCATCTCCTTCATTCAGACATGGAACACATTCGCCGCTACCTTCTTCACGTCCAACTTCGGCAAGCCGGCGAACTGCTTTGGCAAAGAGCATGTTGACGAGATCCTCGCCACCCACCAGCGCATCCAACGCGAAGTGTTCGCGTCGACTCCGTCGTCGCCGTCGGGCCTCCTTGCCGGCGAGGCGCAGCCCAAGGAGCCGATCACGGGAGTAGTCGAGTATCTCAAACATCTTCTCCACACGCGGTTCGGCGTCTCCCACATCCCGGACGCGTACCTCTTCTTCCCCATCGAGCTCGGCGGCTTGGATCTACGGAGCCCCTTCGTTTCGATCCTACCAATCCGTGAGGCCGTGGTCTCCGACCCTGGTGAGATGCTCGACGCCTTCCTAGAGGCGGAGCGCGACGACTATGCCAACGGGAAACGGACCTTTGAGCGCGATATCTGGCGCAACGCGTCCTGGGAACCCGAGGAACCCCAGGACCGCGACAATTTCATGGCCTTCGACGAGTACGCACGTTACCGCGAGGACCTCAACTACAAATTTTCCAACAATCTTGCTAGGGTGTTCGAGCGGCTACTGGAGGTGCCGGCCGGGAGCGAAGGAATCAGCGTTGCAAGTGCCAGCGTGCGCGGCGGCATCGAGGCGCTGGCAAATCTGTCTAATGGTCTCAAAGATATCACGGGTAATTGGAACGCGATGGACTCGTATTGGTGCTGGGTGGCGCAGCTGTACGGCCCCGAGGCCATCAGGCGCTTTGGCGGTCTGAATATCGTTGAGCCTGGACTCTTGCCTATGGGCATGGTGAGTATTTTCCGGGATAAGAGGGTGAAGTGGCAGGGATAGCTGGCTCACTCTATCACACATCGACGACGAAAAGCCATCGCGGCAAGGGGGTGATATTGAGACGCTGGCGTTTAGGCAAATATTGTGATGAAGGTCTGCACGAAATTGTGACCTCCTTATTTTATTTGGTGACATGGAGAAATGGTTGGTCTAGTTATGGATCGGATATGACAAGGAAGAAAAATTACTTGCTGGAAAGTATGAATACCGTAACTATTCCAGATAGCAAAATAGTACCAAATACTAACTCCTGAAGATTTTAATTGTATGAGCGATCATGAACGTTGCGTCTATAAGACTCTCTAGTGTGCCACACACATTTGATCCCAGAATTTCGACCTTTCATCCTTTAAAATCAATCAGAACATATGGTAAACGAAGGTTGCTGCAGCAACACATAAAACCACAAAATCAGTTGCATCTAAATGTAAATTGACATGCATTCCTGATACAGTCTACCGAAACTAGACAGACCTAGTAACTCCTATTGTTATGTTATATAAAACTAATGAAAATCACAACTAGCGCTGATGTATTCGTGGACTCATCGACATCATATGTTCCGTCTCATAATATTAGCTGCATATAAGAAACTCGTGGAGAAAGAGTCCTACCCAGTATCTAGGTTGAAGTTGATTCATTTGGGTATCCTGGGTATGATGTTGCGAAGCTCGCGGTTGCGTTCCAATCTCAGTCCAACGTGTCGCGGATTAACCGCTATCTAATTAATAAGCACGACTAGATCGTTCTTCTGGATGGATAGTAATCTGAGTCCGCTGGTACGAGTCACGGGTTTCCTTGGAGAAATCCAACTGCGACGGCGGTGACAGCGGGCTCGGCTCACGACCATCGATAGGACTCGGCAGTTCAGCCGGGAAGTCGGCCGTCCCACGCGGTGGCGATGGTGGGGGCGGCGACGCAGCAGCTCTCGGAACAGCAGCAGCAACTACATGCTGATATTGCGGGGGCTCGTCGCCGGGTAGAGGGTGATATGGCTTATAGGTACTCATGACGTGACTGTTCTCTTGCTCGTCTCCCTCCTTTATCTTGCGCTGCTCCTCCTCGTCCCTCTCTCGTTGCTTTCGTCGACGGTTTTGCCTCCTTGGACGGAACTTGAACCAGAACAGGAGAAAGAGGAGGAGTAGGAGCAGGACTACGCCGCCAACGACACCACCGGCAACTGTGATGTGATAATTAGTTATTGCAAATTTAAAAGCTTTAACGGAAGCTCAGGATGAACTTACTGGCTGCCGTGTTAGGTCGGTGTCTATGCTTCTCATGGTCGTCTCCGTCATCGTCATCATCGTCATCATCTCCATCGTCGTCGTCGTCGTCGTCGTCGTCACGATTGTCATCTTTTCGTGCCGAGAGCATTGTCAGAGAATCATTGTCGTCAGTTATCAAACCTGTCCTTCGGGTTGATAAAGCGTGGAATTTTGGCTGAGAGCGTGCTGCAGGGGCTCGATCTTGAATACTAATAACATCGATCGCTGCTTGTCCTCTTTGCCCAAATGTCTCCATGTTCAATTCTGCGACCACACCGGCTGCCGCGAAGGCAGTAAAAAGACTATGAAACCGCATCCCGACACTCTTCCCGCCGCCTAGGTAGAATATATGAGCACGTCCGCCCCAAATGAATGACTGGTGGGCTGGCACTGCACTAAACCTCTGAAGATTTGTTGAATATGTATGAGTGAACTTTTGTAGGTCTACTTTAGATATTGGGTTCTCAGAGAGCTTGTCGTTAGGTCAAGTATAATGTTAAGTCCAATAGTAATAAAAAGGACGATACATAACATTCCAGCGAGACTGGGACGGCTTCTTTTTTAAGGGAACATTGTGCTACCTCGTCGCTCTTTGCCGTCTTGGAAGCGGTTATTACTACCTGCATCTTAGTCTGATCTAAACCAGACCGGATAGATATCGGAGGCTTCGCAACTGACCGTCGTATTCATTCTGTACAGACCGCACATAAGCCCCAACGCCCGTTGGCAACATGGGTTGAATATGCAAGTACAGTTCGCTATGTATTGCGCTCATTAGCGGATTCGCTTCGCGTATGAGATATTTACCGCAAAAGCCTTACCACGGAAACAAGGAGACAACGCATGCATTTGCTACACAGCCAGCAACGGAAGTGGACCTGAGTCCCTTAGCGATTGGCTCTTCGATCTTCGATACCAAAGATGACGATATCTGCCAAGCAGACCCAAGGCCAGGTGGAGATAAAATGCGCCTTTTCAGCTTCATTAGAGTGGCTGAGCGCCTTGGCCTTTAACACCTTTTGCTATTATACAAAATTACTCCCGAGCATTGTGTGACTCTAACAATAGATAGATGATGGATATTGATCAGGGTCGCCGACGACCACTCCTATAAACATCCAGCGCCGGCCATGCTTCCATGCACCCCATTCCGTCCCAATTACCAATGTCATAAGAAGGTATCGTCAGAAGTAGTATGATAGAATACATTGAGCTGATAAAGCCGCAACGAAGTGTGCAACGGCATGAGTATTAACCGTCCGCGTCTTCCATGGGCGAATCTGTTTCGTCTGTTTCACTGTCTGAACTCTCAGGTTCAGTGTCTTCGCTTCTTCGCATGAGGTTAGGAAACATGAGTTGCTGAGCTTCATCCTCATCTAAGAGATCTTCTGGAGGCACGTCGCTCAGATCACTCTCATCATCCGCTGAATCATGTACGCTTCCTGGCACAGAGCTCATCTCCCGATCGGCCTCCTCATCCTTCATCTCCACGTCGCCCTCAATTTCACCTCTCACGCTGTCTCCATCTCCTTCACTATCCCCGTCAACGTTTCCATCGTTATGTTCATCAGCCGCAGGGGTCTTGCCACTTGACACGGAGCGAGATTTTCCATTCGTCGGCTTAGGTCCTTCTTGGACACGTAAGACTGCTTGCTCAGCCTTTCGAAGCACGTCCGCTCTCCTGATGCCTGTTTTTCGGGGACGCTGAGCACCGTCAATATTTGCAGGGGTGGAATCTCCTGGGACGCCTTCGGTTCCTGAATTTTCATGTGATTGAGGGTTCAAGATACCGCTGAAAGGGTTTAACGACTTGTTTTCAGCGTTATCCTTCTCGAGTTGGCGGGCCTCGCTTTGAATACGCTCTTGTTCTCTTCCCTCAAGTAGTGTCGCCACGTCTGGACCCGGTAAAGATTTCCCAGTTTTGAAATATAGCGCCGTGTAACAGTCGTTGATTAGGTCGTCAATGGCACCCGCTTTCATGAGGCCACCATTCAGCTTTTTCAGTTCAATAACTTCCTGCAGTGCACTCAGTGCAGGATAAGATGAAGCGGGGTCCGAACACCATTCATTGATCCTCGTGGTAATAATTTCAAATTCCTCTGGTGTGGTTGACTTGAATTCATCTTCGAGAACAGGAGAGATTTGATACGCTTGGCGAATGAGTCGCAGATAGGCAAGGCAGCAAGTCTGCCAAAGGTCGCTGAAGTGATAGTAATCTGCCCCCTTCTTGCGCAAGCGACGGAGCATCGCTTCGAAGCTCGCCCGGTCTTTCAGGACGACTAACAACTTCACCACAAACCTTACGTATTGCTCAGTATAGACATGATGCCGGCCAGGACGTTCTGCATCGCATTTCCATACGTTCATCACCATTGTCTTGGTAAGCATCGACTCTTTGAGGACACTAAAAGCGGCGAGTGCGTGAACGACACTGGACTCTTCTGAATTTTCATCAAAGAGGATTCTTGCGTGACGCATAAAGATACGATGTTGCCAATTCGATCGATCTTTTTCTCGCAATTGAGTAAGTGTTTTGATGATGTAGGATTCCCAGTCTTCTAAATCATTCATTTCAATGCGTTCTCCATCGTCGATTGCATACGGCTGACGTTGAAGGATGTCGGCAGCTTCTTGAGGCTTCAAGTCCTCGAGCATTACCAACTTGTGTATTACCGATACGATCTTGTAGTGTGGCTCTAAGATTGGATCCTGACCGTGCCGTGGCTTCGGCAAAGCAGATACAGCTTCCACCGATCGCTCTAATGCTCTGACAACCATTTGGACAGTAGGCCGATTTCGCTGATCATTGCGATCAAGGGTTGACAAAGGCTTACGATACATTTTCCATATGCACTTTGCATACATGTATTGGTTCCTAAGGGTGGTTAGCTTCGTCACATTATTCCATATCGGGGTCGTTAGTACGTACTTCCACTGCTTAGGCTGAACCTCCATAGCTTTTCTGAATAGCCTCGCAGCATACTTCCAAACCTTGTAGTCCTGCATCTGCGAGTGAACATCCTTCGTATCGGCTCCGGTATCATGGATCACAAAACGCTTGTGTTCAGAATGTTGAAACGGCTCCATAGCGAACGGTTCTCGACTCGAGGCATACATGCGCATCCCAAACTTATGATAAAGATCATGAATAGCGTCATTAGCCTCTTCATTCTCGTTGAAGATGACTGTTCGCGAATGCGAGAGTGCCAAAGTGTAACAGTGGATCGCGTTGCGTTGGTACTTAACCAGATCTGCACGCTCCTTATTCATTTTGTCTGCAGTCCAGAGAACAGATTCATCTAGTTCATAATCAAAGCACTCAGCCAACCGAAACCACGCATCCCATTGATCGGGAGTGAACTGCAACTGTTGGCGGAGAAACGTGGCGCCTATACGGAGGTCGTCAGTTGCACCGGGTGTTTGTCTCCTATTTAGATCGACACCTTTAAACTTCGTAAATGCAATCATGCCTAGCAGAAAGAACCACCTGTGTCTAGCGAGGGTACTGTCTGCTGTATTTACGCTAACAGCATCGATGGCGATCTTGCCCTTGAAGGCTTCATATAAGCGAAGAGGATGGATAGGCTTGGCCATGGTCTGATTGAATATTCGGAGATTTTGGATGAGTTGCTGATTGGACTTTGTTTGTCCAATCGCTTGCTGCATATGTTCGATAGTGTTCTTCAAGTCGGATTTGAGGAGATCTTTCATCGGCATGCGATGTGCAAGAATAGACACTCTGGCGACCAGTGACATCGTATTTCGTCGCTCAAGCTTTTCGGGGGGGCACCCATGGTCTTGTACTTCAGAAAGACCTACTCCAAGCTTCAAACCATATAGATCGTAAAGAACTTGGCCAAGGTAGTCTTCCCAATTATCGATCAGATGCTGCTTGAGCAACTCGACTCGCATCATTCGAAGGAAGATTTTATTCGACGACTTGCAGAACTTGCGTAGCCCCAAGACTTGATGAACAGCAGCGAGGTAGTCTGCTCGCTCACTCTCTGGTGTTGGGAAAACTAGCCTGTTCTGAGAAACACCGGTTTTCAGAAGCGTATAAAGTAAGGACCAGTTTCTCACTTGCATCTCGCGGAGCTTATTTAAAAATGACTGGAAAGTAGCCGTATTCGACGCATGCTGCATCATGCCAACACGAACCTCATCCTCGTACATGGATGGGACGTGTAAGACACAGCTCAATTTGGCTACAGCTGCAATGCTTAGCTTCAGATGTTCGTCGTCCACAATGTCAAAGGCTGCGCTTTCGTTAAGGGCAGCCGATAATGCGGAGATGAGTAGATCATCAAGGAATTTCAGCATTTTCATAAAGAGTGGCAGTCGTGTCTCGTTAGAAGCGCCAAGGTATGGATCTCTTTCAAAATCATCGACAATCATCTCAATGCTCTTTAAGAAACAAGAAAACTGCTTCGTCTTATAGCCGATTGCGTCATAGGCATCACCAAGGCGCGTCCAAAGAAACAGGCGTAGTTCGGTGCTTGTGCCCTGCAAAAATTTCCAAAGGTCACGGAGACCTTGGCTTGCGGTCTCGGCAATTGGTCGCTTCTCTTGGGCCGGTGGTGATTTTGTAAGCTTGCCGCCGACAGCTTCGCCTTGAGGCTGGTCAAGTCGATCGGCAACAGTAAAGACAGATGATGGGTTTAGAACAGGCTCCAAGCTCTCAATGACCGAAACAGGGTCTTTCAAGTCGGTCTGAAAAAGTCCGAGGAAAAAGTCCATCGTGGTAAGTTTGGATATCTCTCTGTCTGCCGCGAGCGCGGATACCTCAGGCATAATCGCATTGTTAGGAAGTAGGATATTAAAGGTCGTTTCTTCTTCGCCGAGCCGGTCACGGAGACTCTTCCAGCACTGCAAAACATGCTCGCGCTCTGCACCTTCTGTGAGGGTTACGGCGAACACAGAAGACCATAGGAACCGCATCGACAATGATATATCGTCAGTCTCGGCACGCTCCCTACTCAACTGCGCTGCTAGAGAAAACCAGCGCGCTAATCTAGCCTTCGTTTCAATTCGCGTAGCGAAGTCTACAGCGCTGTTTGGATTGGTGATACGTTCATAGATGTCTAAATGAAGCTCGAACTGCATTTGAATCAGGTGGTCAACGGCTTCCCTTGCCATTTTGGGGTCCTCGGCTTGGGTGCAATGCAGAAGCTCATATTCCGTGCGACGATAGATATCCTCGTGTAGATAACTTGTGATCTGTACTACTGCTCTTTTCATTTCATCAGACCATGTGCTGCTGAGGTAATTGGCACAGAGATGTTGAGTCCATTGGAAAATGATTTCCGTAATATCCATCCAGCCCTCATTGATCTTTTGAACAAAGCCAGCGAGTAACCTAGTTTCGTGGAACGGAGGCCTGGAAGCATGATGCTGGGAACCTGGTTTAGAGTGTTCAAGAAAAGAGGACAATCCTATTGGCGAGGCAGTTTTCTTGGTCAACAGGATCTTCGCATTCTCGTCTGCAAATTGTGTCAATGAGTCGCGCAAATCGACCATGGAACGACGGGTCAATTTTGAGGTCCGAGTATCCGAAGCACAAGAATCAATCACTTCGCCCAAGCGCTCGAGAGTGGCTTTATCTTCTATGCCCAGATTCTCGGCTATGTTGCGGGTCATCTGAAAAAGATTCTTATCCGCAGCTTGAAATGGCTGTAGTTGGGCAGCCAGAAGGGTGGTCGAATCCAACACCTCCCCGGCGGTCTCACGGCGGCGAGTGCGTTTGCTTCTTTTCTGATCTGCTGCTTCTTCCTCTCCACCGTCAGGGAGACCCGCAACAGACTGAGACCGTTTGCGTGACATGGTTAGATTACTTCGGTCCAGTAAAGAGTCGTCCGTTACACCTTCGTTCTCAACGCGAGTCTCCTTAGGAGTCTCCGTCTGCTCGTCTTTGGATGTAGAGGGCGAGTCGCCAGCTTGCGCTTGTTCTGTCGAGCTCTGATCTCCATCACCCTGCGCTTTTGGGCGTTCTACTAGAGTCTGTACCTCGTCAACGACGTCCGGTAATTCCGGCATAGCGATCACGACTTTGCCTGCGCCCACACCGTTGGACCTTGTGTAAGCAAGAAGCGCTAGCCCCAGATCGACCCAGGATGGATTTGGAACAGGGAGATGATGCTGGCACGAATTGGCTCGGCTAACTGCCGGCTTGAGAGGTATGAGTGATTTAGTAGGATCTGGCAGAAAGGGAAGCGGATCGATATATTTCTGGAGGGCTTGGGGCATCGTCTTCTTGATAAAGGGAGCCATGGAAGGATGGCTTAGGGAAACCCGGTCGGACAACACTTGCAATTGTTGTTTCAACTGCTCGCCTGCAAAACCCTCCGCGAGGGAAGGCGGCTCGACTTCGTCAACAGCCGGGTCATCATCTAGTTCAATAGCCGCCTCGAGACAATAACGATTGATCCTCGCACTGTTAAGGAAAGCAGCAACGCGAGCAGCCCTCCTCCATAGTTCCGCATCGGATGGGTCTTGGTCTAAGGCGGCGCTGTATTCATTTAGAGCTCTCTGGGCGTGGGCGAGAGTCTCCTTGTCGTCGAGCAATGAGGTGCCATCTACCCGGCTGGCCTCGACCTGGTGGCGGATAACGTCGAGGGAAAACTGGCCATGGTTCTTGTAAGCAAGATAGAGCGTCTGTGGTAGACTACTTGCGCCACCGTCAATGTCGGGCTGGGCCACGTCAAGAGCATGGGGGAAAGCCAAGTGGGTGGACAGGTCACGGCCGTCTGCATGTCTCTCTGCGCGGTCGAACTCGGTCACACTCTCGGGAAGGCGGAAGATTTCGGACTGGAAAAGATGATCATAGGCGGCGGCGGCGTCTTGGTAATGATCGGGGCCTTGCGCATGGAGCTTAAGGGCAGTCTGGAAGCGCTTGAGGGCTTCGTCTATATGAAGTTCGCGAGAGATGTCGACCTCCTCGTCGGGATTCTCTTCGGGCTCAAGATTGATAGCCGCGAAGGCAGGCTGCACTCGCTGTCAGCTCCAGTTCAATCTTGCCTCTCGTTCATAATCATCAGATAGGTAGCCTTGCCATATTGTCGAACCGCGAGGTCGCTAGTCTTTAATCTGTGACAAGGCGCAGAGTGATGGGCCGGCGCATAACAACATAACTCTCGAAAATGCTAACAAATTGCTTGAAGGACGAATACCTATCTGGCTGGTTATTATGTACAAGCTTGGTGGTTGCGGACTCGCCAGGTAGTTAACGCAAGCTGATAGTGACGATATAAATGACAATTGTCTAAGCGGCGCGTTAGCAGGATTGGGTTGTAGCAAGACGCGCGACAAAGTGCTTAATTTACAGGCCCCGCGAGACATCTAAGTTATACACCTACAGTACAGCAGAACCTAGCTGTATGGGAACGGACCCAGCACGACTCCACCAGACATATAAGTATACAGAGAAACTGTGAACTGTGAAGAAAAGATGTCAGCTTAGCTATCATTTTGAAACCCATAGATAAGAGCTAGTGTGATGATAAAGTTGATATCTTTTCTTCACAGTGCTACCAGCATACTAATTGGGATGGCCCGTGCAGCCTCGAATTGCCCTGGAGGTTCATCTAACAGTTTTGCGGGTACAAGGTTGCAGAACGCTCTGCAGCCACAGACAAGAGTGATCCAGAGATTCAATCCATGGGCATGTGAGTATGCTCTCCTCATCATCTAGTAATTAATTTTGCAATTTCTCGAACACTTCGAACATCCGCCTTCCCTCAGAAGCTTCTATTACTCTCCCCGTTTACTGACTGTGGTGCCGACCTTTACTTGGTGGTAACTGATGCTCGTGTGCTCTAGTGGACTCTTTCGGCGTCCTTCAGGGGCACCTCCCTACTTTCCGGGAGCTCTTCCGCGGCGAAGTTAATGTACATATGCACGAAGAGGAACATCCCCAACCTACCTAAGCTCGTGCGAATAAGCCCCACCCCTCTAGAAGCCAGTTTCTGCCAGCACAGCTTAGAACTTAGCTGGCCCGTAACTGCCTGAATATCGCGGACCATATGAAGATAGGGACAGGTGTCTCTTACAGCGTCTACATCATCATGTGGCGATTCCGATGTGTTGAAGTGTCCGAGGGAAAGAGCGGTCTCTCGGCTGCGCGACTTCGAAGCACAGTCGCTGTCCATATACCTACCTAGGTAATAGGTAGGTAAGTAGTTTGAAGGATGGCGCGTAACCATGCTCAGGTGGCGGAATATAGGAAGAAGGCAAGGAAGTTGCTCGTATTGCCTACGTGATGACAGACCACCAGGTAAGATCATTTATGCAGCTTACAGAAATGAGCGTATCTGGCGACAGAAGTTAGAAAGTGCTGAGTCACATGATGTCCCTCGGGACACCACTGCTACTACATACATACACGTATCTATCTACCTAGACACGAACGGTGAGATTATTCGGACATAAAGGTCCATGATGTGGACACAGATCACACAGTTGCGGACATTACGCAACGGAAAACATCATCGGGCAAGAGGCATGGTGATTAAGGCAGCAAAGGTTCCTGAAGATATTAGGACTATACTGAGCCTGCGGCTGGAAAAGGTAATACATCTTTTGCAATAATCATAAGTGCTAGAAAATAGTAGTCCATGTCTTATTTGTTAATTTAATTTAATGTGTTTACATTATGGTTAGATATTATAACAAGTAAGGTTATTTCGGCAATAGTACAACAATAGTTTAGTGAATTAAACTTGATATAGCTATTGTCCACTTGAATACTATTCTCTCCGTTAAACTTCCCAGTCATCCCAAACATAACCTGGTGCGCGCTGAGGTGGGTATAATAGTGCAATATATAGTGCGACCAATATAAATATGAATATGATCAAAGGAATAGCACATAGTCCTATGTTGAATTTTCCTAATTTTCCTAAAAGCAAAGAGAAGAATGCAAGCGTTGCGCCTATGTAAAGTATAATATAATAGGCAACAACGGATGCTTGGCCTTCGTAAACCTGGAGGCGAGGTGGACCGGGCGAGAAAATTGCGTATTGTTCGGGTATGTGCAACACTTCGGATTGGATATAGTAGCCGCGGTTTGCTAGATCGAGAAGGACGGGGTTGAGTTGGCCGTTAACGACTTGATCGCTCCATATGGACCATTCGATAAGCGCGGGTTCAAAAGCAGCTTTAGAAGTCATCGCGACAGAGGTGCCTATTGTTTAAGTCTTTTGATTTATGTATCAATCTCTGGCTTGGTAGGCTGCTGACCTTTGGCTTGATTTGGAGTTTACCAGGAAGGGGGGGCTTCTTGGATGATGTTTCGGAAGGGAAAATGAGAATATCTTTGAGGGGGTATCTTTTTATTTGATCGCCGGCTTTGTGGTTGATTCTAAGCTTTGGCTTGATGTAGAGTTTACTAAGGAGTAGGGAGGGCACTTGGATGATTTTTAGGAAGGGAAAATGAGAAGATCTCTGAGGGAGTCAGGAGGTACATAATATATATATACACGTGCCTAATTTTAAACTTTCGCTCGAGATAGACGTAATGTAGTAGGTATGCCCTCAAGGTGCGATATTAAACTTTGCTTTTTTCTTTTAAGGCGGTACCCTCGCCTCGTTTTACTATAACATAAGGTTGGCCATTTGGACCCAAAGCCTAAAGCCCACGGGCCCAAGTGAGCCCATGGGCCCCCAAGCTAAGGTCAAAGTGGGCCAGTTAGAATTTCAAAATATATTATATAAGCAATAATCCGTGCATTCGTGTACTAATCGATGTACTAATTTAAAAATTTTAATTTTAAAGCTTAAAACTATATAAAAATTATAATTTATATTATAATAAATATTAAAAAAATAAAAAAATAAATTTTAAAAATTATTTTAAATTTTTTAGAATTTTTTTAGAATTAATAAAAAATATTTTTTTGGATCCACTTTGGCTTTAGCTTGGGGGCCCAGTTGGGGGCCCAGCCCAGCAAAGCCCATGGGCTCCGGGCCCAACCCAACAGAGCCCATGGGTTCTTGGCGGGCCCCCATGGGGGCCCAAATGCCAACCCTACTATAACAGGATCAAATACAAGGACAAAAATATGGGCAGGATCTATATACTGCTCCAGGAGTATTCATACAAGTGGTAGGCACCCCATCCATCCCGACCGACTAGTCGCCCTCAAACCCTCATGTTGCAACTAGAGGGAGAGCCCTGGGACAGCTCTCTCTCGCCGCGCAGCATTACCCAAGGTCGCCATTTACAACCTTATCCGAACCCGCTGCTACAATACACTTACTGGGCTATGGAACAACATGGCTGAGTAAAACTGGTAACATTCGCCGTCCTCGAGCCATGATGACAGGAAGTAGCGCGTCAGGGTCCAATCAGCTCGACACCTACCTACAGCAGTGGTCGGCAGCGATAAATTGGAATATTTATGAGGTATGATACCAACCGCGGGCGGGAGAACATATGTAAGCTACGTATCTTTATACGTAACTCAAAGTTAACATGCATCATTAGGCGTGTGATCGTGTTCGTGGAACTGTAGTAATTAAAGTTGCAATGCGTAGGCAGATAAAGGGCACCTCTCCTAGTTTCTAACGCAACATTAAACCTTTAACTTATACAATAAAACGCGCGCTTATACATTAAACGCGCGCCTATACACTAGCGCCCAGGGGGTTTCCTTAGCGTGCCCCATTGGACGAGCTTGCGTATTAGCAGCTCAAAGTACCTCGCATCATCTTGCGAACCGCCAACAGCCTTAGAGCTCTTGCTACCACATCAACGATCTTTCGAAGAACAGACGATTCCTGCCACCAACTTCAACCGCACTGGAGAGCTGCAGGTTCAGCGAGATACGCCGCCTTGTTTAGCCGAGCCAGGGGCTAGCAAGGAGAGCTCCTTGTTCTCCAAACCGCCGCGACTATCGCGACCACTCCAACCACAATGCCAGCGCCAGCAGTTCCAGAGTAAGTCAAGCCTTCCGATGCGCATTAAAGCCCCGCTAAGCACCTATACAGGATCTCTGAAGAGGTCATACACGAATCAATTGACGCCCGTACCGAGACACTTGTGTCCCTCCGCGAGCTCGGCCCCCCAGACCTAGTCCACCTCCTCAAGCAGAATCTAAGGAACACAGGCAAACAGGTATGCATTGTTTCCGTCCCACTCATGCTCT
Organism: Xylaria scruposa; assembly: GCA_022385635.1. NCBI lineage: Eukaryota > Fungi > Ascomycota > Sordariomycetes > Xylariales > Xylariaceae > Xylaria > Xylaria scruposa. Next base: position 319,168 of record MU280204.1, read on the forward strand.
TATCGGCGCGTCATTCTGACATGCTCTTTGCTCTAGACAGGCGTCTACCACCATGTCACTGGTGTCGATGCCTCCTCTTCGGCCAGTCTTGCTGCCTATATCAACACTTTGACCTACAAGGAGCATGGCCAAGCACCCACCCACAAAATTGTCGAGGGGGTCTACTGCTGCTACAATGCCTTCTCCCGCCTCGATATGCGTGTCCACGTCACCATCCCCGGAACTGTCGAGGCCTTCTGTGTCGACGAGAGGGGCGAGAAGCGCAAGGCCACCGACGAACTCTGGCTCGAGACATACCTGTGTAGCGTGTTGCGCGCCTATTCATACGCCGACGATGGCAGCGGGGACACCATACGCAAGATCATGGGCGTGCGACGCTTCAATCCCGTTACCAATACTGAAACCGAGCACCGCTTCCTGAGCGCTGCTGAGACGCTTTTCTTCCGAGGTTCGTCGCGGCGCATTTGCTTAGACCCAGGTAGACAGGTTGAATACTAATGCGTAGCGCTGCAGGCTGGCAACTGGGCTCTGATTCCGTTGTGCAAGTACCCAACAATGTATCCAATCACCTAACCGCTGGGCTGTTAAAGTACTTCCACACGACCGGTCGCTTCACCTCTGCCATCAATCTCTTCGAGAAGCTTCGGACGCAGAATGTCGAAGTATCCTCCCTACTCGCCAAGGTTCTTTTCATGGGGAACGAGGAGGTGCAAGGTGTGCGAGTGCTTCACCAGGCTCTCAAGGAATCGCCCATGGATTATGTCATGCTAGATTCCCAGGCCGAGTTTCTCATCAAGAAGGCGATGACAGCTGAGACCCCGGCGCAAAAGGAGGAGAGACTGAAAATGGCACTAGGCTGCGCTGATCGTAGTACTGTCGCCGCTCCTAGTGAATTTGGGACATGGGCTCGACTAGCCCAAGTGTATGTTGCTCTAGAGGATTGGGAGAACGCCCTCACGATACTCAACTCTTGCCCAATGTTCACGTACCAGGATAAGGACGCACCCATAATGCCGGAGCCAAAAGAGGTGTATCTTCCGACGCTGCCCGAAACTCGGCTCGAGGAGATTGACAGTGAACCGGAGTCCAGATATTCGGAACAGGTGGACCAAAGTTTGCTGAATCTCCGAGCGGCAAGCTACCGAGGCACTTTCAAGCTGGCGTATAACATTCTTACTGAGATGACAGCAAAGATCGGCTGGGACCAGTTACTAAAGATACGTAGCTCAGTTTTCGTGATGGAGGATGAGTATCGAACCGACAGACAGGAAGATACCTCACAGGCTCAGCCCGCGAAGCGCAATCCTAGTACGGATGGGCTCCGTGGTTCACCAGAGCCCTCTACAAATGGTGATCATGAGACCGAGGACGATGAGGAGAAGAAGGAAACTGAAAACGATTCCACTGCACAGACCTTGACCAATGGCAATGGTGATGACACGGTAGAGAAGCCGACACATACCATCGATCCCGGCGAGGTCAAGGCCGATGGTGATACGGTAAGATTTTTTTGTTCCCTATTCCTACGATGAAATGATTACTTATTGTACTTCAGACGGCAACTACCGATGAGCATCTTTCTCGGTTAAACAACAAGCGCCTCTGTGAAAGATGGCTGGATAGCCTTTTCATGGTTCTTTACGAGGATCTCCGTGTCTACACGATCTGGAGGACACAGATGGCTCAGTACCGGGCGCAATCTATGCAGTACAAAAAGTCAGCTGAAGAGTGGGAGATCCTGGGTGCCTTGGCGGAACGCTTGCAGCATCACGATGAGGCAGCTGAGGCGTACAGGGCATGCCTTGCCGCACGATTCAGTCCCAAAGCACTATCAGGCATCCTGCGCGTCTTCCAGAAGCAGAAGAACACAAGGGATACGGTAGCGGCCGTCATTCGGCTAGTGACCTGGCAATACCGATGGTACTCGGAATTCTCGCCCGAACTGCTTCACACCATACGAGTCCTTATTGAGGAGGAAGGTGCCGTCAAAGTACGATCGATCATTCAGGCAACAAGTTTACCCCAAAACGTCCTTGACCTGACCCATCACTATGCCGCACTCTGTGCTACTTTCCGAAGCAGTGGGACAGACGGCTAGACAGATAGCGGTCCAAGCACCTCAAAATAGTGTTCAATAATATGGATTGAGCAGCAGCGGGCGATTGGCGTCAGACCTCCGGAGGTGAATTATGTGCTACTATACATGACCGAATAATTAAACAGAAAAACAAGGAGACTATTAGATACCCGTGAAGTTATGAGCACTTTTGCCCCCCTATGGGACGGTCCATGTCTTGGCATTTTCAACCAGTTTATTGAGCTTTGTGATAAGTATCAGTCAGAAGATTGGTTCCTTGCATGTAAGCTAGCACTAACAGATCGAAGGCCAGAAAAGAGTAATGTATACGTAAGTAACGGGTGAAGTCCAAAATAAGTCACCGTTGTCCATTAATCAATAAAGATATTATAAGCACAAGTCCTCTAACAATCGACCGTAATTCGCTTGTGCGCGAACTCCAAATAGCCCTTACGTTACAGTTTAGGATATAGAGGTATTTCTTTGCAACTATGCTACCCACCTCGATTCGTAATAGAGCAGTGTCCGGACCCTGGTTTAATGTAGTGATCAGCGTGGGAATCTTACTAGTTAAGCTACATGGACACTTTTAAGGAACGCAACGAAAGCAGTAGGTGGTTGGAGGTTCTTCAGCAATCAAGCCCAGGGCGCAAATACAAATGATGTCAACTTCGATCATGTAAGTCTCACTTGTGTCGACCTTTAGAACCTACTAGATAAACTATAGGACTAAAAAACTCCCATGTAGTAAGGCATTCCTACCAATACTTGAATGTAGTAATATTCCAAGCGGTGTTTCAAATTTGATTCCATTTTAAAGATTTGTATACTTAACTTATCCCCACCGGAGAAAATATGATTATGCCCTGGTTTGGAGGATTAATTATGTCGCTTAAAGTAGGATATAGAAACTATGCTAACAAAGCACCACTTACAATAGGCAAATCTCTATCACGATACCGATCAAGCTTTGTAAGAACAATCGTGTAGCTGAGGTTAGAGCTGTAAGTTTTCATGATGGCTATAATAGGGTAGCTGCTTTAACCCGATTGGCCGAAGCTCTCGTCACTTAGTTATATATGATGTCATAGTTCCCATTTGACACAAGCCTACATCACAGCATTATTGACAGCTTCATTACGATTCGTATTGTTTACTATTAATGTATAGATCTCTAGTCACTTTCTTGCACGATGAGTGGTAATTCACACGTCGACATCATGTTGGTGAGTCTCTGTTTACGTAACTATACTCGAAGTCTCAGAACGCGCAGCTGACCAACGGGTAGGCTGGCGCTGCGGCGGCGTTCACAGTCGACATGATGATATATCCCTTAGACACCCTTAAGACGCGCCAGCAAAGCCGGGATTTTCTAAAGACTTTCGTGGATCCCTCATCCCAGACACGCTTACCCTCACGACAGCTATTCAAGGGTCTGTACCAGGGCATAGGGATTGTCGTTGTTGCCACACTGCCAGCAGCAGTATGCATTCCTAAGTCCTCTTATCACCTGTTTTAGAATGTCTCGGTATATTCTCGCCATAAGCTATGGTTTGTAACAACCCGAGTTTGATTATTAGGGGACCTTCTTCACCGTGTACGAGGCTTCGAAATCATTCTTGAACCGTCATACCGGGATCCCACAACCGCTTATGCATTCCGGCGCCTCGGCTATCGCGGAATGTGCATCCTGTCTCGTGCTCACGCCCGCCGAGGTCATCAAGCAGAACGCTCAGATGCTGCAACAGCACACAGCCAGCGAGAATGGCGGCCGCAGATCCCCGTCCGGGAGATCCACCTCTCTACAAGCGCTACGTCAGCTAGGCGGTTCCGATGCAGGGCGTCGATGTGAGTAACTCTCGGGACCGATTTCTTCTCGTTTTGGCGATTTTAGAGCATAAGCTTCCCTTTTGGGGCTAAGACGGTGTCTAGTTCTAAAACCTCACACAAGATGGCGATAGCTAACTCTGCGAGTTCTAGTGCTCTCGGGCTACACGGCATTGGTGGCACGGAACTTACCATTCACCGCTATCCAATTCCCCATCTTCGAGTTTGCACGAGCACGGATATGGCGGCGTCGCCGCCCAACAGGGGGTCGCCATCACGAAGCCGATAGGCAGAGCCTCCTCGAGACGGGCGTCGTCACGGGAACGAGCGCTGGGTTGGCTGGAAGCTTTGCGGCGCTGATTACCACCCCGATGGATGTCGTCAAGACCCGAATGATGCTCGCCGCGGGAGGCGGCGAGCAAGAGGACGTTCGACAGGGCGCTAATGAGCGGATGAGCAAAGCTAGACCGACGCGTGATAAGCATAATACGCAGGGAGGTCTAGCAGTAGCGCGGGAAGTGATTGCCGAGAGAGGTTTCGCTGGGCTTTTTCGCGGCGCAATTCTTCGATCTGTATGGACAGCTGTGGGAAGTGGTCTTTACCTGGGCATGTATGAAGTTGCCAAGGCCTGGCTCGTAAGAGGCAAGGAAGGTGACGGTGACAATTTCCCATAGTGAAAATCACGTAATACCGTATGTCTGTGCTGAGCCAAGATCCATGTCTCATAACTGTGAAACTGCTCGGCCCCAAAGAAGGTACCTGTAGTCTTCCAGAATGCAACTATAGATTGATACGGAAAATCGAACGCAGAGTGTGTAATCGTGAATCCGAGTTCCAATTTTTCTATAAGTGTTAAGTGTAGTGTTTCTCTTAACGTAAAGAAATATGATCATATAGGATGAAATGATATGTTTGGGATGTTGCCTGCGCTGGTTGGCGTGAGAAGGGCCAAGTAGTTTCTCCAGATTTAGATCAGATCCAGATCTCGCGGTAGATCCGACTCGGATATCTCGCCATTGTTTGCGGCTAGAACTAACCTAGCATGGGAGAATTTTCGAAGATCCTAATATGGCCGGAACATAAACAAATCATTGCTGTTTTAGCCCTGTAAACAGTCAATATACCTGCCGTCCCGTATCTGATGTGATTTGAGCCCAAGGAAGTATACTAGGCGGTAGTAGTTGAAAGAACTACACGATTCCTTGTCGTGCACTGACGCAATGAACAAGAGATACGGCTCTACCTGTTCGACTACATACCGACCGGTCAGCGTAACTATAGCACCAAGTTGGAATGGTCGCTATATGCGGCCACATCTTAAAAGAGTTAAAAAGCGATATTTTAGACGTTGTTACACCATTATCGGTCGCTAATAATGTCGGCACAAGGCCAGAAGAGGCCACCGGGATCTCTCAAGTAGCTACCGGACAGAAGAAGGTTGAAGCCGGACCCCGGTGGTCCGTGATGCCGGATAATGGTTTATTGGATGGAGACGAACGCCGGGCTTACCTTCAACTGTGGCCGGTATGGGCGGAAAGGCGGCCCGTCTGCCGAAATCAAGAATGGAAGCGTAGAGATAAGGTCTTGCCCAAACAACATACGTGTAACTCAAATCTGTCTGTCGCCATATTCGGGATCGTGTGACGAGCAATTGTCCAAAGGCCCTTTGATCCACAGGCCGCCGAACGCCTAAAGAGCCTAATACCTAGCGTGTAGATCAGCCAAAAACATAGTAATTGAGATTTTTGATTCGGCTCGTATCGCATGCAAGACGAAGATCATCTGTGTGCCGCGCGCATCGCCGCGCGGTTATGCCAGATTGTTGGCATTACATCTATAGTGTCTAGTATTAACTTCTCTGCTTTTCTCTGGCTAGAAAGCACGGCATTTCTCTCGCTAACCGGGATGAAACGTCGTGGGGACCAGATGGGTGGCATAGCAGTGATCAGATGTCAGTGTTCATCGATGCAGATAGCCGTGAGCGCACGAGAGTAGACAGATCCAGATGTCGTACTACCAAAAAGGCATGATTCTGTGTATTCAAGCCAAATTTGCGTTTCAAGACTCATTCGCAGTTGGTTCAGGCTATGGCATGATACATCATCTTCCAAAGTCAGTTGCTACGTCACTGAACGCAAGTGGTTTTTGTGTCGTGGGGGCCAACGTGACAGCAAGAATGCCATAAGAACGGGATCGGAATCCACCTATATGACCATTATTTCAGTAGACGTGGTACTCGGCCCTGATCGTCAGGGCCGCGAGTCATCCAATTCGTCACCTAAGTTCTTGGGAGTTATCAGGTAGTCTAGAAGCTCAACGGCGGGTGATAGCAGTTGAATACAACCATGTCGTGGGGGGATCCCAGTGGAGCGCAAGCCAAGATGTACATGGGGGGATGCGGTTGGCAATTAGGACAATATGAAGAAATAGGTCGACGCGATATTGCCACTGACGGATAAACTGGACTGCGAGGCCTCTGAAATCCTTGATAGAGGCGCAGCAGACATATCGTCGTTAGTCCCTTTGGTGCGACACGGGCAATCTGGATATTTGAGCTAGAGGCCAACAACAACGGCCGACATGTTGAGCATCGTCACATAAAGTAATTCCTACTTGGGTCTTGGTCCCGTTGGCCAGATCTTGCAGGGACAGGATGTCAGATACTCTGCCGTCTGTAGCATAGATGGATGCCCGTTCCCGTCACGCCCTCACCGTCTGTACACTGCCTGTCGGCAGTATGCAGCTACTAGCGAAAGCGAACCACGGCTGGGACATCAAGGGCTCCAGAGGTCTAGTTTTTAAGCCCCAAGGTTCCGATGCCAAGAATGTGCCTACCTAGTCCAATATTCGCTGCATGGAACCCTTTGCTGAGTGGATGGTGACTGGGTGACTAGAACAAGCATATCAAAACCCGGTAGCTGTTTGCCTTATTGGAGGACCAGTGAGTAGTTGACGGTGGTTTACGGTAGTTCCCAACTTATTGTGGCAAGTTCAGGACACACGAGAAGTGATACCCTGTTGTGATATGCACTGGCCGTTTTGATGAACAGGCATCATATTGGGTATCGGGTGGTTGATATTTCAAGGAAAAAAAATAAAGCTGCTAGGTCGCTTGCACAGCAGACTCTAGTCAGAACAACAAGAGATCCATACATACTGTACGCCGGCCGCTTAGCCTATCACCTTACTTCTCGTTCATCCTTCTCTACACAGATAGGGGTAACAAGAGCTGAGGAGCATGCCTGTGCCTCTCAGCTAGTGCCTCGCATCGGAGAACTCGTCACCTTGCGAGTTGACGTCAATAAGTGCAAATTCACCGTGGGTGAGTAGAAAATGTGCACTTATACATGCAGGCTTGCCTAGGCTCGGTAGTCCAAATGTAGCATGTGAAAGCCAAAGCTCGGGTGTAAGTAGGTCGGTTCCAAAGTGTTCAGAGGTATACATCAATGCGGTGGTAGTCTAGGGACGGAGTGACGGGATCACAGAGGAGAGATGAGTTTAAGTTGGGGTTGGGGTTGCAGACCAGAAGCGGAGCTGACCGCTAACCCAGTGAGGTAATTAAGCGTTTGGATCCATGGCAACATCACGTGTCCGCCCGTCTAGCAGTGGCTGTGCAAGCTGCAACAGTGCTACTAGGTAGTTGGTGCTCCGTACATACAACGTACCTTGTAGTAATAAATCATGATGCCTTCGTCCACATGCATCTTGAAGGCTAAGTTGAAGATGCATCATTTTATTGTATTGTATTTTCAATAATCGCAGTCCTTAACCGTGACCACGATCAGCAACCAACTATGTACTGTGTAAGTTACACAAAGCGCCACACTAGCAGAGCCTGAAGATGATAGATAGACGCCCTTCCACCCCAGTTATATTCTGAGGTAGCTATCTATCTATCTAAGTACACCCTCTCAACTCCTCAAAATTCTTATTCTTTTTCTTCTGACCTCCCAGAGATATAATATTTACAGCGTAGTGCTGTACTTTGTGTCAGCGCTTCCTCACATTCTTCCTTGCCACTTCATTCAAATTCAACACAATCTTTGTAACGTCACGTCGCATCATGCCGGGTATGCTTCTTCATGCTGCATAGGCAGGCCTATTCATCTGGTTATTGACCAGTTCATCAAGATTGCCTAGTCCTCGTGTCCCAAGCATGAGGACACACTCGCCATCACATCACCCCAAGAGCTGTTGTACCCCCGTCGCAAGACGAATAGCCCGTTGGTGTAGAGAGATTTGTCATTTCCCAAGCATCATAACATAATACCTAGCGCAACGCGTAGTCGGGCGGCAAAGAAAGTCAGAATTTGGAAAGTCAGCACCAACACCCGAGGCGTCTGCAGAGCCAAACCCACAATAAACAACTGCTAAATTGCTCTTGCACAGGAGGTAGGTACAGTATATTCACATTGTGTTTTGTTTTGTTAGGGATCCTCCTCTGAGCTACTTTCCCTGCCTTATCCATCTGTCCGCACGGAAACCCATCATCGTCTATCTGTTATTATTGTAAGCGACCGGCCACTCCCGTCTTATCACCCTACTACCCATCCAGACTTACCCGCGCCTAAATCACGATCTCGTTAAGACACGCCCTGGGTTCCTTCTGACGTGATGTATATATACACATATATATATCGTTCGTGAACCCATCAGGAACCGTTGGCACTAGCCCTTGTCTCAGGTGGCTCGGAGGATACAGAACACAAGCCAAAGAAGAAGCCCTTGATCGGTCTTACTACTTGGCGATCCAATACATGAATAGAGATGCAAGTGCGCATGTGCCGCAACTAACCAAAGGCGAGGTACAGTACAGTAGGGGTAAAGAAGGGTACAATGTTGGCAGGTATTCCCTATCACGAAAGCAGCCCTATTGACGTCTGGGCCCTCAAAGGCCATACAACATACATAGGCCGATCCATCATGCCTACCTTGTAGGTGTCAAGTCATACTGTGCACGGCAGGTATATTTGGACATTGAGATACCTGGCAGCAAGGCCCCTCTGTATGCTGCACGCCTGTACAGAGCTGTACACTACAGAGCAACACCCCCTGGTCAATTCGCCGGCACGTTCCACCCCTTCCAGCTTATTCTTCCATTACAACGTCCAGTGGCTGCACGGCCGGGAAGCGAGGTCAGGATAGGATAGGAACGAGAATGAGGCCGAAGAGGCAGAATAATAATCGCTGTCCACAGGATACATGAGGCATTGCTGCTCGCGCTCTTGACAGGCATGTACTGTCTTTGTATCAATCTATGCACAGGAGACAAATCGGTACCACCCTCTTCGCTGCACGAACGAACCATCTAAGCAGCCTCAAAGCTCCATTTCCCTGAATTTCGCTGCAGCGTGCATTTATTTATTAGTCTCCGGCCGGGCGCTAGGACCAAAAGAGTAGCCAAGTGGCTAGACGGAGTCGATGCAAGAGAAAAAAAAACGCCCATTGCACCGGCAGGTTGAGCTAACAGGAATCTCGGCCCAGGGTCGCGTCGAAACACCTCAAACATCGGACCACCACCACCATCGTTTTTCTGACCTGCTCTGCTGTTGCGGCGCTGTGTTTCCCCCTTGGGATCCCCTCCCCTGGCTCCTCTTGCGCGCGCACGCACGTCTCGCTTGTCGCGTAGCTAGCCACCGGTCTAAGGTACCGCACCGCTCGTCCCGGGGTCCTAGGGCCTGTCCGGTCCAGTCCCTGGTCCGCTGCGGGCTTCGTTACCTATTCGCAGCAGCTGTTGCTACCTCGATTGTGCGTGCCCCTGCTCGGCCAAAACCCCCGTAGCAGTTCCAATTTAAAATCAAATCAAAATGGCAGAGGCACAGGAACAGCCACAGGCTCAACCTCAGCCTGAACCGGCCTCTGCCGTTGCTGAAGAACCAGCCCACGCCCTCCCACCAGTGCCGTCAACTTTCTATGCTGCGCTTTCGTCACAGCACTCGTCACAAGCTGCCCCAGACCAGGACAAATCGAGAGAGGCACAGACCTGGGCTCCCACGCCGCCTGAGGCAGATACCAATGCCTCCCAACAGCAGGAGCGCATTCGACAGTCCCCGAATCCTCAACCATCCGATGCAGCTCGAGCGCCAGAAATAGCCACCACACAAGAGTCGGAGAAGGAGCCAGCGCAAGAGAAGGGACTGGAGGATCAGGGTCACCGACTACAACAGAGTCACGTTTCAGATGCTCCCATCTCAGCGTCAATATCAACACCACCTACCTCTTCGTCCGCCGCCCTCGTGACGGACAAGACGACTGTCGCTACTGACCAATCCAAAGCTTCAGCAACGCTCACATCTCCGGCACCATCTGCAGACCCAAGCGCTATCTCTCAGGACCAGCAAAAAGTACAGGACGGCCAGCAGAATAGCGACGGCACTGCGACGCCCTCGCCCGGAACGATGTCGCATAACCACCCACCCCACATCCCCGGGCCTCCTCGACAGCCTCTCCCGTACTCGACACCGTCGGCATACGCGACGGGCGGCATGAGCAATGCGCATTATAGTTATGCAAATACAGCCCCTCCGGCACACGATCCTTATAGAGCAAGCCCGCATGCGACGACAAACAACGCGATGCCGCTTCCGAGCATGCGCACGTTTGACCCTGTGCAGCAGCAATCTCAGCAACAACAGCACATGGCCATAGCTATGCCTGTATCACCCGTACCCTCGGTCCCAGGACAGCAGCCTTTGTCGTACTATTCACAACAAGTTCCCATGGGCAGCATGACAAACAATCCGTATGCGAGCCTATCACCAGATATCATAGGCCAGAGATATGCCCTCCCGCCTGGCGGGCCTGCGGTGCTGACGGCCGGGCGGCATAAGAAGGTAAGAAGTCGTCCATCTCCCATTTGCCATGTCCTATAATATGGGTGACCTGACTGGCGATGATCTCGCCTGGCTATAGGAGATAAAGCGCCGGACCAAAACGGGTTGCTTGACGTGTCGCAAAAGACGTATCAAGGTATGTGTTGACAATTCATTGCTTTTCCCCATTCGTGTGCACAGATGCAGCCGGTACGATGTGATGCCAGAAGGCGAGAGAGAAAAAGAGAAAGCGAAAAGTATGGGTTGGACAGGTGCGATTAGAGCAAAAGATATCGTTGGTTTGTGATGTTGTGTCGAGGTGGCCGCTCCTCTCTCTCGCTTAGAGTTTCGCTTGAGAGCCGGCTACTTTGCGCTACTGAGAAGCGAGCGAGCCAGACCCAGAGCCGGAGCCAGCAAAACATGCGCCAACCCGTGGTCAGACAACGCAAAAAAAAAAAAAAGAAGGCTCCAGCCCAAAACCGCGCCAACCCTTCCTCCTGGACCCTGCTCGACGCCCTGCTCAACGTTAATTGTCTAACCTAGCCCCATTTGGTGTTTCGTGGTCCCTCTCCCGCCGTTGGCTTTCTCCACACTCGCTTGAGGCTATCGACAACCTCGTCCCTTTTTTTCTGCTCATATTGATGCCAAAATACAATTGAAAATGTGTCTTGCGCTCTAACAAACCGCGGTGCATCTAGTGCGACGAATTGCATCCGACTTGCAAGAATTGCCAGAAGTCGAAACGTGAATGCCTTGGCTACGACCCCATTTTTAAGAACAATCAACAACCGCAGCAGCAATCACCCCAGCAATCGCACCAGCCTCAGCAAACTCATCATTCAGCCAGCAACATCCATTCGACACAGAATTCGGCCACCCCAACTTCTGCTTCCTCCACATCCTCCATTCCTCACAACGCATCCTCTACCTCTGCCTCTATCCCTGCCTCTGCCTCTGCCCCTGCCCCACTGACGCCTAGCACTACCGCTTCATTTACGACCTTGTCGTCTGGAATTCCTAGCGCTCCCGCTCCACCGGCGCCTACCTACGGCCCAGGCCTGGCTTCTATAGGAAACTCCACTATTTCGAATATCAAAAGCGAGGGCCACCACTACCATACGCTGGATCATTCTCTGGATAGCGTCTCGAGTATGTCGACCTCCCATTTCCCAGCGACCACATCCGTCATTCCCCATATTGTTGATTATAGAGCCAAAGGGCCACCGCACCTTAGAGGGGGCGGTCCCTCTTTCGTCCCTTTACATCCAAGTTCGCACGCACCACAATCGCCCTTCATGGAACGAACCCCGGCTTACTCTGGTATTTCAGTACGCAAAATGAAGGTCCAAGAGCTTGTCGCCATTGGAAATGCTGTGCCTCCTTCCGTCGATGGCCCCTTGAGCCAAGAGAAGCTCCTCGAGGTTCACGATCTATACGAACAGGTCTATGCGCCAGGACTGGAGAAATTCTTTGAGACCGATTGGTATACTAAGGCCCACGGGCCGAGTGCCTTGGCTTCCAACTCACGCGTGCAAGAAATACTAGCAGCCTTTTTGCAGTCATTAGCTACAACCACCACCAACGATGTTGCTGGAATGGCGTACTCGGCTAATCTCGAATTCCGCGTGGTTTGGGAGCTAGCTACTCTAGTATATTCGACCGAGTACAAGGTCAATGTGACTCCAGGTCTTCCAGCCACCGATGATGGGAACGAGGCGCGCAATCGAGTAGCCATCTTCGAGACTTTGCTCTCGGGGGATTTCCTCGACCATAATCCCCTTCGACCTCCTCTTGAAAACCCGGATAATTCCGTCTATCATAGGAATCGAGAGGTCAGGTTTTGGCATAACCTCGCCGAATTTTTACTCATCAAAGATCAACCCAACATGGACGTGACCCCCCGAAGAGATCACGTACTAGCGCAGCTCCGCGAGCTGCTCGACGGAAGGGAGAATCGCGACGTCCTCTACTCGTTAACTATAATCCGAGCCTTGACAAATAAGTTCCCACCAGACTTCGAGAGTACACTCCCTCCGCATTTAGACGAGAGCGACCCGAAGAGCAAGCTAGCTGTGGCCCGCAAGTTTATTCAAGATGAGGCACGCGTCACGGGTGGCACAACAAACGTCGTTCGACGCTTCTCCGAACTTGGCGTCAGAGCCTTCATCGCTCCTGCCTACAATATTGCTCGATAATAAGAGGACCTCACTGTTAGCAGCTTGCCGCAGCATTGTAGTAATATTTTCCTAGTTGGCTGTTGCCTATAGCCCAGTTATGCTAACTCAGTATTCTGGTTCTCTGTTATGTTTCACGTCACTTCTCTCACGACTTTACTATTGAGGGTCGCGAATATCTTCTGTTCGCCTAGACTGGGCATTATAGATACTGGTCAAAAGGATTTGGGAGACATTGAACCTGAGAGTTACGATGGGGAGGTAATTTGGATAATTTTGGTTTTGCGTCGGCGTTACGGCAGGTCATAAAAGGGAGTCAGACATGGTTCTCGGTCATGTTCAGATATGATGTACGATTAAGCGTCGGAAATTGTTACGGCTCGCTCTCATGCATTGGGAGCGACATGGTGAAGTTTCAAGGATCGGAATTCTGGCACATTGTCACAGCTTGTCCAGGATCAGCAAGGCGGTGGAATGGTAGCACTGCACGATCGAGTTGCATCGATCACGGGCAATCTGAGTCTAGAAAACAGTACAAGTCTCAAGGGACTCAGTGACAACCGCAAATCACTGTAGTACAATGCTACTTCATTAATTTAGTCGAGATCCAGTAGGTGCAAAGAGCAGATGTTCTCAAATATCAAAGACAGGTATCTGATGTGTCAGCGGTGTTTAGTTCTCGAGAACGAATCATCACTCAAATCAAAGCCGAGAAAGACGATGGAAGTGCCGTACACGCATGACGATGCATAACCTGCCACTCGCTTACACTTCAACTGGAATTTCTGGAGTCGAGACGTCACTTAGAAATGGACCACGAACTGTTCAATGTAACGAGAATCATGGACCCGGATCTTCTCAAGCGTTTTGCTACAGTATTTCAAAAACGATAGCGGGGCGCACCACTAATTCTGGACCACCGACTATACTACAAATGAAAACTTGCTCATATCTTGCGAGGCATATTTCTGCTACCGCCTATTGGGATTACAAGAGCACAAGCTGTCCTCTTCTTCCTTTATTCGAGGCATCAGTCTCGAGAAGTGTAGGTGACTAAGGAAGTAATGTGATTGGTGCATTTTAACTTAGCTATGTAGGATCTGATTATTTTTCCGGGCTTTTGAACCTTGCTTTACGATAAAGCTTTCAGTTCACCGAATGTGTGCCGGATCGCTACTGTATGTTTCTGCCAAGGGCTGGGCGACATAGAATGGCATCTGATCAAAGACAGAGCTTTACTATGCGATACCAGCTGCTATGCATATTCCCATGCGGTTTTGTCTCTCCACTCCCCATGACACATGCCGTACATCCCAAGGATGCCTTTGCGAATACAACAACTGCTTGGGTAACCCTTGCACGTACTCTTCGCGGGACATAGCTCATCCTGGAGAGTAACCCTCCCTCCCATGACCATGACCATGACCTACCTTAGTCTACCTAAACACCTCATGTGGTGGAACGCAAAAAAAAGCCCAAACAGGAAACTAATAAAGACGAGGATGGGCCGAGCTGACGAGAACACAGTACGCGTCCCCAACGTCCAATCCACGCAACTTCCGCCCGTTGTCGACTCAGCTTTTCGATGATGTTGGTGATTCTCGCGCTCCTCCTGCACTTACGGGAGTAAATCAATTTCCAACGGTACAGCAGCCTAGTGGCTGGGACTTGGCGCATATGCACCGGAATGCATACCGACCTATGATTTCCGGCTTCCGGCACGAAGTACACAAAAGAGGGAAAAGAAACCAAAAGAAAACAAAAATAGAAATAAACAGGAGATGCGGGAGCTAAAGGGACAAGTAGACGAATTAGATTACAAGGCTGCTTCGTTTTGTATTCTCCGGCGTTTTATGGCGTTCTCACGTACCGGACTGCGAGTTGGTTTCTCAGCTAACAATTATCGTCCGCACTTATTCCGCTAGCGAACAGCTCAGCAATTCGCTACATCTTGCAGAAGTACCGACCAGCGCCCTGAGGATAAGCTGAAAAAAAAATATGGAGAGGGATAAAACGTTACCTGTCGTACAGCTGCGGCAGAACTTGGCGAATAACTGAAGTTCCTTTTTCCCCGTATTGAATACACCTAAGCACCTGCGGGGAGTTGAGAGCCGATTCTGACAGGTTTTCTCCCCATCAATCCTTGAATCTGTATACGTTGGCCCTACACACACGCCAAAACTAGTAGCTGTTAAAAGAAAACGGGAAACGCCATTTCCCCTTTCCCTTTTCCCTTCCCCCCCTCCCCCCTCACCAACTCAGCGAGCGCCCTTCTTTGCTTTTGCGTGTGCCAAAGGTTTTCTGCATGCATGTTCGTCACCCCATCTTGCACTACTAATACCTAGCTGCGACTACGGCTAATAGGAAACGCAATCAAACCGTTCCCAGGAAAGGGTGGGAAGGTTGACCTTTGCATGTTGTGGTAGGCGACACGACATGAAGACATCAGCCAGCCCTCGCCACAGAACTGGGGAGTCGGCGCGATCATCTGAGACAAGGACGGGAGGCAATATACTTAGGGTATCGACACTTTACTGCTGAGGCCGTTAGGCCCGAACGCTGCTGTGTACCCCTCGTGGCTGAGGTGTGCATCATGTGAGGATGAGTAAGGGGAGTACAAGGGTGAATACACGAGTTTTGGAAAGGCTGTCAATTGTTATTGTTGTACCTGCTTGGTTCCTTCGGTCATAGTCGCTGGATGATATCTATTGTACTTGCTTTTGATATTTGTTCCCGTTTAAATACGCATCTCTGGTCCTATCGAACAATTCTATTTTCTGGGCAACAATTACCGTAACCAGTCTTGAGAAAGGCTGGTTTCTTACCACCTAATAATTATCTATCTGCATATGTAGGCCGTGACATACCATGTGTTACAAGCTTATGAATATCAACACCCTCAACCTACGGCCTTGTCGAGAGAATATGATAACCTATTGAATTAGTGAAAAGTTCCACGCATAATGGTATTTCCAGCCCATTAAGACACACACAGCTTCGGGCAGTTAAACACTGGAAAGAGGTATTACATAGTAGGTAGAAGAGCTATCCATAAGCGTAGCATGGCAGACAGGGCTCAGTCGTTACCGATACCACCATCAGATAACCGAGTATAACGGGGGCGCTAGAAAGTACTCGAAAAGAGAAAGGGAGGGTGAAAGGTAGTCCATGCTTACCCGAATAGATATTGCAATAAAACTCTTTCGGGCGGCTGCTGCATGACAGGCCAATATAAATGTATGAATTATAAACAAATTTGTCAAGATTTTGATTCATGATGCATCAATGGGACCTTGAGAACCACTGACTAACCAAAGATCATCATCCAGACAGACATCCTCCACACCTATCTGTACATGATTTTCCTGTCAAATCTTGCCATGTCGTCGTGCTACCTGTCTCCTTAAGGCAGCTTAAATCATGATAAGGATTCTGAAGAAAGCAATCCAAAGTAGGAAGCCCAGGGTAAAGTCTCTATCAAGCTTGATCGATGTTTTGTAAAAGGTTCCGCTGTGTCTGGCCAGCTGCCCGGAAAACTTTGTATCCTGGATACTAACTTATGTAGGAAATTTGAACTTCTTCAAATGTAGTTTCTTATACGTCCGGGAGTTATTACCTCTTATTTCCTTTTTCTGTGTAAGCATATTTACATTCGGCGCACACTCTTGGAGACTAACCAGATAAGTTTGCCTGGAAATGATCTGCAGCTTCTTACAGCATGATATGGAGCTGACTAGGCTATAATTATGGTTAATTACCGGTACACTCAAGTGTGAATTCAACCACAGCACACCCATAGGAAGCGAGAAAGCTGATATCAGCACCCTGTAGGGTGAGCGTCAGATAGATAAGAAGTATCTTACCGAACGTCAGGCTCTCATTCTTTCCGGCTCTAGAAGCTAAGACATAGATAGATATATCCTGGATAAGCTCCGTTGTACAATAACTCCGTAGTTACTCAAAGACAGCTCCTGATAACGAAATGAAACATTCCAACTTCTACGAATACGAGTGCTAATCCAATAAAATGCGGTACGAATAGGCTATAATGATGTCTAGCTACAGCCAAGAGTATTTTTCCATAGAAATGTATAACCACAGGAAGGCAAAGATATTTCTCTACTCAATATATAATGATGCTATCTGTTGCATCACGAATATTAAATATTACGTCCTAGCCGTGTATATCAGCACAGTAGACACGCCTCCAGTCTAGATTACCGCAATGCTAAAAGCTGCATAACAAACAGCCTTCCATAAACAAGCCATTTTAGCCCACGAAAATGATTTACAGGCCTTCCTTCGCGTAACGCTAAGTGGACAGGGCATGTCTCAAGCTGAGTACCAATTAGGAGATTTCTAACACATAAGACAGTAACAAAATAATAGCACTTAAAAGGCGTACCAGTAGATAACGAACTGTCAGTACTCTGTATTTGGGGTAGATAATAGGCGCTTATTGTCGCACAAAAGACTCTAAACACATTCATGGATGCTGCGTGGCTATATACGGTAGTTCTCCTTGTTTTACGACTACGAACCTGTGCATTGTGGCACAAATGCAGCATAGGCAAACGAAGATGCATTGATAAAGGCTTGTATGATTATGTTTGCGGAATTACACAAATATCGAACAACCAAAAAATCCTGACCTGGCAATATCTGTCTCTCCTGAATAAGCTTTATTGCAAGTTCCATTATTCATGCCCAAGGCTGTCTACACTATTCCTGGATTATATACAATAGGCGATAATAGATCCCATGTATTAATAATCTACCATCATCAGCCAAGCTCTAGTTTTCGCCTCGTTTACGGTAATAGCACCCAAACGACTCAACAGCGTAGTTTTTTTTATCATCACGAAAGAGAGAGAACACATTGAGACGATGTTTCGGAACTAGAAATATGCCACTGAATTACAAAACTACTATAAAAGTAGAACACTATCGAGATAGGGCCTTGGTGTTTGTAGTTGGTCATGCTCACGGTGTGACAGATGACTACGAAGCAATGATGAGAAACCGGATCTTGATAGCAAAGGCGCATTTACTTCCCTTCCTTCAAGAGAAAACATATATAAATGGGATTATTATTATATTAAAAAGATTGGTTAGGGACCGTTAGGTTGCCAGCTAAATACAGTCGGAACTTGACTGTGCCTTCTCCTCTGGCCTTGAACGCTCTAGCACTTGCCCACTTTGTGAGGCATTATCTGACTGAGGGTAAAAGCGAGTGTGAAGGTAAATGAAGGACGTGAATGCAAATAAAAAAACATTTTTATTGTGCAAGGAGGTCCCAAAACATCTTTAACAGCTAGCCTTAGCTATACCTTGTATACATATTCGTCCCTCTTTTGTCCAATGGCGTATGTACAGGTGTATTATCACAATGGCTTTTGTAAAATATGATGACCGGTCGAAAGTTAGGGAAGCCGTGGGTATCACCTCATAATGGGGATGTAGATGCCAGTCCTTATAATGGGCACGCGATGGGCATTTAGCTATATGAAGGTCTGAGTCTCCCCAACTAATCCGGAGAGACTCAAGAATCAATAATATTAAGTCCTTGCCCTTACCTTTCGACCTAGAGGCGAGCTACCAGTGGCTTGCCCTCACTCTAGATAAACCTTTACTCTAACAGTAGGCGAGAACGTAATGAAAAGTGAAGAGGAGAGAAAGACGGTGCAGTGCCTACATTGTAACAATATGAAAACGCCTCTAGCCTCGAGGACACGACGCGCACTTGTAGGAAGGATGGCCCGATAGCTGTGTGGACTTCGCGAACAAGAAAACTATTATGAGGTCGTTATGGGTCAAAAGGGAACGGATGAAGAATAAGCACGATGCAAAGCGACAAAATACAGATCATTCACTGTGCCCATCAAATTACTGGTGAAGTTGTTCTCATCGAGCCAAAATGGCCACTTGTATTCTATCGAGATCCGGTTGACGGAGCTCTATATAGCTCTCTCCGTAGCTGTCGGTATCTGGTGACACATGTACTTCGTGTCTACAGAAAATATCAAACGCTGAGGGGAATCATGCATCATAAAGCCAACGCCTTTTGTTGAAAAGTATGACCGGCCGGCCCCCTTATAATCCTTTTAATTCCCCTTTCCCAATTTATGATACCCATGCCAGTTGATGCCTCACATTCATGCTTGTTGAAACCGAAAACACCTTTGCATACCCGGGAAAAATCGGGCACAACGAATTATTATGTACATTTGATTTAGTATCGGTAGCTGGTAAGGCGTTAGCAATGTACGAAAACAGACAGGCATAATAGGATGAAAGTAAGACATACTGGTCGGGCTTGAAGGGACCCTCGATAGGCAGGCTTAGGTAGTCAGCCTGGACGTCAGTGAGCTTTGTGAGCTCAGCATTGACGTGAGCCAGGTGGAGAGCAGCGACCTCCTCGTCGAGGATCTTGGGCAGGACGTAGACGCCGACAGGAAGCTTCTCCGTCTTGGCAAAGGCAACATATTTCTCGCCAAAGGCCTTGTCCTCAGCCTTGTACAACATGATCTGTGCAAGGACCTGGTTGCTGAAAGAGCAAGACATGACGAAAGAAGAGTGGCCAGTAGCACAACCAAGGTTAACCAGACGACCCTCGGCCAAGAGAATGATGTGACGGCCGTTGGCCATGAGGAAGCGGTCGACCTGGGGCTTAATGTTCTGAACGCTCTTAGCGTTCGCCTTCAACCAGGCAACGTCGATCTCAATATCGAAGTGACCAATGTCTACGTAGAGTTAGCTTGTTACGATGTCATATATGGATGATTAGCGACATACTGCAAACGATAGCATCGTTGGGCATAGCCTCGAAGTGACGCGCAACAAGAATATCACGGCATCCGGTGGTGGTGACGAAGATTTGAGCCTGGGGAGCAGCCTTCTCCATGGTGGTGACCTGGAAGCCGGCCATGGCGGCCTGGAGCGCATTGATGGGGTCGACCTCCGTGATGAGGACGCGGGCACCCATACCCTGAAGGGCCAGAGCACAACCCTTGCCGACATCACCGAAACCAGCAACGACAGCGATCTTTCCAGCAATCATTACATCGGTGGCACGCTTGATACCGTCAATCAGAGACTCACGGCAGCCGTAGAGGTTGTCGAATTTGCTCTTGGTAACACTGTCGTTGACATTGATAGAGGGGACCAGGAGCTTCTTCTCCTTCAACATGCGGTAAAGATGGTGGACACCAGTGGTGGTCTCCTCAGAAACACCATAGCAGTCCTTGAGCATCTCGGGGTACTTGCTGTGAACGAGAGCGGTCAAGTCACCACCATCATCAAGGATGAGGTTGAGCTTCTTGCCATCTTTGAAGGCAACCAGCTGCTGCTCGAGGCACCAGTTGTACTCTTCCTCGGTCTCGCCCTTCCAGGCAAAGACAGGGACACCAGCGGCAGCAATGGCAGCGGCAGCGTGGTCTTGTGTGGAGAAGATGTTGCAAGAAGTCCAGGTGACTTCAGCACCGAGAGCAGTCAGAGTCTCGATCAAGACAGCGGTCTGGATGGTCATGTGCAGGCAACCGGCAATGCGGGCACCGGCAAGAGGCTGGTCGTCAGCATACTTCCTGCGGATGGCCATCAGACCGGGCATCTCGTTCTCGGCTAGCTCAATCTCCTTGCGGCCGAAGGCGGCGAGAGACAGGTCAGCGACCTTGAACTTGGAGGCGGGGGCGGCCATTTCTGTGTCGAACACTGTCAGTCCCAAATCATACAACGTGAGAAAAGAACTGATTGTAATCTGATTGGAACTTACTGTAGAAGTCGAGTGACTGTGGTGATCAAAGATTCTGATGTCTGATGAGGGGTACTCAAGTTAGCAGCCGGAACCTCGGATGAGGGTTGTTGGGATTCTAAAAGCTGGCAATTGTAACTTACTCACGGGAGATATAGGGATGGAAAGGAAAAGGAGAGAGAAGGAGAGGAATAGAGAGGGAAGAGGGAAGATTGAGGGAAGTAAAATAGAAAGGGATTAGTAGACGAAGAAGCGGGAGGAGACTGAAGTAGTAAGCATTGAGGGGCGGAACAAGACGACAAAATCGGCATCAAAGGATTTCCTAAAAATTTGGGACTGGATCTGCCCCTCCATTGCCGCCCACAGAATAAGGGCCCCTCCAGCCCGCTAGACCTGCAAGTCCCTTTGGACCCTCTTATTGCCCGCCGGCTTCCTACGGTGAATGGTCGAGCACCTAGGGCTGATTGGACGGTTGAGCCCGCGAGCTCTCTGCTCGGCTTAGCGCCTTAATACGTAGCGTCTCGACCCTCGCACTCGAAGCTTTCGGCAAATAAACCGACGCTTTTCTTTGTTGCTCCGTAAACAAATGCCTATGTACTAGGTATTTCCGACAGCAACCTTGAAAGCCTTGGATAAGTTCCGGCAAATTGCTTACCTACGCTACAGTCATCCAAGAACAAAGACTCGTCTACTCTACCCCATCACGTTAAGAGCAATAACATGAGCCATAGCCGTGATTGGAATATGTAAGGGCTAATCTCATGTAGTATGTAGGTTCTGTACCCATCGAATATAAATGAGCGGACAGGCAACATTTATAGTAAATGTGGGAGTTGCTAGTGTTGACAAGTTCAGAAGTGATCGGCTAACAGACTGAAGGCTGCGTATTCGTACATGTGTAGATAGTGTTACTGGTAGCCGTAAGTCTGCTTCAGTTGTGATGAGTTGTCAGATACCTAGTCACCAAACAAAATAAAATAACTATACGGGAGGGGAACCTCATCTGACGCATACAAAGATGCAGCAATACCATATTTTATACGTGTGGTCTACACGGCGTTGATCCGCGTAAGCCGGCCCGGTGGAACCCCACGATATTCCAACGATTGGTTATCATCAGCATCGCGAAAATAATAGGTAGACAACAGGCCTCCTGACTTTACTTATTATCCACTCAACTATAAATTTATCATAATCACATCCCAGGGTTTAGTGCCTGTATGTACATGTTCGTTCATGGCTGGGATGTCACCCAGCGATTTGTAGTTACCTAATTACCTGCGTAATGTACCATGGCTGCGGCCCTTAGAATGCCGAGAATTTTTTCTCCTTCTCGCTAGTTGAGCTTTTGGCTGCAGATTTTCTTCGACCTCTTCGACCGAACAGCAGCATGTGGGCATTTTTTACTTTCCGTCCCATAATGGTACAGGAAACGTGCCTGCTCATGTTTGCATCTGGCTCCGTGGGCTGATAACACCGTAAAGATGCTGTGCCAAGTAAACCCTTGCCGTTCTATAGAACCCAATGAGAGCGCCTAATCGCCGAACGCCGTGCCAGATGCATGCCAACCGAAACATCATCCCGCTTTCCAATTAATGACCTCATTCCGGCAGCAGATTCCCTCTGACTGCGAACATCTTAGCGCTAACACACGCCGTAAAACCATCTACCTGCTTGCTGTACTGCTCAACCTGCTTGGCATTCAACATGCCTTCGAGGCGGCTGGGTTCTTGCGGCAGCTTGAAGATACGTTGCCATTCATCCTCGGGTAGAGGCTGTTGCTTGGCGGCAACACGTGCTGCGTTCTCTGCTTTGCGCTTCGTTTGCCATGCCGTAATCTTAGTTTGCTCTCGTGCTAATTGTCTCTGGTAGTATTGGTAGTTGTTGAGTTCGGTGTAGTGTGACTCTATGCTGTCGAGTAGTAGATCACACGTCTTCTCTAGGAAAGGATCTATCGAGAGGTCGAGAGTGTCGGCCGAGGGATGAAGAGGCATCTGCATAGGATTGTTTTGGAGATCGGCGAGAGATGTGGGCATAGTCACTCCATCATTTGCCGGCTTCACAGGAATTTGGTGCAAGAAGGAGGTAAGAAGATGGGAGTTGTGCATAGTAACCGGGAGTTCAGCGAAGATGTCCTTGAAAGACAGCTTGGATTTTTGCAGACTATCGTATGTTAGCATTGCATCTTTCGAATAGTTGACAGTTGAGTCGAACCTCTCAGTTGTGAACTTGCCCTCCTTGTATGCGGTCATGAAGGTAGGGGTCAGTTTGAAGGCGCGTAAGCTCAGAGCACCCTGCGAGCTCCGGCTCACGTCGTGGACTAGAGCCACCGTCTTTTCGTTTTCCCGCTGGTAGTGATACTGGTTCTCGATGAAGCCCAGGTTGACAAAATTGCCCATGGTAGCGCTTGTGTACCAGCCAACATTATTAGCATCGACATTCACCTCCTTTAGGTGCCTGATCATCTCATTCTGGTATGTAATGTTCGCCTTCGCCCGAGGCGCGGCAGCGGCTAGCGAAGAAGCATCGTTCTGGTGGCTGCCCTCGACATTGGCAACATCGGCGGTGGGGAAAGGGAAGGAATTTGTGATCTCCAAGACTCCATCCTGGTCCATGCCGACGATGGATCCGGTGGCCGTAGTCGGGAAGCTGGCAGAACAGTGCTTGACAATCTTCATGACAACCTGAAAACACAACCATCTGTCAGCGGCGGTGTTATATATAGAGAGGATTAGAGGTTCGCGATCGAGCTGGCGGAGGGGGGTAAGGGGCAAAGGAGGGGCATGGAGAGTTGACTAACCAAAGCTTCCACCTGAACCGTCTTCAACGGCGCATCTTTAACGGAGTCGGCCATGATTTCAGCGATGAAGCTCAAGAGGTAGGGTGTCTTGTCTTGTTTGGCTTGAGCCGCGGTGTGGCTTGCACTCGATGGATGACGAACGGTCGCAAAGCACACAGGCGTTGTTGGGGCCTCAAATTTTGTGGTTTCGGCGGGACGCAAATTGTGTGCGTGGGCGGATGGGTTGGTTGGCTGATTTGGGGGTGAGGCGGGGGCACGCGGCAGAAACCGCGACAGAGTACTATATGTAGGTACCTGTATGTACTTACCTAATCTTGTTTGAAGCTTAGGTAGGTATAAGCCACCCAGGGAATTCATTTACCATTTGGGTACCCTGACCAAGTATCAGGTAAATTACCTTATTCCTAGGACCCTACTCAAACAAGAAACCCCCTTCCAGACAGAGCATCCCATCTGGCCCGGACAGTGACCGGACTAACACGCAAGCGGGTGTCTCTCTTCCCAAAAGTGCTGGGGCGTGATCCCAAAGGGCGAAGCGAATAAATCCCACTCTTGACCCCCCACGCCAAAGCTCGGGGGTGTTGTCATCTTCCATGTCATCTAGGCCACTAATAGACTTCTGCTGAAAGAGCCTCATCTTGACGTCGTCTCATCTTTATATGTGATCTTCGCCGCCGTTGTACGCTTCCATTTCAGCCAGATGTCGCCGTGTCGCCGAGACGCCCGGCTCTGAAGCGTGTGCTCAAGCCTCCAGCCATCATGACGCAGCTGACGGACTGGGGCTATCAGGCTATCAGGACTGCCACGAGCACCAAGACAGGGCCCTGATTAGCTCTCTCCGCAAACCCTCTCCGCAACACCCGGCTGGCCCTGTTCCTCGTCCCCAGGAAACTGCCCGCTGCCCGCCAGGTACTCCTCAGTCCTCGGTCTTCTCCAGCCATGTCCGGGTACTGCACTGCTAGTAGCGTCGCCCTCCCAGCTCGCCTTCAGCACAGCGCAGCAGCGCAGCACAGCGCTACGCCCGCCCGGTCCAGCTTACTGGGGGGATCATCCTGCATTGGGTAGAGGGAACAAGAGCTTCCGGTTTTTGGATCCATTTCTATTGTGATTGCGTCTCATCTGCGCCTCCTGGCAATCAAAATGACAGATACTCGCTTTCTACATACCCTGCGCCGAAAGAAAGATCTACTCTAAGTACAACTATTGCCAGCAAGATTCATGCGACTGTGTGACGGCTCCGCGTCTGTCGTGCGCAACCCTGGTCGACCATTACCCGTCAACACACCGCATGGTTACGTCTAAGCTCTCTCTCCTCCCATTCGCCACAGCCAACCGGTAGCCTCTATCTATTATCTTCCTGCCCTTGGGCCCTCTATCAAACCGCTTTGTTGATAGCCCGCTGTGCTCGCATGCAGCAGCTTGACCTGATGCTACCCCACCAGCTCGTCACGCCCAGTCGGTAATCTCCCAGCTTTCCACTTCGTCGCGAATGATAAGCCTGTGCCGGTCAATCTTCCAATGGGAGTAGAGATCCCGGGCTGCCGCGGCTGCCCGTCGATGCGCGGGTCCGATGCCTCCTTTCCTTGCGTCTTCTTGCGATCTCCACACGCACGTCGCCAGATTCTTGCCATCCTTATCAGGGCTTCCAAACCAGTATCTAAGCTCTGTTAGTGCATCATGCACATGAGTGGCGCAGAATCACCTACTTGAGAAACCCACCACTGGCCGTCGCTTCTGCGTGCGCTGCCTTGTCCAAAATCCCTAGGTCCTCGTACACAGTTGTCGGTGGGATCTGGGACCGGAACGCGACCACAAAAAACGAGCTTCCCTTCCATCTATGTTCCTTTTGCTGCGCTAGTCGTTTTACCTGCTCCATGACTTCCGTCCAGTTGAAGCTATCGACGTATGGGGCGGTAGCATAATCGGGCCGGAGACACTTCAGTTGAACTAGCGCCTGCGCAAGGATCGCGTTCTCCATGTCGAGACTCTTCAAATCCAATAAGTGGTCCCTTTCGGTATAGGGTGAGATGACCAACAGATCTTCGGCCTCATCTAGGAAAGTCTCAGGGGTCGTGAAGCCCTGCGTTGAAACTGTGACTGTTGTTTTGCCGGTGGTAGCGGTGAGCATAGATTCTGCGCTATGCAGATATTTGTGCTGGACAGCCATGGTCTCGCCTAAACCCGCAGAGGCCCTTGCAGCTTATGGAATGATGCTGAGTTCAACAAGGTGCACAAGGTGGTTAGGTATAATGCTGCTAGAAAGAACCCTCGCGGATCAGTGATTGGGAATTGGCGTTCGTGGCAGGTTATATGCTGGACGAGGCCGGAAGGTTGAGTCCTAACATTTGGATATTCAGAAGAGACGGCATAAACTTAGACGACTTTCGAGGACAACTTATATAAACTAACCCCCTGGCCACCGTTGATCTCTGTTACCACCTCCGGCCGATTACGACACATTTGAGCTCTGCATTGATAATGCCGTGTACCAACAACAAGCAGCGCCGGTACCGCTTGCACTTTATGACATCTATTCTTCGGGTGAATGTTGCGCTATCGCGCCATCATGCCGATTACTGATACCATCAGACCAGTCACTAGTATGGGCCGGTAACGAGCACGTAAATTATTGTGTTAAGTAACGGTGTATTTCCCCGGACGCTAATCTTTAAGTTCAACTAGGCACCATACGTCCCGTGTCGCGTAACCTTTGCGATGCATCATGTCCTGCTTTCACAGCCGATAACAGGTAACTTGTCCGTTATAACAGAGATGGGCATTTAACACTAACGCAGCTTCGGACTCACTAACTTAGCCTAGCATTGAGTCTACTGGCTTTAAACGGGAAACCAAGACTGCATGAATAAGTCTTCTAACACACTAGCTTGATAAACATTTATGTTGAAGAATGCGGGTTTCCATTTGTTTCGGCTATGACTAGTCCGACCTCACCAGTATCACACTCGCTCACCGCCAATCACGAACGCCACGCTAAACTCCAGACCAGTGTAAGTAGACTTGAGTCTTTCTTGGAGAAACTCGGGGCTCAAAGGCACTACTACTTCGGGTTCTGCTTACTATAGCTAGCAAACGTGCTATACAGCAATATTTTCCCCGGACATCTATCACCTATTTAGTATAGCTCCGTCATCTACCGTACTACTTACCTAACCTAGCGCTCTCTGAATTTCCTTCACTGCTAACGACGTATCCTATAAATTGTCATCTATAGACGCCACTTCTTTACTGAATGTTTGCGTCCGAAACCGGTCTGTATTATGTTGCAGTCACCTTGCTGCGGAAAAAAGGGAATCCCTGGCAGTATCCGCTCGCAATGTGCTCCTCCATGAAGCCCAGAGAGTCAGCCAATAGCATGTTCCTACACGTTTGATTGCGTAATGGGCAGTAGTACCAGAAGATCTTGAAGAGATGTTGGCGCCTTGGCAAATAACGGTAGGCTTACCAAATTCCCGAAGCTCGACGTCAACACCCTTCGTGATACCCTCGGATCTCACAAGCAAAGGATACTGCTCAGTGTAATGTACCACAGACCAAATGAGTACGATAATCGTATACCTATTAGTCATTTCATGCGTGTTGTGAGCAAATTTAATTCTTATCTATTAGTTCATGAAGGGCAACTGTGATTGACACATCGGAATTCAGTGAGTATTCTTTCAACTTCAACCAATTATTCATTCCGAAGAGTTATGTCTGCATACGAAAAGGAGGATAAAGTAACCATACTAGAGGAGAAAGAATGATAACGGTGATTAGATGGCATATGCGCGCAAGATTATCCAGGAGTCCTCTAATACATATTCATGTTAAGAAACATCGTCGTATATATATGACGGTGTTATAATTAAGGTACCACGAATCTGGATGTCGCCTTACATGAGAAACCTTGCAAGCACCAACATGAGACGAACTTGAGCTAGGTAAATAGGATGAATAGCCTATAGGCTATAGGGCATGACGCATGCCATGCCATAGGATAAGGACGCTAGTACCATTCCAGTTTCTTTCTCGGCCAATACAATACGGGGTTGAACCTAGAAGAGGTAATATCTGTGATACTAGCGACGCCACAAAACTTGAGTATATATGCTCATCTGCACAGGCCTTAAAGTCACACCGCTCACCGCTCTTACTGGAATATCAGTCCGTCTACCCGTGTAAACTGCACAAATTGTGATCTGGTATGCCGGGAATGAATGCCGACTCTTTTCCGAATTCTAGGATATGGAGAACTATGTCGCAGCCACGTGTATTATTCTCTCTTTCCGCTTTTCAAGCTAACTTAGACTTGATAGAAACTCGATTGGACGTATCTGGGGCTATTTTGAGCTGTGAGCATACAGCAAAAGAGAATCAAAAAATGGCGGACGACTATCTCGATGCAAATTTTACTTGACCATCTAAGGATGACTGGCCTCATAGTGACACTGCAAAGGCCTCACACCATTCTAGTATTTCAAATAAGTAACTGGATAAAGCCCAGAATCACTTATCATGTCTACAGCACTGGCTCGGCAGCATGTCGGCGTATAGAGCGAGATGACGTCGATAGATACTTGGTGTGAAGGTGATACACCGATCTAGCATTAGTTTCAATTTTAAGCATCAGACACTTTACTTCATTTTATTCAATTCATGGTTAGGCTCGTCTCGCTTCAACTTCTACGAGCAAAGAAGATGTTCAAGCGTGTCCAGGCCAGTAATCACGCTGGCAGCCAATGTAATAATTTGAGTACGACGTACAACCAACTTGTCTGATTGTTTCCGCGCGGCTCTGTTAATACTTCAGAAAGTGAACAGAGGCAAAGCTGATGACCTAAAGGCAAGAGCTGCAGCTGCGAGAATAATTATAATTATATAAATATCTCTACACTGACGATGATTTTAATCACTAGCTTTCTTTCAGTAGTACCTTGATTTAGGAAGTTATACGTAGAGTTGATTTCGGGTTAGATACAATAGCCTTTATTAGAACCAGATCGTCATGGACTCCGTACTTGAGGTAGGCAATAGACATTCGTTGTTGCGCGAAGGACTCTAAACACCTTCGTAGACGCTGCCTAGCTATATACAGCAATCTCTTTATTCTGTGCCTATGCCTTGTGACACAGACAGATAGACGACACTCTAATTATGAGCTTGGGTGTCGGTCGAATGTCACCAAAGAATTGGGGAATCTCGGTCATCTGTTCCTTGATATCCATTTTGCTTCCTTTATCAACTAGATAGGCTCTAGCATAGGCTCAGAACATAAATAGTTGTAGTATTTGCATATATTGTTACTTTCACTATCTCTCTTCAAGCTGAAAATCCGGGGAGGGGGGTAAAGAATAATCGAAGCTGTAAAGTATTTTACGTGTTTGCGTTTTTTGTAAACATCACGGTAAGAAAAATATTATGAAGCAATCATTTTATTTTTGTTTGAGCGAGCACATGTCTATATACCTGCTGCGGTACCTATTCAGCTTCTATCGTCTTCGACTTTAGGTATTATTTATCAGCCCAAGCTTGAAAGAAGTAAAGAAAAGTTGAACTATATTTCAGGCATTATATATCATGACCCACTCTTGTACAACTATCAAGTTTAATCCAAGCATGATCAGGAGCTAACTCAAAGATGTTTATAGTGTGCTCAATAATATCCTCCGATGTTTGAAAATGAATTATAGGTATTTCTACCCTTTTCTGGTTAGAATCCCATTGAAGATATTGATAGTTTCAATCAAACATATAACCACATCTTGAACGGAGATGGGTGGGGACGTGTGTTCAGTCCCATCATATGATCTGCAACATTGTGGCCCCATACCCGTTGTCTGACGATTTCAAGCCCCTTATCTAGGTCCTTGACTACTATTATAATAGCCTGTCGACGTGATCTGGTTCTAGAACCAATTAATTTATATCTGGATCTCCCAAAAATATCATTGTGTCACATTATCACACACACTTGAGATTAGACCATGAATACCGTCATACGAGTGCAGCGCTTTGAAATCAAGCTCCCTCATATTTCCCTAGTCTCATAACTTTCTATGATAATCACAAGAGCGAAACCGATACCGAGACACGCAAGGAGAAGCGAGGGTCCCCAACCCAACCAAATAAAAGTTCTCTGACTGCGTAGGTCATCAGCAATATGGGTGTCTTTCAAATCATTGTTATAAGATACAATTGGGGCATGTAGAGTCTACTTGGGCTGTGTTCCGCCCTGGGCAGAGCGCTGTGAGTTACTTGACTCCTAACCTTCACTAGTCGAGGAAGGTCTGCTCATAATAAAGGGCATGAAAGCAAAACTTGAGTGCGAAGTGACTTTTAACTAAGTAGCTACTGTATGACGTGGTCATATGATTGGTTGGGACGTGAACAAGTATACCAATACCCCTAAACTCTTCCGGAGGTTTGGGGATCAACTAAGATATGTATCAAGCTCTATTATCCGGTTATAGATAATCGTATTCAATCTCTCTGCGATCAGCTTCTCTGAGATGACAGCTTTTTATTAAAACTTCCAATCAAGCATCAGTCCACCAGTCTTGACAAAACATACCTACTGACCAGTTGGCCTCCCTATTGGACCCAAGGGAATAACTCGTGTGTATCCCAACCTTTTCCATAACTACCTCTTGTCCTATCTTGTCTCCTCCCAACCCTATTTACAAAGGTACGAAATGTTTCAACCTTGCCGACTAACTCGTGAGTTCAGAATTCGGCACAGCTTTCGAAGTCTTCCTGCGTTTCCTTGCTTATAATTCAAGCCTAAGATTCGTAGAGTTTCATATTAAGAATTGACTGATCGTCACAAGGCATAGGCTCTCAGATGTAGAATAAGGAGACCTCCTGCATACAGCTGGATAGCGACTACGAAGGGGCTTAGAGCCCTTCGCGAAAACAAAACAAAACAAAACAAAACAAGTGCTGCTACCTACCCCAAGTATGGAGTCCTGGGACCGACTTTTATGTGTCTCTATAGGGAATATTCCCAAAAGTAAACAAGAAATAGCAGGAAATCGCCTGTTTCTATGGCAAATGTCATAAAGTGAATGAAGGGGGGTATATAGACTGGAATCCAAACTATATGAATCACAAGGTTCGATATTTAGGGTGCTATTGTAGAGGCCTATGGAGCTAGGAGGCAGTACCTTACGATGGAGGTGGGATAGAAGACACGAAGTCTATGCATGGTACTTCAAATATATAGAATACACCGGCTTGTTGTTTACAGCTTAATAAAAGGCTCGAGACATTCCCGGTAGCGGAATTTTAAGGTCCATACTTCATTTAATTAGCAGGCAACATAGAAGTGGCATGGTCATGAATTCGATCTGTCAGACTCTCGCGAAGCCTCGCGATACCTACAGCTGCATACCGCCTCCCTAAAGTAACAGAACAAAGAGGTCATTTTGTATATAGATCTCTAGCTTGCAGATGTAGTTGTTGGAGCTCCTTGTGCGACAACAAGTATTCAAGGCTTACCCCTACGTTGCCTTCAGTATCCAGAGGTCGTGACACGATCACTTTTGTGATAGAAGAAAGGCTCTTGCTAATTCTGAAGATGGTGAACTTTCTTTGGATCGAGCTCGCACTTATAAATAGCGGAATTGAGCGTGAATGGTTTCTGTAATGGTTAACATCTCAAAGAATGCAAGACTTGTTTTTGCGTGCCGGCCCATATTAAAGGCAATGTTTACGTCGGGCTGGCTTCTCCATACTCCGAAATGCTGGCTGGCGTTTACCAGAGTCAGCAAAGAGGAACGGTGAGCATAAACAAGTTGATTGCTTCTCGTGGATGAGGGACCATTAACATGTTCCATTAAAAGCAAATCCGCAGACTGGTTGCCATAATTTGTCAACTCAGTCTATCACATTACATATGATATTACTGTAATGCGTCGATACTGTTGGGGTATATACGCGCCCATATTATCATTGTTGCACCATCGCCCACAAGCCAATACTGGCTCATAGCAGAAAAAGACGAGCCAGTATAGATTCCATGAAATACCCATCTATAGTTGCCCCCCAACTAAATAAACTCATTGAGACATTCCTACTCGTCGTCGAGAATACGACTCGCTATACTTCCGAAAACCGGCACTTCAAATCTAGTCCGTCAAGTTAGAAACCGAGTTTCGCACTGTAATGTCGTATCTAGCACGGTATATGGACTAGAAACTCACCTATCGAGAGTATCCGCGTCCCGGTACGCATGAAGCGCGAGGAACCCGATTAGAGCCAGATCTCCCAGCACGATGACCCAGCTGAGAAAGGTCGACCAGGAGAACAGGAGATGGACGATGAACATGACAGTGAAGACTAGACTGGACTGCCACGCATGAAATCTAAGGCGTCGTGACATTAGCTTCGGATCTTACGTGTTTAGATCTGAAGGACTCCATCCTAATCTTTCCTCCGCTTCTCGTTGGCATGTCAAAAGCTCAGAAGGTCGACACGACGGGGTTCCTCCAGTCTAAAAGAGAGAGCCTTCAAACCACACTTACCTAACATAATCACTCTTCCTCTCTAGGATCAGTAGTATGATGGCGCCGAGCGGCGGTATCCCGATATATGCAAGCACAGCCTCGTAGTCAAGTCGTAAGCCGAGACTGGTATCGAACTCGCTGATGGACCCTCCACCTCCTCCGCCCAGCCCAAATCCGCTCCCGCCCCCGCCTAAGCCGTCCTCGGAAGCATATCCCGCGTGCCACGAGCGCTGCGGCTGCGGGTGTTGTAGTGGCGGGGGAGAAGAGGCGACGAAGTTGCGCTGGGTTGGACTGAAGGACTGCCGACGATCGAGCGAGGCGCGCGGCGACGCAAAGCCCTCGGCCGCGGGCGGGGAGAACGGCCGGTTATTCTCGGGCGGCGAGCTCTGGTATGGCGCGAAATCCATCTCGATGGCGGCGACTCCTTGTGTTGGTTTGGCGGGTCTCGACCGCTGTCCGGGGCGAGCGGGTGAGGGGCTCGACTCGAGCGTCGACCTGATCCTGGCTTTCGTTATCTGCTTCGTCCGCCCTCGTCGACAGAAGTGACCGTTGGCGAAGCACCAAGTATTGATGGCTTGCTGCACGAAGATGGGGGAAGGGTTGTAAAAGTTGAAAGTTGAAAGCTGTCGCAGGCTCTCAGCTCCGAGGTCACGGATGTGACATGCATGAACGTAGCAAGCTGAGCATTGGCTTGGCGAAAATAAGTGGCCGCGGTAGTTGATCGGGTAGTTGATCTGCAGGGTCCAATTTAGCGCATCCTTGCAGCGCACTTATGGTCATTGTTACGGAGTACAGCCGCACTGTTTTATAACCCCTACGATTATGCAGAGACTAGGTACGGCCGAGTTTCCATTTATCAACATTTCCAGCTATACACTGGATATCATACATGATGTGAGGCTATGCACCAAAAAACAAGCGAAAGCCAGTAGCTAATGGTAGGGTTGTTGGTAGATACATCTTGATACCTTTCGTAAGTTCATATACATTGTCTGCTCTAGATATACTGTTTTACATCGCTTTGTAGCACAAACGGGTGAATGGTAGGTACACAACTTCTAGGGGCTGGCGTCTTTCTCGGCCTCGCCCTCTTTCTTGCCCCCGTTGGATTCTTCTTCCAGCTGTGTCCGTCTACCCTCGAGAGCCAGCCATAACCCCTTGCTGTGACCCTCCAAAGCTGTTGTAAGACCAAGGCCTGCATTCTGTAGCAGAGAAACGAGCTGTGCCCGCAATCCATCCAGACCACCTTGGATGCCACCAACCCATTTAACTCCGTCAAGGTCAAATGCCTTGTCTTCTATTCTGCCTCCGACGAGGATGAGTTTCTGAAATCCGCTCTGGGCAATGGGATCGTAGTATCCGGGGTTCTTCTTCCGCGTAGGGGCAGGAAACGCCGGGGGTGACGGCGAGAGGACCTTAAGCACGGCTGCCAAGTGCGCTGGCGAGACTGAGGGGAAAGTTACCGCAGCAACGGGTCCTATGATTAAGGGGTTGATCTGGCTATAAGTGGACGACTCGTCCACAGTAGCGCTCTTGATCGACTCGTAGGCTGTCTTAGACAGGTCGTGCGTGTACGCGTTTGACCTTTCGACCTGGTCCTCTGGCTTGAAGTAGTCGACAATCTTGCAGGCGATGTTGAACATACGTGTACGCAACACCTGCAGCTCAATACTGGATGTGATATCGACGGGGACAGTGCCGTCAGACCCAGCAACAGGCGCCGGAACCTCTGCCAGGGCGGCACGCAGCTCTCGCCGTACGGCAGCCCATTCCACGGCAGTGAGGTTATTGTGTTGGAAGAAGAGCATTAAAGGTGTTGACCGCAACATGGCCGTATATGAGCGGAGAAGCTGGGCCTTCCTCTGCTCGGGCCGCCGAGCACTCGGAGGTTGAGTTGGAGGGATATAGTCGTCGGGTAACCTTAGAGCCCCAAGGGGCACTGGAGAGCTTGTTGTTGCATAATGCCTTGAAGCAGGCCTCGTCGCGTTCTGAACCGTGAGAACTGGCACTCTGGCTGCGCTTGTCGTGGTTCGTTGCAGAGCTCGCCCTACACTGGTGCGCGCAGAGCAATTGAGCCGCGGCGGCATTGCGAGCAATTCGACGAGTCGAAACTAAATCTGGATTTTCGAAGCCCCCTCTACCTCGACCCTTGTGCCGTCGTCGTCGTCGTCGTCGTCGTCGTCGTCGTCGTCGGTTTGGTGAACGTGGTGATCGTTGCGTTTGCTGCAGGCTAGACTGGCATCGGCTTCGTCGCAAAAAGCTGATGTGAAAATAAGTGGGCCATTAGCATGCTTCCCCAAGCATCGGAGGTCGGAGGTTTCGACAAAGGCCCCATAAATCTGCCGCATTCCACCGCCCCAATCGATGACTGTCCCGATAACATTTGATAAAGCTCTTTGACAACCCCTGTCCCTGCTGCCCCTCCATCCGTCTTGGAATGACAATGGCGGGGCAGTGAGACTACCGATAACAGCAACACCTTGCACTGCAGGGGCGGATGAGTCTGACATTCAAAGACTGCGAGCCAATTGAGTTGTCTTGGATAGGTATAATTATGAACTCGGCCTTAATCTCACATCCTCCTCAACCTAGCTAATTCTGTAGCAGTTTGGTGACAGCTGACCGGAGACTCGCTGAGAACATCCTCGCCGAACTCGGCATCTTTGACAACATGGCGGCTGTAACGCAAGACCAGAAGGTTATGACCGACATTCGCTATTTGCTTCAGCGTTTATGGCCGGATCCTGAAAAGGAGAATGTAACAGCCAAAGAGATAGCCGAGGCCATCTCGCTGATCTTCGTCAACCAGCTAAGCCCTGTTCAAACGGGTTCGCTCTTGACGGCCTTGCATTTCACGGGCTGGGACCGTCGTGCCGATGTTTTGGCTGAAGCTGCGGCCGCCATGCGGCGCCATGCGGCCAAGATTGACTACAAGAGTTTGGAGAATACCATAGCAAGCAAACGGCGACCGGAAGGGAAATATTCGGGTGGATTGGTAAGCTTTCCTTGAAAATGTTCTACTGAAGACTAACACAGGAACTCAAAAACCATATGCTAATTTATTATGTAGTGCGATATCGTTGGCACAGGAGGCGACTCTCACCAAACTTTCAACATATCTACAACGTCTTCCATCCTTGGCTCGTCTCTGCTTCTCCTCGCCAAGCATGGAAACCGCGCATCAACCTCAAAGTCTGGCTCTGCCGACTTGCTAATGAACATGCAACCGAAGCCTGCCCAACTTGCCCGCATCACGCCCAACACCATCTCTACTGTTTACCAGTCAACCAATTACGCATTTTTGTTCGCCCCTACCTTCCACCCCGGTATGAAGCATGTAGCTTCCATCCGTAAAGAGATAGGGTGGCGCACCATCTTCAATCTCCTGGGCCCTTTGAGTAATCCACTCAACGACGCTATCGAAGCACGTATGTTGGGCGTTGCGCGAGACGACCTAGGCTCCGTCTTTGCCGAGGCTTTGCGGTTAGCTGGCGCAAAGAAGGGGTTAGTAGTTTGCGGCCAAGAGCAACTCGACGAAATTTCATGCGCTGGACCTACCCTCTGCTGGCAGTTAGTTGAGGGTGGTAACGGTGTAAAAGTCGAGCATTTCTTGATCGAACCTAAAGACTTTGGACTCAGTGCACATCCTCTCAGCACTGTTTCTCCTGGCAAAGAGCCTCATGAAAACGCAGAAATTCTGCGTAAGATCTTGCAGAATGAATTACCCGATGACGATCCCATCCTCGAGTTTGTGTTAATGAACACAGCGGCTCTATTTGTTGTCTCAGGCATCTGCGAAGCTGATACGAGTGACATGGGCCCTGGCGACAATGGAAAAGTAATCACGGAGAGAGGTCCCGGTAACGGACGCTGGAAGGAGGGAGTCAGGAGAGCAAGGTGGACAATTAAAAGTGGTGAAGCTTGGAAACAATGGAGTGCCTTCACCGAAGTTACGAATAGTCTACCCATATAATCTTAGCGCAATTGTAATACGGAGAAATGAAAGTTCGTATTGGTGGGATTCAATAACTGGCGTTCCGCATACACAAATATACAAACTAGGTAGTAATTTGATGCTTGTTTAATTTTCCTCATACTTATCAACTTGTGTCACATTAAGCTCATCTCTAGAACTATATTAGATAATGTATTTAGAGCTAGAGTAAGAAATATGTTTATCTCTTGCAGTATACATTGACAGTTGGTTCTGATGCGCACTTATACCTATCTATGTCCGTCTTTTCGCACAGAGACTCATCGTCATTCGAGACTTGGTCTGCCAGACACCGTAGCCGCCCTAAAAGAAATCGTGATGGATATATTTCAAAAAAATGAATTACAATAGAAGGCAAGCAAGCCGACAAAAAGAAACGCTGACTCTCGATCGGGGAATCGAACCCCGGCCACCTGCGGCTTGTTCCATAGTAAGACGAATTCACAAAGTGAATAGAATCAGTTGGAATGACAAGCAGGTATCCTGACCACTAGACCAATCGAGATTTTGTTGTTTGGACGGTGACTCGTGTGTGATTTTGCCAGTGTAGTAATAAGGGCTATACCACTCGCGATTTAGTTTGGTGGAGTTTTGTTGCCCTACACTAATCCTTACTAACTAGCTCATTATCAGTAGTCGAGGTAGGTCGCTGCTCTTAGTATAGATAGATAAAATGTGTTGTCATAAGCTTCTTGCACATTTTAGATTTAATTTTTGGGAAGTATTGACCGTTAGCAAGTGCAGGCTGAGAAGGGAGATGAGTAGAAAGTCGGGGATAGTCAAATGACAAAATAAATTCATTTTGAAAAGATAGAAAAACTCCATTCGACGTGTCGATGTAAGAACCGACTTTAAACCATGTAGGGATTCTGTGTTCTAGAGGCCAATAATAAGTCTTTCGAATACTTCTCTATATCGATTTAGAGATTGTCGCGAGCTCCAAGCATAGGGTATACATAAGTACGATGAATATTGAGGTGAATTTGGTGTGGTAGATGCTAGCAACTGATTCCTATCGATAAATGACAGAGACAATAGCATCCCACCAATATTCCCAGCTTTTTGTTCTGTTTAACGAGCACCTCTTCCCCTGAAACGCCGATAACCCCTTCGCTCTGACTGACCATCATTCTATCTAGACAGTACTCCGCGAACAGTTCCTTTTAGCGTCGGCTTTCCCTCAATGAGCTGTTCACCGATGCCAGTATTACCTCCGCTTCCCACATCGAGCCATCGAGCCAGCAAGTCGTTACTTTCCTTAGGTTTGACCGAGTCATCACGTGTGCCCACAGTGATGTGTGCCACCTTGTTGACACAAGTCCATGTATCCTCTTGATCCAGTAGCCGCACCACAATAGCCATAATGCGGTCGTCGAAGACGACACGCTCAAGCATAACCTCGCACTCCCCGACCTTATTATCTACAGACTGGCTCTCAGCTTCGAGAGCAGTGTAGCGCTGCCATAGTTCAGGGTATTGTTTAGCGCTAGCCTTGTGCATAAGCGTAACGTGAAAGAGAGGCTGGACGCGCCGTGTCTGCTGGAGCTGCTTGTAAAATCGCTGTGTTCCTGGATCAACGCCTTTGAAGGCCGACTCGAGTGCCACGTTGACCTCTTTTGCGGGAACTGAGATAGACATATATTCGAGCGACTTCTTCTTCTTAGTCTCATACGATTGTTGAATCTCTTGTCGCTTTTGGTCTCTTTTACTCGTACGATCAGGTATCTGATGTTTTATGCTCGGTGCGTAGTCCTCGATGGCATACTTGACAGCCATGTCCATATCTTCCGCACTTGGCATATCCGGAATCAGCAGCGGATATTTCTTGCGGAGCTCGGTGACTACTTTCTCAACGTTCACGCGGCTACCCTGAGCAGGGTCGAGATCAATAACGGAATCGAAGCCATCATCAGGTCTGTTTTCCGGGTCGCAAGGCTGGAATCTGTGTATGAAATTCTCCATAATGCCAATGACCTTATTCTCATCTGATGCCGCTTGGATAGTCTGGTGATTATCCCCACGTTTCAGCACGCGCTCCCTTGTAACTCTTCTTACTTCATCAATATTGCCATGAGCAAAATTCAGAGCTACGAGTCGGGCATTCTTGTGCTGCATTAGGACGTCTTTGATGATTTGCTCTCGCTCTCGACGTTCGGAGTTATTCCGGTCAGCAATAACGACGGGATTCTCCATTAAAGCAGACAGGACAGCCTGGACCATTCTTGCGGGACGACCCTTACCCTGGATATTGTCGTTCTGGATAATACCCCAACCGAATAGATGGGTTAACGCTATCCCAACAGTGGTTTTGCCGCATCCAATGGTAGCGATTGGTACAAGAACAACGTCGCCCGATACACTTGAAATATCATTTCCAAATACATTCTCGAAGTTTGCGGCGTCGGAACCTTTGAGATTCTTATGCGCGAGAAACTCGTCCCGAAGAGAGATGATGCCGTGGTTTTGGTTGTAAAGCTTGGCCAGTTTCGGATCCTTGGCCAATCTTTGGCGAGCATACAGTAAGTACTCTTCGGTGATCTTGGTATGCTTCTTGAACTTCGGAGGCTTCCCAGAAATAAGGGCTTTCGTGCATTCTCGCCATTGCCGGTACATCAGGTACGGTTCTTCAAATTTGTACTTGAAGAACCAGTCGATGTACTTCGTTTGTCCTCTATCAGATGCCAGTCCACAGCGAATGACAAACCCCTCAACATCTCGACCCTCGTGTGCTCCAGACTCGGCAACCTCCTCCAGGAAATTCTTGACAGTGTCTATATCATCAAAGACCTGTAGCCCGACTTTTCGAAAACCCCACTCATCTGCGAATTGTTGCACAAGGCCGCTAGGATATGTCATGAACTCTGGGATGTTGACGTTGATGCCGTGAAGATACAAGCCGGCCTTATCCGGACCGTACGCTAGAATATGCTCCTCAAAGTCATCATCACACAGTTCAGCAACCGCTGTGACGTTCCTGCCCCGTAACTCTTGAGCAAACTCCTCTCTGGTTTTGCCGATCGTGGCCAGCTGTTTGTCTACCCATCTTTCACCAGCACTGGCATGGCTCACCTCAACATCACTCCGGTCTCCAGTCGAATGTTTGCTACAAACAAGTAGGGTTCCATCTTCCAAGCCACTGATGAAGATAATACAGCCGTTCTCTTTCAAGGTAAGCTCGTAGGGGCCTCGCGTATTGCGCCTGATGTTCTCCCACCTCGTATCAGAGACCTCACCGACATTGAAGAATTTGTCGTAGCCTCTCACGGCAATCTCGTGGTTATTATGGCGATTCCTAGTAGTGAAAAGGCCGCGCGCATAGGTTGGGAGATTAGGCTTCTTGTAATCCCAGTCTTGAAAACGCCACGAGTCGACACTAAGGCCGTCTGGCGATCCGGTGATCTTGAAAGTCGTCTTCTTGACTTTAAATCCCCTATTTGCCTTGTTGGTCCCTTCATTCAGAGAACGAACGAGTTGGGAGTTCTGCTGGGGGTCCTGCTCACAGTAAGGAGCCTTAGAAAGATCCATGATGAGCTGGTGGTCGGGGTAAAGATCGAGAAAACCAAGGGTTCCGGAAGCTGGTGAACTAGGTTGTGTGGCCAGGTGAGCGTGATGAACTCTCGGCACCGCAATAGTGAGCCTACCAATCCGGGCTGTGACAGATGTAGAACGAAGAAGTAGGCTATCCGTGTAATAACAAGTCAGCCGGCCAGTTGTCCTACCCATTCGTTTGTTATAAGGAGGCAGGGGAGACGGTAAGACAGACAAGATGGAATACAAAGATGGCTTTTATTTATGTGAAGCCCGTTGGTAGCACAAGACGCACACTACACAACTGTGCGAGCTGAAATAGAAGCAAAAAAGGATTACAACCTCTTGTGCAGGGAGGCGAGAGCTGCCCGCATGAGTCACTCGCACAATGACCTTACTCCTTCAGCTGCCGGTACTGGAACAGTTCATGTAGGCAGTAGTTACCCGTTTTCAAAGGAGTTGAAGAGACCAAGCTGAGGTACTTAGGGAGTCACTTCCTTGAGATGGATCGACCTAGAATTATTTCGCCTTCTCAGACAAAACCTGATGCTAAGGTGCCTAACTAGCAGGAAAGTTGAAGTGAACATTCCATTGTGATTGCTAGCCGCTTTTGGTGCGGCGCAATGTCTTCTAGTCTAATCCTAAGAAGGTAATATTCTTCTTAGAACATTACTGTAATTCCTCGCTACCTAACCTATTAATAAAGGTATGAGCCCTCTAGCGCGAGCTTAGCGGGGTAGCTACATGCGTCACACCGCGAGCCCCTCCAAGAAAAAGTTTAGCTATCTTATTGTATGTAGTTTGTCCCTTTTATCCAACCTGACAGTCTCATCAGAAAGTGTTCAGGTCTTACTGTTGATTACTTGAGGCCACCAGGATTTCTCAAAATCACCGCGATGCCTCCGAATCCGTTCCTTCTCGCCGCCGACAATAGTCCGGCTCTTCTGCCCCTCCTTCGCGAAAATCCAGCCCTGGCCAGCCAACAAGATGAACACGGCTACTCTCTAATCCACGCTGCCGCCAGTTATAACCACTTGGACCTTCTGCGTACCCTTGTCCAGGAGTTCAAGGTCGATGTTAACCTTCGCGATGAAGATGACGAGACTGCCTTATTTGTTGTTGAGACAGTTGACGCTGCCAGAGTTCTTGTCGAAGAACTCGGCGCCGAGGTTATGATTAAAGGGTCCGACGGCTGCACTGCTCGCCAGAAGATTGCCGAAGAGGACGACTTTCCAGACGTTGCCGAGTATCTCATGCTTAAAGAAGCAGAGCAGGCTCGAGATCTATTGAATGGGGCTAATGGCGAGCCTGTACAAGACAGCAATGGCATACCACCTTTACCTGAAGGACTTAACTTTTCTGTCAGCACCGTCAATCCAACCGAAAACGACGAGAGCGAAGTCGACCCTGAGTTCAGAAGAAGGATAGAAGAGTTGGCTCAGCGTGAAGATTTTCATAGCGAGGAGGGTCAAGCTGCGCTTAGAGAGCTTATCCAAGATGCAATCGGCGATGGAAACCTCGCTGATCGCAATGTCCGACCTCGTCAAGGCTGAGCGTAACAAGAGATATCCTT
The DNA here is from genome assembly GCA_022385635.1 of Xylaria scruposa. Lineage (NCBI taxonomy): Eukaryota > Fungi > Ascomycota > Sordariomycetes > Xylariales > Xylariaceae > Xylaria > Xylaria scruposa. The sequence goes on from MU280204.1 coordinate 360,207, forward strand.
TCGGTTACAGTCAAAAACCAAACCGCGTGCTCATTCGTGCCCCCTGATCTCCCAGAGAACGTATTCTCCTGGGCTGCTTGGTGGCCTCATAACAGTACAATCAGCACCATACCCAATAGCAACTCGACTAAATGGCGTGGTGCTCCATGAAAACCATGCTTTTGGTGGAAGCGTTTTAATCAACTCCGCTAAAGTGTTTACGACCCAGTCCGGTGGAATGAATCCCTGCCAGCTAATCTTGCACAATCGACCTTCTTCGTTCTCTGAGGGGTCGCCTGGTATGGTGTAGGTGGATAGATATGGGTCGATATTGTCGAGAAGCTTGATTCGAGGGCTTTCTAGACGAATAAGAGAGATCCATTCGTAGATCTCTGTAGCATAATCGTTCAGTTCTTGTTGTGTTTGGTTGACAAGGGCCGTCGAGGGAACACTCAATGGAGGAATTTTCATCACCAAATCCTGGACGAGTGCCGGGTTCGATGTATATTTAGTCGGGTGATGTTGGTTTAGAGGGTCTGGACTGGGTGCTGGCACTCGTATCAGCCATAACTCTAAGATTGGAGATGAAAAAGGAGTTAGTACTCTTGGACAGATTGCAGAAGAGCCAGGTAGTTGGCGTGTTTAGTGCATTCTTGCAAGCATACACTAGCCTATCAAACCCGTTCTTCCCATGCAATGCCGATGGGCTTCGAAGGTCGTATTCGACAACTTCAAAACTGTTAGCTTCGTGGTATTCTAATTTCTGTATAACTTACCCCATCTGGGCTGTAAACCCCTTCCTCCCTTGACACCATGAGGTTTACCCACGAGACCGGCTCGTTCATATGTCTCTTTATCAAGGTACATCATAAGTTTTCCTACAGAAACAGCTACGTTAATAAATGTAATGGGTTGCCAAGAAGGCGAATCAGCCATACCATCCTTGATTGAAAACACGTTATCGGTGCCAACCTTGCCCTCCGAGAGCATCATGATATTGCCTAAAGAGTTAATGTGAGTACAATCACGCTAAAATATGCAGGTATTATGTACCAATCTTGATATACTGTGTGAAGAAGTCACGCTCAAGCACTTGTCCAAGTGTCATAATAACTCGGTGATAACTTGGAATTCGTGATGTGTCATTAAGTATTTTCTCCTTGACAAGATGTAGCAGTGCCTCAGGTAAGACCAAGTCGACCTAGCTCACGTTAGTATCAAGCTTAATAGAAGCAGTGAAGGAGAGCATCTCTCACTTTGTGCACATAATCTTGGGAGAGCAAGGTGCACCATGGCTTTACTTTGGTTGGGAGCTGGCTGGCATCAGGGTAGCTCATTGTTCCATATGTTACGAAGCATTTTGGGGTCTGATAGACGCTAGGCTTTGGAAACGAAAACATGACAAAAGGGATGCAGATGCGCGGCTTCACTTGGACATGTGCAACATTGGTTGTAAAGTCTTAGGTAAAGCAAATGTTGAAGAGCGCATGTGAAGAGATTAATGAGTTTTGTAATAAAACCCTCTGGTGTACAGATAGATTGAAAGCTCGGATACTGAGTTAAACCGGCTAGTTGGAAATGGTAAGTTGATTAAGATAGAGATATATGCAGCAAAAGGTATATGGTGAGAACTGGGGCCATATTAAGCACTCGGCCATTTTCTTCATTGGCTCACGCCCCTAGCTTTAAGTATTGACCCCTCAACCTGCACAAATGTTCCCGCATTGTGCGAATGACTCTTCCCACAGCCAATACACACTTAGACGCAGATGGAGTTGCCTATATGCAAATCGGACATTGTGACTTTTCAAGTTCTGGACTTTGTTTCCAGGTGCCAGAAGATAATCGCCCGCCATGCAATACCTCATTCGGTTCACTCAGTTACATGATACTTTCCGTTTAGCAGAGATCCAGGCTCTCGCTGTCTTCGCAAATGTCGATTTGAAAATTATATCCTACAATGCTGAGGCAAGTAGAGCGCATAATGCCCACATTAGAAACTGCTGATTCGATCCAATAAACTAATTCTTCGCAGTCACCATTCTGTCTTGTTGAGCTTCCATCAGACGATGCCGCAAGAGCTGTTGTCGAGCGCTCGATATTAGCACATAGCATTTACGAGCACTGGGGCACTGCGGACACTCTCGACGAACTGCATGCTGCCGTTAAAAGAGACACCGCCCACCTATGGCCGGATTACCTTGAAACGTCTTTCAAAATTAGCATAGACTCCTACCGAGGCTCGCGGTCTCAGAAGCAGAAAGTTGCCCTCATCAACTCATTCTCCTATCTCGGATTCGAGGGCCCCATTCTTCTGTCGTCTCCCGACAATGAATTCACCCTCTTCGAAGAGTGGGCGCTGCAGCCCGTGCCTGAGAAGAAGCAACCTTCACCTTTGAAAGTGCATTTTGGAAGATTGATTGCCCATAGTGCGAGAGACTTGATCAATACATTTGATCTGAAAAAGCGTGACTATATCAGTACAACTTCGATGGACTCTGAGTTGGCTCTTGTTACTGCCAACATTGCCCTTGCTGGGCCGGGCAAGCTATTTTTTGATCCCTTTGTCGGCACAGGTAGCTTCCCTATTGCCTGTGCGCAGTTCGGCGCGCTCGTGTGGGGTAGCGACATTGATGGCCGAAGTATGCGAGGCGCAGGCGGGAAGAAGAGTCTTTTGGGAAATTTCCAACAATATGGACTGGAGAAGTCGTTGGGTGGTGTTTTCGTGAGCGACCTTACCAACACCCCTATGCGCAAGGCCAGGATACTCGACGGCATCTTATGCGATCCGCCTTATGGGGTAAGAGAGGGCCTAAAAGTATTAGGTTGTAGGGACCCTGAGAAAGACGTGCGAAGTGTTGAAAGAGGAAAGTTGATGTATCGGTAAGGAAATCTCCCCCCTTTTGACGCAAGTCTTAGCTGACAGGGAGCAGAGATCCTGCATTCATCCCGCCTAAGAAACCATACAGCTTCATAGCTATGTTAGATGACATACTCAATTTTGCCACTGACATGCTAGTCGATGGTGGCCGGTTGTCCTTTTGGATGCCAACAGCGAACGATGAGGATCAGGAGATCGCCGTTCCTACGCATCCTTGTCTCGAGGTGGTTGTTGTATGCACACAAGTATTCAATAAGTGTAAGCAGCTGAAACCCCCTATATTCATTGTTTACAATCGACTCACAAATCAATAGGGTCGAGACGATTGATTACCTATAGGCGCTTGCCGGATTCCGATGTAGATGTATCGGCATTGGCATTAAGGAAGACACAGCAGGACCAAGCGAATGGTCGGTCCGCAGATGATCTGAATCCTTTCCGTCGCCACTACTTTAGAGGCTTCAAGTCAGAACAGGAACTCCCAGACGTCGCAACTCCTGATATTGGCCAGTTACAAGTTTAGATTCAACAATAGAGAAAATCGAAGCAGTCTGCTGTGACAGTTTAGTCGGTCGCCCGGACCCAACGCCATGCATTTGGACAGCAACTCTATGAAGACTAGAATATGAGTGCAATTATCAAACCTGCTTCAGTATCGTGATTAAAAAAACTAACTTTTAGTATTCCCTGATAATTCAACGTCTAGCCGCCGCAAGCCCAACATAGACCTTGAGTTCGTTATCATACCTACTATGAATCTCAATATTCATCAAGGAACCTTTCGTATCTATATCCAGCTACCCCTATCTAATACGCCGATACCCGAGGAACCCACCGAGAAGTAAAAATTACACATAGTGCTTCTCGTCGGTTACGTCTTCTTCCTAATCTGGGTGATGAGCTACATCAAGTCCCCATTACGGCAACTTCATGCTCTCCGCCATCCAGTGCTTTTACATGCATGGAAATTAGGTCAGCTTGCATCTGCGGGCGACAATGTGACCCGATGCATCCGATGTGCAGCGGCAATGCAGGCTGTTAGACTTCCGGAACGTTTTGGTACTCCCATCGGGACGGGTTGCGTTAGCTTGGACGTAAGGTGAATTTTCGACTGTGCCGCCTACCTACCTGGTGAGGTAGGTATCTATAAACTATTCAAAAATCGACGTCATCTTCGGTAGAGAACGTCGTGTCAAATAGTCTCATTTGGTAAGGTCACAAGAAAGAAAAACAAAAAGAGAACAAAGTTTTGTGTAATATGATGAGATGAACCTTCGCCGTTAAGAAGAAATGGGACTTGCTGCTGGTCTGGCGGATCTGAATAAGGAGATGACCGCTTACATATTGAGAAGAAAAAAAGTCTCAGCTGGAGCCTCGGGAGCTGAAACGTGTACGGCAGAAGACCAATACACGTGGATAAGATGTCTGTCTAGACCTAAACCAAGGCGCTACCAAGCTGTAGGATGCAACTCTCTGGGCGTGGTCGGGACGGAACTTTGGGTGACTTAAGCTGGGCGCAGGAGGTGACTGAGCTTTCTGGTAGTTTTCATGCAATGCAACATCTAGGATGCGGCATTACGATAGCACTGTGGTCATACTATTAGCAAAGGTATTCGAGAAACATTCGATCCCCAATTCCCCGTTGTCGAATTATTGGAACCAAGACATGACCGCATTAGGCGCTTTGGATTTTGAGACATCATTGCATCAGTCTTTATCTTTAGCGACAGGCGTTGGAAGTAATGTGACCGAGCTCCATGTCTCCATATTGCTTGTTCGTATGATCATATCTTCGCATAATGCTGACAAGTAGTTGTGGTTAATTTAGACAAATACCTACAGTTACAGGAGGCATTGGCGTCTGGGGTATCTTGAACGGGTGTGTGTAAGTGGCGGGTGGCACAAGGGTCCAAGTTCTCCATCTTGGGTAACCTTAGGTATGTATATATCTTACCTTGGGTACCTACATCTAGCGTTGTCAACCTGGCCGGACTTATGTACTGCAATCCCACACTATACCTACCGACATTCGATCGTATGGGGTAAAATCCGACTTTAGCTACCAGAAGGCCCCTTATCGCCAAGGTACATATGGACCTAAGTGATAGGTTAAACATGGGACGGGACCTTAAGGTCCTACATTAGGTGGCATAGGATGACTCCTGGTAGTAGTCTAAGTTCACCTCTATTCTCTGCTTTCTCACCTCTCTCGAGTTGGTGTGCTCTAGCACTCAACTCTCGGCAATATTGAACCCTCATCGATCTGGTCTTATTTCACAATCTTCCATAACTTGGGTGTTATTTGCCTGCCATCATTACTTTCTGCCTTCTTGTATCACCGCTCCTCTTTACCGTGTGTTATTTGATACGATACCATCGAGCAGTCCTGGGTTTCTCATCCTCTTCTTTTAGATATTTAGATACTTTCCATTTCTTTGTATACATTTGAAACGATACGGGGTTTGCACCTTTCGCACTTTTTAGCTGCATTGTCGCGTCGTATCCGAGGCATCGCTGCCCATTATCCGCCTATATACCTGCATATCTACATTCCACCGCCACCAGTGCTCTCGTCACACGCATCTCCAAATCATCAACATGCCTACGCCCTCCAGCAATGCACCTCCCACTCCTCCCGAACTGCCGCCCCGGACACATAGCTCTTCATGTCCTGAGGACGTTCGCTCGCCAAGCAGTTGGAGACCTGATGAAGATGGGCTAGAGATGAACGTAGACAGCGATGCGACGACGTCACCCGAAGCTATGAACGCGCCCATTGCCGAGGTCGTCGAATTGCTGACCGAGTCGCGATCGACTACTGAATCTCCACAACCCGACTCACGGAGCGGTGCCGATCGCTCTGCCTCCGAGCCGGCCGACCCAGATTCGGCATCGCATAAACCGACCGAAGAGTTGGGGGAGGTTCAGGACGGTGCAATCGCAGTAGTATCAGCACCAGCGCCAGTAGAGCGACATCGCCCTCGATGCGACCTTGACTCGACAACAGAACATGACAAACTTGAAGACGATGACGGGCAGGCCCCTATAAACCATGACGAATATGAACCGTCAATGGGCTTTGATTACTCTAATGTTCGGGTATGTGCACGTACATGCATTAGCTAAACTCAGTCCAGGAACCTGGCACCTCGAGGTTAGAGTGTTGTGCATCTGCTAATGACTACCTGAAGATATTTCCTTTATCGCCATCTTCATTCTTGCGCCCAGGGAGCAAATTCCACGGGACACAGCAGTCCGAACGACAGGTCTATGACGTGCAGGTTGAGATCAAGTATGTCGATCTGCGCGAGTCCTTCCTTTGCGGCTATCTCAAGATCCAAGGTAAGCTTCACCATACGCCTCACAGAATGAGACGTCCATCATGTTCTGTCCGGTAATTCTATGATTGTTCAACCCTCGCCCGATCATCTAGATAAAATGCAATCGCTAACCGCGGCTACTCGATCACAATAGGTCTAACAGAAGACAATCCAACCCTAACGACGTACTTCGAGGGCGAGATCATCGGCAGCCGCTATGACTTTTTAACGAAACACGAAGGCTGGGGCGCTACAGAGAAGATAGATCTTAACCACTGGGGTAAGTTCTCTGCCTTTCGGCAGTACAGCAAGCAGGTGCGTAAGGGTATCGCTGTAACGATACCCAACCTTGCCCAGCGCGAGAACATATTCATGCGCTGGAAGGAACACTTTTTGGTACCTGACCATCGTGTTACCTCTATCAACGGCGCTAGCTTTGAAGGGTTCTATTACATTTGCTTCAACCAAAAAGAGGGTAGTGTTAGCGGCATATATTTCCACTCCAAAAGCGAGAAGTAAGTCCACCCAGCTGTGCAACAATTACTGTGTACAAAGCTAAATTATGTGGCCAAGCAGGTTCCAACAGTTGGAGCTCAAACACGTGGAAGATAGGGGCTGTTTTAGTGCCCTGGAATTTCGATGAAGGATATGACATAATACATACAACAACAACAACAACAACCACTACTAGTTAATCAGTACAAGAATGGTGCTGCCATGAAACTGCATGGTCAGGAGGTTGATCGATTCAAACATGGAGGGCAAATTCAGAGTGATGCTATTTTGGCGAGCGGCTTACGAGCACGATATCCCATGAAGGGCATCGAGGCAGAATTGAAAGTAAAATCCAAACATAAGGCTACAAGGCGTTTGGTTGTTCTCGAGGCGCTTGCAGGAGACACAGAGCGACAGCGGATATAACATTTTACGAATAGCCATAGGGGGTATATTCCAGTCTGGACAAAGAGGAATGGCCTAGTTCGCCTATATGAAACACCTAACCATTAATTTCTACCGCACATCCTCGCGTCATTTATGAGATGGGCTTGATCTTAAAGTGAAGCGATGTCAAGCTGAATACCAGTGCCTTCAGGTCCTGTACTAGGTAGTAAAAGACGCGGAGCCCTTCGGGATCTGCCGACTCGGTGACGTCGATTAATGAGCCGATCTTGGCTGTCTGTGAGAGGCGTGTCCTCGTATGTAAGTATCCGTCTTAAGTTTATGGGTGGGTGGCAATGTTTTGAGTTTCCCGCACCTCGAATGATATGTGCTCGGTTCCCAGCCGAATCTCCAGCTCTTGGCGGCCGTCCTTGTTCTTCTGCGGCCATTTTGAGTCGTCTTCCTTCATGATCTCGCTCGACTTCACTATGCGCTTGATCTCGTCGACTACTAACGAACTGACACACACTATCGAGATTCCAGAACGGTCAGCACAACGGTTCCTCCCTGGAAGTATAGATGGAAACGGGCGAGCCTGTAGAAAGCGCCGCAAGGTCGAGGTTTGTCAGAAGGGAGCATCTGGGGCGCTCACTCTCTTTGCGGATAAGACTGTCATTTCGGTAATTTGAATTGTTGGCGTATCGGGCCACTGCGCTTCGTCCGTCGCCGACTACCCGGAAGTCGAATTCTGTGAGTAGGCAACCGAGTTAGTCCTTCATGATTCATGAAAGCGACTGATGCTTCTCTCCCTCTCTCGACGTGATTCGTGGCTAGGTGCGTACCGAGAAATTCGTGGCCGAAGCGACCAGAATGGCCGGAGCTGCAAGTATCGCGACATGTTAGTAGTGTTGCAAGCCAGTCTTGTAGAGCGGTGGATTGATTGAACGTACTAGTAGCGTATGTAAAAAGGCTCGCCAGATGAAGCCATGTTGCGTATTTATTGCTTGTGAATTGGTACAAAGGCCCTGGAAGCGTCGGATGCACAATGTCGTTGTAATTGCTCGTTTAGGCGGGAGTTGATATTGAAATGCACATGGAAGCAAGCAAGGCTCCCGGCAATCACGAATTCGAGATCGGATAGCTTCGAGATCAGCCAATGTATACGTACATTTGGCGGGGCACAAAGGCTAGGTACATGTATCTCTTGATACACTAATAAGTGGACTGCTAGCGTGAACTGGGGACTTATCTAGGAATTCTAGCTGTCGCGAGCCACCATCTCAATTCTGATAGGGCTGATATTGTGGCTTAGCCATACTAAAGGCCATTTGGTTGGCTCGCTAACACAAAGATCTACCTAAATTGGCACCTCGTTAACTCAAGCCACAGCACCGGTCCCAGTTCTTCTACCAACAAGGCCACCAGGCAGGCACCTAAAGTGACCTGGAAAAGCACCTGAACAATGACCCACTTGTGGTTCAGGAGGGACAGATTTCTGTGTGGAATTCATTATGTACGTACATGCTGTCAACTGCCATTGGGACAGCCTGGTCACGAATTGAGGGTCAACCCACGACTAATACAACTAGACCAGCTCCCTTCAACAACTACCACTCCCACTCCCGCTGCCGCTTCATCGAGGGGGGATTCTGCTACAGACAACGAATCCTTCTGGCCATCGTAGTCGATATTCACTCTGCGCCCTCCCCTACAGATAATCGGCTCGACATCGACGTTGACGAGGCGGTCGAGAACCGCAGTAGTTGCCCACCATGACCACATTCCTCGAGCATGCATACAGTCTGGTCCACCAAGACAATGCTGCAGATGTCCCCTCCATGTCAGAGCTGCGCACGCAGCTGGAGAAGGGCACAGACGAGACCAAGGTCGACACCATGAAGCGCATTCTGACCATCATGTTGAACGGCGACCCCATGCCTCAACTTCTCATGCACATTATCCGATTCGTTATGCCCTCGAAATCTAAACCCCTGAAGAAGCTGCTGTACTTCTACTACGAGATCTGCCCCAAGCTTGACGCCAGCGGGAAGCTGAAGCAGGAGATGATCCTGGTTTGGTGAGCGTCCTAGCCCTGGAAAGATCCCACAAATACCAGCTGGTGCTAACTAGCTCTCATAGTAATGGCATTCGGAATGATCTTCAGCATCCCAACGAGTACATCCGAGGAAACACGTTACGGTTCCTCTGTAAGCTGCGAGAACCCGAGCTGATCGAACCTCTTCTGTCGTCTGCACGATCTTGCCTGGAGCATCGGCATGCCTACGTGCGAAAGAATGCCGTCTATGCCGTCGCCTCGATACACCAGCATTCGCCCTCCCTTATTCCAGACGCCTCAGACCTGATCGCCACATTCCTCGACGGAGAGAGTGATGCAACCTGCAAGCGCAATGCCTTTGCTGCTCTCTCGAGCATTGATCATGACAAAGCCCTCGCTTATCTGAGCAATGTATTCGAGGGCATCACAAATGCAGAGGAATTATTGCAATTAGTAGAACTCGAGTTCATCCGCAAAGATGCTATTCAGAACCAGCAAAACAAGGTAAGCCCACTATCTACGCGACCTGTTTTGTTTGTAGCTAACGCGAGAAGGCTCGGTATTTGAGGCTCATTTTTGACCTTTTAGAAGCTAACACTTCGACTGTTGTATATGAAGCCGCCTCATCATTAACCACCCTTACTAGCAACCCCGTAGCCGTGAAAGCGGCTGCTGCCAAGTTCATTGAGCTCAGCATCAAAGAGGCAGATAACAATGTGAAGCTTATCGTACTTGACCGCGTGGATCAACTTCGCCAACGAAATGAGGGCATTCTTGACGATCTTATCATGGAGATTCTCCGTGTCCTCTCGAGCCCCGATATTGACGTCAGACGGAAAGCTCTCGGAATTGCTTTGGAAATGATTTCTAGCAAGAACGTAGAAGAAGTTATTCTTCTGCTGAAGAAGGAACTCTCGAAGACCGTCGATCAGGAGTACGAGAAAAATACTGAATACCGACAGCTGCTCATTCAATCCATCCACCAATGCGCCATCAAGTTCTCCGAGGTTGCAGCGAGCGTTGTTGATCTGTTAATGGACTTTATTGCGGACTTCAGTAATACATCAGCCGTTGATGTCATCAGCTTCGTAAAGGAGGTCGTTGAGAAGTTCCCCAAGCTGCGGTCTTCAATTGTCGCACGATTGGTCGATACACTCAGTGAGGTCCGGGCAGGTAAGGTCTACCGCGGGATCGTCTGGATTATTGGCGAGTATTCTCTTGAAGAGAGTGACATTAGGGATGCATGGAAGAAAATACGCGCGAGTCTGGGTGAGATACCGATCCTGGCATCTGAGCAGCGTCTTCTGGACAATGTCGATGGGCAGGAACAGGAACAGCTGAACGGTCAATCTAAACCCGCGCAGCCTTCCGGCTCACGGCGAGTGTTGTCTGACGGCACATACGCTACTGAAACTGCCCTGACGAGCGCTTCTGCCACAGCTGCCAGATTGGAAGCCGTTAAGGCGGCACAAAAGCCCCCATTGCGGCAATTGATACTTGATGGAGATTACTATCTGGCAACCGTCCTTTCTGCTACATTAACCAAGTTAGTTATGCGTCACTCTGAGATTTCGTCAGATAAGGCGCGAACCAACGCTCTTAAGGCCGAAGCTATGTTGATCATGATCTCCATCATACGTGTCGGCCAATCTCAATTCGTCAAAGCTCCCATTGAAGAGGATTCTGTTGATAGAATCATGTCCTGTGTTCGGTCATTGGCCGAATTCGCTGACAATAAATCACTTGAGTCCGTCTTCCTTGATGATACCCGAAAGGCGTTCAGGGCTATGGTCCAGGTTGAAGAGAAGAAACGAGCGGCGAAAGAGGCCTTCGAAAAGGCAAAGACAGCGATCCAGGTTGATGATGTGGTCCAGATTCGCCAACTTTCCAAGAAAAACCATGGAGAAGGAGCCGACGAGATTGAACTGGATCTTGAAAGGGCGACCGGCGGTGAAGGTGCCGCTGAAGATCTTACATCGAAATTAAGTCGTGTTGTTCAACTTACCGGTTTCTCTGATCCCGTTTACGCCGAAGCCTACGTTAAAGTACACCAATTCGATATCGTATTGGATGTTCTCCTGGTCAACCAAACAACTGAGACGCTACAGAACCTCTCGGTCGAATTTGCTACGCTGGGTGATCTCAAGGTTGTGGAGCGGCCGACAACCCAGAACCTAGGCCCGCACGATTTCCACAATGTGCAGTGCACTATTAAGGTTTCATCAACTGACACTGGTGTCATTTTTGGCAATGTAGTGTATGACGGTGCCCATAGTACTGACACTAACGTTGTCATCCTCAACGATCTTCATGTCGACATCATGGACTACATTCAACCTGCCACGTGTACGGAAACGCAGTTCCGGACGATGTGGACCGAGTTCGAATGGGAGAACAAGGTTAATATCAACAGCAAAGCCAAGTCTCTTCGCGAGTTCTTAGAGCAACTTATGGCTTGCACGAATATGAACTGTTTGACACCGGAGGCCAGCATGAAGGGCGATTGCCAGTTCTTGAGTGCGAACTTATACGCCAGGAGCGTATTTGGTATGCTCCCCTTAACAATTTTCTATCGATATCAGACGCTAACTTGATTACAGGTGAGGATGCTTTAGCCAACTTGAGTATAGAAAAGGAGGGCGAAGATGGACCCATCACAGGCTTTGTCCGCATAAGAAGCAGGTCACAAGGTCTAGCTCTGAGTCTTGGGTCGCTGAAGGGACTAAACAAGATCGGAACGGGCGCTTAATATACGAATTTAATAAATCTGATGGCATGAAAAATCCTAGATGCTAGCTTGGGGCAATCTAGACAATCCAAACTATTTTTAACATCTTCATCGGGTGTTTTATGTGTGTTGAACTCAATCGTGTTGACAACTTAGACATATGGTCTTTGGATAGATATTAACACACAATCCAAGTTTCGGCTCCTATGTACCGTATTCCGGATTCCGTATTGCTAACACAGTGGAATATATAAACCAGGAAACTTGAATATAAATGGACATTTAGAGCGACCGGACTTGTTGAAAACAATTCCTTTAGGAGCGGAGATTCTTGTCAAGCTTGTAGCCGTTCCAGCAGTAAAAAACAAGATTTGACAAAAGAAATTGAAAAAAATGATGTCCTCGGTGAGGCTCGAACTCACGACCTTTGGATATCCCAATCTTGGATTGGATCATATGAATATGAGACCAACGCTCTAGCCAACTGAGCCACGAAGACGTAGACTGCCTAATTGCATTAGGCGCTTGACTGGGGAATTCGGAGTAGGGTGAGTATATTATTCGTGCAGCACGGCGCACATTTGTGACAAGCATAGAACGGGGATCCCGGTACAACGTGGAACAGTGATGAATTTTTAGGGTTTTACATATTACTTGGCGGTAACATGATAGAAGGGAGAGTTAGCAGGGTTTGCTTTACAAATGGTTTGAGTGGGCTTAGACCCATAAGCGAGGAATTTTAAGGCTAAAATCTCATGTGTAAGAGGAGAGACAAAGAATAGGTTGACGAGTGCTTAGTTTTAGATAGCTGTGAGAGGTATAAGAAGAAACCATACAACCCGGGCTCGAAAGCAGAAAGGGGCTGGTCGGATCCTGAGTTTCAGATATCATGAGAAGGAGAGACGTGAGAGGCGTTCTTCGTACCAGGTCCGACTATTGTAAATTGATTTTAAATATTTGTTCCTTAGGAAAGGCGGAAGAGGAAGAGTTGGGCTGACGAGAGAAGACAGTGGGTGCACGACAGCTGTGTTACCTTGTGGATGTGATCATTATCACACCGCGTAAAGATGCTTGTCAACTCACGAGCTCAAATGGTTTTGTAGCATTAACTTCATAAGCAGGAGAGGCTTAATATGACATTGCACTGGCAGAAAGTGGTTAAAATGAGAAAGCAAGATAACTTAAGTCAGTATCCAGAGCTAAAATATCTCGTGTAAAAAGAACGGCTTTCAGACATATAGGTAGAATCGGTATCTTACACTCAAGACAGATCAAGCAGAACGATTATGCCGGTATATTAGTTTCGGTGGTGAGACCCCAATATAGTCCCGAACGACTCTACACCGCATCTATCCACACCTCTCAGTGCTAAATTCTACCTTGAATATAATGAAAGTATTTTTTGACTCGGAAAATTGCGTGAAACGACGGAACAAGATCATGAGAATACGAAACGCACCTGAGGATAAGATATTCCCTGCTCATACGTGAACTCGTCTATCCATAGTCTTGCCCTCAGTTCTGATAGGAGCCTTCTTATCTCCTTTGATATTGTCTCAAGGACGAAGGCTGGGCATGAAATATGCAGATGCTGTTGCCACCATTGCAATAAATTCCCTCACGATGATCCTCATATGGCGTTTCATGAACGGCGATACTAACCTTAGACCAATGTCCTCAAGCCAACGAATCTGTGTGTCGGGACTCTCAGCACGATGTTAAATGCGGTGTCACTGCCATCCATCTTGGTTATTAAATGAGATTACCGACATCTCGAGAATAAAATGTATCTCAAGAATCAATGGAGCGGCATACAGCACACGCTTGGATGCGTGGTGGCATTATGGGCTGTATGACTCCACGACTGACGGCACCTCGCATACAGCTCATGCTTTGTCCCCTGAATATTATTAGGCTGTGCTAGGTACGTACTAACTGTAACGCAGCACGATTACAAGCTGTCAAAATTTCAGCCTATACTAGCATTTAGTGGGTAAGGTAATGAGAAGAGAGTAAACATAAATTCGGGAGGGTTTTGGCCGAGTGAAGCTACAGTCAGCACATGTACTAGTTAATAGAGTGAGGTTTGCAGATACGTCGTCACCTCCATCCGAACTGAGTCATAAGTGGCAAAGTTGTGCAGACATCACGTTCTCGCGGTAGGCTGGTAATGCATCTCGTGGACTGAATGCCATGGTTGATACCTAGTCTGGACGTCCACCGGCCGAGGATACCTGGCAAGGAAGCCCCAATAGTCTAATGCAGTCCAGATGCAAATCTCACGGATAAGAAGGGTGTGAAATGCCGCAACCACAAAGGAGTCATGGAAGAGTGGGTGTGAGAGTTGAACACTGGTTGAAACGGTTTCAACGTCTACGCAACCAACCATCCGTCGCTGACTCCAAGTCTGCAGAGTGACATGGTGACATTCGACAATGCAGAGAAAAGGGTTGGTAGGCAGGCTGAGACAGGTGCAGTTGTCGATTATATGCCTCAAAAGAACAAACTAAAGCAGCAGCTCTTGCCGATCAAGTGACTGTAACTCGTAGTGACTGTCAGATGCACCCCGAGTTTTTGCTTCCCCGGTCGATACCCTGTCACCAGTCGAGCCAGTCAGTTGAAAACCTGCAAATGGTGGTAGATTTCCCATGTTGCATTCGCATTGTATTGTATGTACTTCTGTAGCGTACCACAGGCTACAGGCTGTGCTCCCCGGACGGGGAACCCCCCTGCAACAAAAGTGGCGTCCCCCGCATGATGCATGTGCAACTATGCCCCGCATGTCGCATCGTAAGAGCTCGGCTCATGCTCGTTCATCTGCGTCGTCGTACTATTCGCTGCCCAACGCCTTCCTTCCTTCCTTTCTTCCGGAGGCATTTTGCACGCAACTACTCCGTGTAGAAGGTTAGACTAGGCCGCTATTGAGGTAGTACCTACCTGGGTAGAGTGAGGCACTTAAGTGAACGCGGGAAATCCTACATCTTCGTAGGTATGAAGATGTGGGGGCTCATATGCATGCTTCACGTTAGCTTTTAAGTATAAGGGTCCCCCAGCCCATATTGAACCCATCAGTTCTCCATAGACTTGCCGTCACTCTCGAAGCGTTGACTCAACTATCTCTGCTCTCCCTCCCTCTCTCTCTCTCTCTCCCCATGCTCGTAGCAGCCAGAGGGACTCCCGCCTAGCAATATACCATACGCCACCGGGACTTACACAACCAATCCCGTTGACCGTGTTATTACGGAGTAAACAACAATATGTCTTCAGGCTCAGCATCCCGTCCTTTCTCGACTACATCCCATGTCCACCCAAGCCATCTACCGACATTGTACAAGTCAGGCCGACTGGAGAAGAAAATGTAAGATGACACCGTCACATCTTCATCATACGTGCAGAGAAGGCTTACAAATCTCTCATGATAGTGCTACTGCAGCTGTTGCTGTCGTAGGCATCGGTTAGTGACGCTACCCGATAAGACGAGCTTTCCGTTACATGTGGACTAACAGGTCGTACAAAGGCTACGGGGTGTCTAAGTACAAGGAGTTACAGGAACAGCGACAATACTATAATGCCGAGGCCGCAGCAGCCTCTCGGCGGCAATCTGAAGTCATGATGGACGCCTATGCCGATCGATCCAGCCTTGCTGAGCTTGAAGCCGCTGTCCAGGCCTATGAGACGCACCGAAAGAACTAAAGTCACGGAGGATCCAATTTTTATTTTTTATTTTCTCATTCGATTATTGCAAAAGCGAGATCAAGTTTCACGAGGCGTTCGACAAAAGCACGCATTTTTTTTATAGATGCGAGTGTACGGCATTTTTGGGATACACATTGATGAATTTATGATTCAAACGGCGCACAAGGGTCATGAGATACTTCTAGCGGCATGGCGGGATTAGGATCCGTTTCACTATTGATTTGGAGAAGAGAGGAATAACATGTACATGGCCTGTTGGGCCCCTGTTTCGCAAGCCGGGAGCGATCACGAGGAATTCTTTCCGACTCAATCTATCGCCCAATTTAGCCGCGGCATACCTCGGCAAGCCCCGACCTACGAGGGTTGTCGGCTTCGGAAAGTTACGATAGCCCCGGAATCTTACGGACATTATGGAGCGCGTCGGATGATGTCGAACATCCGACACGGGTCGTACCATCGGCAGCAACCGACTCTCGCGAAGCGCTGTGGAAATTACTGGGAAATTACACAGCGAATTTCGTTGTTTTAGAACGGAGAATAAAATTTATAGGGTCCAAGGATAGCAATAGATAGAAGAGGGCCATCACTCATCAGAATCAGAAGGTGCTATCTTTCTACGATTACACAATTCCTAATTTGAATGCGCTTCTCCACTTAGAGTATTCACTCAATTTTTGATAGACATTTATATCTGTATTCTACCATTCCTATGTTATTAACCTATCATCTATTTAGAAGAATAGATACACTCACTGTACAAACCCCACAAGACCCGCACTCTTCTTCACGGGAGTGCTAAAGCTGCAAGGGCAACCGAGGCACCGCGTTTATCCACCATCTTTTTTCTGTCCTGCGCTCCTATACTGATCTTCCAATATTCTTATTTTCTCACAAAGGCCAAGTCCTACTTCAAGGCTTAATGGAGCTGATAATAAATTCGCACGATTAACTGCCGGTTGTGTGTTGGAGAAGCAAGTAAAGCACCGACTTACCTACCTAGTCAGAGCAGAAGCGTACCTGACTACACGCTCAAGCATCGAGTCAGCGGATAACCTAACCTAACCTAGCGATTCTTTTCAATCAAGAACTGTTGAGCCGCGATCTTGGTGCAATCACCCACTCGGGGGATCTTGCCGCGCTATTACTTGCTTGACTAACGTTAGGTCATTGTTCGAAATTGTCACCCCCCCCTTCCCTACATCATTGAAGAGCTTATGAGCATCCTGAGTTTATACTCGCGGGTTGCATATTAAGGCGGTCTTTGCAGAGTGCCAAAAAGAAATTACAGGAATAATGACATTAAGTCAGTTTGTCAGAACAATTATGAATTAATTTTCTTTCCCAGCCTTTACATAAGACAGGGCGTTATCAAGCAAGGCTGCTCGTCGAACTAGTCTAATGTTAAGAGGTGATCGAGCCCTTACACAAAAAGTACCAGGCAAAAAATTGCAAGAGTCATTGAATCTACTGAAACTTCTCCTGCTAGATTATTCTTTAGAAAATAAGTGCTTAAAGGTGGGCGAAAGATGGGTTGTGTGATAGGCATACATTTAGCCACCATACAAAAGTTATTGTGGACTTCTGAACTACCTAGTCGCGAAACGAGCCCTCTCATCAACACTTACAAGTACATATATATATATCTAACCCCGATCTTTTCTCCCCAGATAAAATATAGGCACCCCAAGAACCACCACGCCGGCCCTAACCCGGCGAGTCTTGCGCCTCGTTCCCTCCCATTGGCGCGCATTCGGACGCAAAACGAACTAAACATGACGAACATGAAATTCTACCCCGCGCTATACCTCGTAGAGAAATTGTTAGGCGGAAATTACTCCGCGGGGCTGCGGTTTAGTACACCTATGATGTCGTAGTTTTCGAGGCAACTTCAGATAAACCTTAGATGTCATCAGCCCTCGGTTTGTTTTCATTGTTTATAGCTGCCTATATATGTACTTGATTTCATCTCCTGGGGAGAATTCAGTCTCAATGTTAAGAACGCATACCAGGAAGTCGAGTGTTTATCATCTTGTAGTAGAGCAGTGACGCAAAGAATCAGTGCTAAGAGAACACGATGGAACCTCTGCTGCGAAGCAGGCGTTCCACTCTGCGTCATATCAAGCGACTACACGGAGTACATTTGTGTAGATGGTATGGGGCGTCCGGCATCTGCAGCGTGGCAAGCTTGTCCAAGCGGCTGGTATCTAATGCGCATTTTCCCAGAAAAAGTTATTTAATCCGAAACATAACTTTCTTCCCCTCTCCATTATCTCCTTTCCCTCATAAATTTTCACCATTGTCATCTCCACGCTCTATCCATATTCAATTCAGCAGTCCTAGTGAGAATAAACTCGGCGACACCATGGCAGACACAAAGCACACTAGGTAAGCGTTTGCGCCGTGAAACTTCCGGCGAGTTCTATTCTAACGTGGCTACCCGCAATAGCAAGACCTATACCCTCCCATCGGGAGACAAGATGCCCGCCATCGGCTTGGGCACTTGGCAATCACCCAAGAACCAGACGAGCGTCGCTGTCAAGGCCGCTCTAGATGCCGGCTACCGTTACATAGACACAGCATTCGCCTACGGCAATGAGTCCGAGGTAGGCGAGGGTGTTAGGGCCTCGGGAGTTCCTCGTGAACAAATCTGGATTACCACCAAGCTCGATAACCCGTGGCACAAGCGAGTCGCCGAGGGTATCGACGCGTCTCTGAAGAACCTTGGAATGGAATACGTCGACCTATACCTCATGCACTGGCCCAGCTCGAGCCGCCCCGATGATCTTAAGAAGCACTACGACGACTGGAACTTCATTGACACCTGGCGCGAGATGCAGAAGCTTCTCGGGACCGGCAAGGTTCGCAACATTGGTGTCTCTAACTTCGGAATCACCAACCTCGAGAAGTTATTGAATGATCCGTCGTGCAAGGTGCGTAAAGCGATACCCTGGAGATGAAGGATGACAATGTTGAAGCTAACAAACGTCAGGTCAAACCATCGGTCAACCAAGTCGAGCTCCACCCTAATAACCCTTCACCAAAGCTCGTGGCCTACTGTAAAGAAAAGGGCATTCACTGTACCGGTTACTCTTGTCTTGGTAGCACCAACTCGCCTCTCTACAAGGACCCCACACTACTCGAGATCGCTGAGAAGAAGGGCAAGACACCTCAGCAGTGTCTGTTGCAATGGGGTATTCAGAACGGCTGGGACGTGATCCCCAAGTCGGTGACCAAGGAGCGGATCGAGGCGAACTTCGCATTAGACGGTTGGGCTCTAACGGATGATGAATTAACTAAGTTGTCGAATCTCAAGGATCGCTTTAAGGTGTGTGGCGATGCTTGGCTGCCCGTCAAGGTCTTTTTCGGCGATGACGAGTAAGATATTGGGCTAGAGTTCGCATAACCTGGGCTACCATGGCACAAATAGATAGATAGACGGTCAATGGTAGCTTAATAATGATGCGATCCCGAGAGCCCCGAGTCCGTGAGTGAACGCCGTAGAGCGATAGAGCGATTCTCGTCATGTGTGACTCCTATTAAGCCTATAGCTTCCCTTTGCGCGACTCCTCCTCCAGTACTGCTGCTATATTGGTTCTGAGCTTCGCAGCCAACTCAATCGCTTCGTCGTCATCGAGATCTTCCCGTTGGCCGCGGCCGAACATAGTGAAGCTCTCGCGGAGCTTACCATTTGCGCGGATTTCGGGACGTGGGATGAGATGATAGTGCACGTGATTCACGACTTGCGCCGCGGCAGCGCCGTTGTTCTGTACCACATTCCAGTCATAAACCCCAGTCGTCCGCGATAGAGCCTTAGAGAGGATGCGCAAGTAGACTCCAAGCTCGGCAGCCTCCTCGCGGGACACGTCGGATAGTTTCGGCTTATGCGAACGTGGGCATAGCAAGAGATGACCGTGGGAGAGAGGCATGATATCGAGGAACGCCATCAGAATGGGAGTTGAAAGTACAAGAAAGGAGGCGGGCGCAAGCTTGAAGGGATCGAATGTAGGCGAATCGGAAGCTGGTGGTGATTCCGGCGGGAAAGTCGGGTAGGTCTGCGCGATGCTGCAGAATGGACACGAATTGTCTGGAGGTAGCACGGTAAGATCGAAGGGGGCCTGCTCTGCCATGGTGCGTACGTATTCTTTGGATAATTGCTATGTAACGTAAATGCTGAAGATCATGGATATTTGGTTGTAAATAGATGCACTAATGCAAGAGCTTTAAACGTGACTGCTAAGGAAGAGAAAATGGAATGTTGCTCGGGCGAATAAATCATGCTTTAACATGTAATACGATGACATACGATAAAATACCTAGTAAACAACTAGAAAAGAAGAGATGGCTGCTTTTGTAGGCAGGTACTATGCATATTGCTGTTCAGGTTTAGCTTCAATTACATCAGTGACCTGCTATCGAACCTAATCCAAGAACGAGATGCCTCGGTCTTCCTGAATTTGCTGATTGGCGGTTGTTTACAGGGGTTCTCAGGGCAGTCATTAGCGCCATTGTTTCTACCGGGGGCCGGGGAAGTTGCGATTCCAGCTGCTAAATTCCGTGCCATCTTCCACCGCCTTTTTTCTTCCATTGTTAACAATCAATGAAACCGTTCTCGGACCCCTCTATAGGCATCACAACAGACTGAACCGCGCATACTCAATCTCAAGCCATACGTCCACTCATATTGCCAGCCAGTCACTTCCAGCGATCCTCGCTCACCAAGCGCATAAACAACAACATCCATATCATGTCTCGCGAGGCTTATCAGATCCCCACAAGCCAACAGGGCAATGCGCCGGGCTCCGGTACCAATCTCTCGCGCACCTTCGACACCGAGGGCGCGACAATGAACTACATCTGCGGCGACTGCGGTTTCAAGTTCGCCCTTAGAAGGAGCGACACCATCCGCTGCAAGGAGTGTGGCTGCCGCATTCTCTACAAAGAGCGGACCAAGAGGTACGAAGACAATGAAGAACGTCGCGTAGCAGGCAGATGACACTAACGGTATGATAGAATGGTGCAATTCGAAGCACGATGAATGGGATGCCTAGAGGCGGCTGTTCTACTATGCCGCGAGGGCCTTGCGTGGTCTAGAAGTGTTTACGAGCGATGGCCCAAACAACAGGAAATAGCATGGATGGAGTAGATTGAAAATGATGAAGCGCTCTAGACGCGAGCTGCAGCAGAGGAACGCATATTAATGGGAGTTAGGAGTTCACGATGGCGAAATATTATTGTTTGTTCGGACCAAAAGAAATCAAAATTGGTATCATTGCGCCATCTATGCCATTCAATAACTCCACGACCCTATGCCCTGTTTTCGAAATGACTTTTGGGAAGTGATCCCGTTCCATCTACCTCCGTTGCGAGTGAAGATACTTCGCAAAGCTGGCGTCGTCCATCGTCGAGTCCCTGTTCGCCTCTATGGCTGCTTCGTATCTCGCCTGTAGGCCTTCCCGGTCATATTCGTCGTCCACATCTGCGTCATCATCGTTATCGTCACTGCTACTAGGGACGTCTGAGTCGTCATTGGCGGCGGCTGGCCCTGCTGCGCTACTCGCTTCGCCCATGGACATTCCATGCATCATCTTGTCTAATTCCTTTTGCCTTGTCTTGCGTTTCTGTTCGTCTCTCTCTTTCCGCTTCCGCTCCAGCTCTGGCAGGTAGTCTTTCTTAAACTCCTCTGCTTTTTCTTGTACAGCTGCAAAGAACTCGTCGACGCCTTGGCCTGTCATGGACGATACACCGACGACGCTGAGGTGAGCATAGAACTCCTCCAGCATCGAGCTCATCGAGTTGAGCAAGCTTGCCATGTATCCGCTACCAGCGCCTTCTCCTTCAACACCGCCGAAGGCGTTGCTCGCTTCATCCTGGGCCAGAGCTTCCTGGAATGCATCGTAGTTCGTCATCCACTCCTTCGCGAAGCTCGCGTCCTTCACATCCGTCTTGTTGAATACTAGGATCATGGGCAGCTTGGTCTTGTAAAGGATTGAACAAGCATACAGCATGTTACTCATGAAAGTGCTGGTCGAGGCGGTGCGTGGTGTATCAATGACATAGGCTATGACTGTAGGGAAAGAAGATGCAAGGGATTCGAGGAGGATCTGTCCAGACGCGGACCATACGAAGACTTCAATCTGCCCAGCTAGAGATTTTTGTTAGTCCTGCGGAACACCGACCGCGAATAATGATGACGAGGAGACTTACGCGTGTCGACTAATATGTTTTTAATGAGCTTCTTGTCAGGTTTCGCCGGATCGGGGGCGGCGCGCTTCTCAAGAAGGCCGAGGATCTGGTCAACCTTGGTCGCAAAAAGGTTAAGCGACGTGAGGATGCCGCCATTGGGGCCGAGATTGTACTGCTTCATAACCTCCTTGTAGTTGACTGAATCGCGAATGTCGATATTGCTCTCGAATGGGACATTAAGGACAGCAGGGTCCAGGTTAATGACGTATGGAGGCTCCCTTTGGCCGTGTAGATGTGCGTTGATGCGTTGCATGAAGGTTGTCTTGCCAGACCCGGCCATGCCTACGCAGACGATGGCGACGGGCTGGTGACCCGGCGCCGACGATGCGCTTGCTTCGGAAGCCATGGCTCTAATGCCTTGGATGGCTGTGTCTGTATGATTAGATGTAAACTGTAGCGAGAGTGAGAGGTGTTCGGAAGGCGTGCAAGTGCTGGTTCAAAAAGAAATTCTACGGGCCGGTTTTAGAAAGCTGCTATATTGCGGGGTGTGGGGCTGAGGGGTAGATTCTGTTAGAGCTAGTTACTCGAACTGCATACGCTTTCTAGTTATAAAGATGAGGCACATATAAGATGTTACAGCGAAGGCCATGGGCTTACTCGGCCCTTGCGTTCTTGTCATTACGCCTGGCGAAACTGCGCAAAATCGAGGGCAGATCTACGGTAGATCTGCCCTCGATTTTGCGCATAGCCTCGCGTGGCCCTTGATTCTCATATATATGGGTTGTTGGTTGAACAAAACGCCTTAACTATCTTTATTTGCCCATGTCATAATCCTTTAAGACTGTATCAAGTTACGCAAAGTTCACCCTCCTAGCAGACACCCAAAATGGATCCCCTAAGCGCATTGGGCGTCGCCGCAGCGGCCGTGCAATTCCTGGACTTTGGTTGCCGCGTCTTGGCCGATACACGAGAGATATATAAATCTGAGACTGGGTCGGCTCCGGAAAGCGTTGAACTGTGGAAGGTTTCGCAGGACTTGGCGACTCTTATAACCGAAGTTGAACTCAAATTGGGGGGTGCTAAGTGGGAAACAGGGACTTCTATTGCCTCTGAACAAGTCTTCGTTCGCCTTTGCGGCGAGTGTAGGGATATTAGTCGTGAACTCCAAGACGTGATTAGTAAAGTTCAAGCCAAAGGAACAACGAAAATAAAGCTGGCGATGTTTAGTTTTGTGCAAGCACTGCATGGGACACAGTCGCTTGAGCAGGTTGAGCGGCTGAAAGGGCGACTCAATCAGGCTAGGCAGCAGATGATGATGGCCATACTGGTATTTCTATGGTATGATCTAGAGTTCTATCATGACCCTCGTATGTCCCAACACTAAAAAACCATCAAACTCCAGGGGCCATGCACAGAAGAGTGGCATCAGTACCATTCAATTTGCTGAGCAGCAAGCAAAGTTGATGAAGACGGTGCAGAGAATTGACGAAACCACAAGCAAATTTGGCGCAAATATTGTGAACCTAGTTCAAGGCCAGACGCGAGAAAGTCGACGTGAGGCTCAGGCCATGGTTCACTATATATTAGATTCAGAGGACTTAGAATCTGAGTTGATTCCCGAGGACTATAAGAGGCTTCCCGCTCTAGATCCCGTTAATATGTCATCCAAGAGCCGCAACGAGAAGTTCGCAGCCAAGATTGTCCACAGCCTTCTCTTTAAAACAATAGACAACCGGGAGGAAGCCATCCCAAAAGCGTACGGTGACACTTTTGGATGGATATTTGAGAAACCTCGGTGTCAGAAGGATGGCACCTCTCTATGGTCCGACTTCCCGAAGTGGTTGCAAGGTGAATCCAATGGGATGTACTGGATCACCGGCAAACCAGGCTCTGGGAAGTCAACCCTGATCAAATTTCTCGCCTGTGATAGCAGGTTGAGCTCCAATCTCCGTCACTGGGCTAATGGATCTGATCCGTTATTGGCAACATACTTCTCCTGGAACGCTGGTAATAATCTTCAAAAGTCTCTCGAGGGCCTCCTCCGGACGTTGCTCCACCAATGTCTTAAACGAGACCCAGAGCTGCTGGTGCCAATTGTTTTCCCCAGTCGCTGGACCTTGGTCCAGGTATTTGTTGACAAAGTGTCTCTTCCAGATTGGAAATTAGAAGACCTCTTAACTGGATTTCGAATTTTGATTTCGCAGGCGGGAAAGAAGCTCGCGAAGGATCGTGAAGCACTCAAACTGGTACTGATTATTGATGGTCTCGACGAGTTTGAAGGGGATTATGACCGCACAATAAGTCTTCTTCAAGGCGCTAGCATGAATCCTGACATTAAGATATGCACCAGCAGTCGGCCTTGGAATCTTTTCAAGGACACTTTCAAGCAAAACCCGATGCTCCAACTCGAGGATCTCACAGAATCAGACATCCAACTTTATGTCCATGGTCACTTCACGGCTAGTGAGGGATTTGGAGAACATCAGGTACTATACCCTGAACAAGCGAAGAAGCTACTTGATTCCATCGTGGAAAAAGCACGCGGAGTTTTCCTGTGGGTGTCAGTGGTGGTGCGGAACCTTTTGGTGAGCTTGCAAGAGGGCGACACGGTATCCGATTTGCAGGCCAATCTCGATGGTTTGCCAGATGACCTATCCAAACTATTTCGGGTCATGTGGGAACGAACTAACTCACAGTATCGCGGGGAAGCCTCGCAGTACTTCCTCCTTCTGAACGCCTATGAGAAATACAACGTCACACCGTACTCTTTGGGTATCTGGATGAGCAATAAAGAAAACTCACTCGACCTAGACATAGGTGCGATAAACAACGCGTCTTTAACCAGCGCAGTCTCATTTTTGAGTCGAAGATTGAACAGTCGGACAAAAGGGTTGCTCGAGATTTGCTATCCTGCGCCTAAAGGTTCGTTGTTCCTTAAAAAGCCCGATGAATGTTTCAATCATACTAATGTACAGAGAAATTTGCAGGAAAGGCACCGCTTGGAGCAACGATAGCCAGAGACAGCTGCACCGAACTGCGCGGGAATGGGTCCAGGAGAACTGGCAGGTCATGCAGTCAGCAACCAAATCGGACTTTGAACCCTGTCTTCGATTATTGCAAGGGGAGGTGTTAAGGATGTCATCAGATATTTATAACTTGCCTGATAACAGATGGCATCTCTGGACTCACATCGGAAAACTATTTGAGGCTGCAAGAGCAGTTGAAGATACTCCTTTGAACACCACAGAACTCGTTCGGATACTTGACAAGCTCGACCACCGTGTCACGGGACTTTCACAGGGTCAAAAAAATGGTATAGCTATCTGGCCGAAGGACTTCCAAGTCTCTAAATCAGAGGTTCTGCCGCACTGGTGTCACGCAGTGCCGTCAGATGCATCTTGTTTTGATGATGACGACGACCGGAACCAGGTCAATTTTCTTGGGCTTATGGCCCAGGTCCCGATTTCCTGTTACGTCAAGTTTAAGGTTTCTAATCAACTCGACCTAACGGGCACTGCGCAGCCAACGGTACCTCTCTTGTCGAATGCCATCTATGGTGGAACTCCAAATAGTGCGATATGCCGTAACTTACGCGTCGGTCCGTCCATCGCCGAAGAAAGGCTCAATCTCCTTAACTTTCTTCTGCAGCATGTGCGCTTGGCTGATGTCAAATGCGCTTTTGTTCTGGTCCGTAGCAAGCCGAAGAGCGTTGCTGGTGGGATGAGTGTCGTGAGCCCGAGTACCGAATACTATACCTCAGTGGCCAATATCCTCCAGGACTATTTGAGCATTCACGATCCTGAATTTTTGCAAACTGTTAACGACGGACTTAGCATTCATAACCGTAAAGATGATGACGACATCCCTAGTTTTACACCGGCGACGCCGACGAAGAAGTCTAAACGAAGATCAATCATGGGATGGTTTAGGAGATGAGCATTCACGCTTCCAAACCAAGCCGGGCCATCTCTCCCTACCCTCGGTTATTGTCACTTAATGGAAGAATTATACGCTATGAGATAGTCTAAGGGAAAGGACAGCAGACTCTAAGTTCTTACTAGGTTAGGGCCACCAAGGCTGAATTACGAGCGAGTAGAGCAATAGATTGAGTATATAGTGACTGACCTTTAGCTCTTCAGATTCAGGAAATCTTGAAGTCTTGCTAGATTGGCTAAGAATAGTTAAAGGAGCATAAGCATATATATCTGAAGATGTCATGAACTACGGGGTCTAGCATCTCCGTATCTGTAACCATTATCATCGCTAATACTGCTTTTGATTTGTTATGTATGGATTGCTTCAAATCATGATGTTACCAGTCAGACTCGAAAAAAAACTCTTAAGCAAAGCAAGAAGGACGGTGCTGAAGTTATTCAATGGTAGAATGTTACATTAGTTTGCTTCCAGATGAACATTGATATCCACTTCTAATTGTAACTTGTCACGGAGTGATGATTTAGAAAACTGAAGCTGAATATAAAAGAATTCTAGAAAATTAAATTAGTGATCTAGCGTAGCTGTGATCCCGACTGTCTTCAAAAGCCAGAAGACCTCCGGCTTCGCGACAGGCGAGCTAAACTTGAGCAGTACAAGCATCAGGGTGATGAACGAACACTACAGCACATATATGTATGAATACTTACACATATACCTTAGTCATAGAATTGAGGTCGACATGTAATCCCAGACACCATGCCTTCACGACTACGAAACAGTAACAGTCACATGCACTCATCACATAAGGACAGACAGGACACATTGAGTTGAGGTGGCCGAAATCTCTCATTTATCTCGCCCTGATGAGGGCTCTGGCCGGGGTCGTCGACGCTCCCTTCCGCTGGGGAAAGAGGAGGTCTTCTTCCCTGGATTTTCATAACTAGCTAGTCTTCAAGACTAGTTCAGATCATCCATTTTCCACATCGTCCTCCATTCTCCGTTGCCATTTCCGTTTGCGATCTCGCATCCCCCCTGCGTGGAAAAAGGTTTGGACAGAGAGAAAGAACAAGAAAAAGTCATGGCGCGTGAAGAATCTCGTAGATGCTAGCTCTGGCGCTAGCGGAACCAATTGCAAGGGGATTTGTTCAGGCGAGGTGAGTTACACCAGCATACAATCTGTTTGTTTCGTGAAGGGTGACTTCTTTTTTTTGGGTCCTTGTCGGATCGTATTTTTCCCTTGTTTTTTGGTGGTTGTCCTTGGCACATAAGAGATGGGGTTGGCAGCGAAGAGGCGCGCCAGCCTGTGGTCACATTCGTCCTCCCCGCTTGCCCACGGCGAAGGTTGTTTAATCGGTAGCATTTATTCCCATCCTAGTAGCAATCTGGTATCGGGACTCTGCCTAACGCCCATCATGTATTCGGACGGTGTCTTCGTCGTGTGGTGAAAAATAAGCAAAAGCAGCGTAAAAGACAAATTTGCAAATTTCGAGTGGTGAAAACCCTTTCTTCCCTCCCCGCCGCGTTGTTGGACCGTTGTTATACGGGACTCGACTTTCTAGATCAGCCCACTTTAGCAAACGCCTTCTCGCGAAAAAGGTGATGCTTTGGGGTTCTGTCTATAATCGTTCTGAGATTGGTCCGGAAATCGCGGACGAGGGGGCCTTCTGGGCTGTGTATGGAGTTGCGATGTCGGGGCTATTAGAAATCGGAGCTGAGTGGTGCTGGGGGTCGGTATAATGTACGTTCATACCCTCTCGCCCTCCTCGTACGCTCAGGTACATTCAAAAAGTAGTCGGCCAAACCTCGATAAAGAAGGGGAGTGTCTGCTGCAACTGCATGTAGTAGGCTCTCCCAACTGGTGTTTCCAATCTGATGAGCTGAGATGTCTGGGAGAGTTGAATAACGGGGGAAGAAACCAAAGACAATGAACAAACGCCCATTTATCGCACCCGTAACAAGATCCGTTTCCTAACCAAAGCACGCAAAAAACTTTAAAAAACACAGTTCAGAAGTGACCAAATATTGCGTGGTCTCATAGTATGTTTGCCCTTTCAGATCGTCTTGGGCGTGTGAGAGTTGGTGATGTCAACGACATCATCAAGATGGTTGCACATGGCCACGAACAGGTCGAAGAAGAGCTTGCCGCCCTTTTCCATCTCAGCTTGCATGGTTCCGCTCCTCTTGAATGTCTTGCGACATCGGATGATCAGAGCGAGATAATGAGCGCGGAGTCGTGAGTCCGTGTCGGGCGTGTTGTCGTAGGCGTACTGGGCCGACCGGAGGATCGTACCGACGTCGATCCCACTCTGTAGACCTTGTTTCCGGAGAGACAGGCGCTTGAGCTCCTCGAGGCCGAATCGCTCAGCGGCGCAGTACACGACGGTGTCTCGTAAAATATATTGGCCCACGCTCGGTACGAACATGGTGGCCTCGACGGCTCCGCGGCCGCCTCGGGGGTCGGAGGGGTCCGGCGATCGCACGGCGTCCTCGAGCTCCCAAGAGTTGCGGTGCTTGTTGTGCAACAAGCGGGGGTAGTAGTCACCCTTGTAAAGGTACTCGAGCACGGCCGAGAAGATCTCGGGCTCTTCGTCTGGGAGTGAAATTCTCTTGTTCTGCGCCTCGAGGTATTGGTCCTTGCAGACGCGTTGAAAGAACGGCGACTGACATAGAACCTCCTCGTGCGCCGCAAACAGCCGGCCTTCATGTCCAATCATCAGGGTGACGATTGGAGAGGTGAGGTTCCTCTTGACCGGAAGAGTCTCCTCAAGCGACTGCTGCAGTTTCGACAGCTTCTGAGGATCGCGAGCCACATTGTTGGACTTCTTTAGCCTCGCCGACTTGTCGACTCGGTCCGAAGTTCGGAACGAGCGCTTGAACATCTTGGTGGTTGTTGATTGGAGGTGCGAAAGTAATCGAGACAGCGTGAATTCGCGATGACAATCAGGAAAAGGAATCAAAAAGATCCTTCTCCTTAGAGTTGTATAAATTGACTAGAGAGCGACGAAAAGAACGTGTGGGAGGTAGTGTATAGGGAATTTCGGGGATTCCGCAGACGAAAGAGTGAATAGTGGTAAAAATGAGTGTGGGAAGAGAGAGAAAGTGAGTGTGTGTGAGGATTGATGAGTTGACACACAAAAAGTGAGGACACGGGCCCGGGCGGCGTATCCCAGATGCAATTCGAGAGAACAAACGAATGTCTCTGGAAAGATCCTAAAGTTGCTTTGCGACCCTTGATGGTTGTGGTGGGGAGGGAGAACGAAAGAAACCGGGGTAGAGGGAAGGGGGGGCGTCGTGGATATTTATACAATTCCTCCGACGTGTGAATGATACATACCTACATACACACTTGGTGCCCCATTTCAGCCTGCTTGGCTGGGCGTAACTGGGATGGTGGACGCCGTGGAATTGTTGGTTGGATGCAGCCAGAGACGGACCAAAGAGAGACGGCATCGAGGGCTCACCGGCGGGCTGGGGTTGCACTACTGCAGACGAGTATGACGACGGCGCCGCGCCCATTGCCTTACGCTACATTCTGACATGGGCTAACAACATGGGTGGGAGAGGATTGGGCCGGGTTCTGCACCCAAACGGGTCTCAGATCATCATCCTGTAGACCGGGGGCCCTGCTTGGTTATTGCTCCATGTATGTAGCCATGTGAATAGTCGTGTGCTATATTGAGAACACAAATCATAAGCTACAGCGCAGTACATACATACGGATACTATGAGTGGGACAACGAAGTTCACACACAAAGGTGCACACGTAGCTGGATTGGCTAGGCCCTTCTACACCCCTACACCTTCTCGTTGTACAGCTGGTGATACACTAGGCATATCTCTCTGCCTGCCGTTGTCGAACGTAACTTGATTGGGCAGATCGCCACGCGAGATACCGGCCTTGGTGGGATGCGCTATCGAGGAGTACCAGATTGAGCTACATTCAGGGTGGGCCAAATCGGAAGATTGAATTAATAAGCCCAGTTGGGGTGTATGTAAAACATCAAACATCTCGAACCATCTTGATATGTGTTGTTCGTCACGCAGATGACCGGTGAGGCACACCGTGACAATTCATGGACCTGGCTATAACTACCGAACCCCTCTTCTGCGTATACTGTAACTGAGTCATTGGCATTATCTGCCAGTTGGTTATCGTCCCTAATCTCCGCAATTCATAGGCCAGGGGTAGGATTAACAAGTGTTTGTCGATATTGGTTACAAGTCACAGAGATGACTAAGGATGTGTGTAAATACGCCTAAGTTCCTATTCCAACTACACGTGTAGATGCTGGTAAGTTTGCTGTCACGTCATGATTTCATATCAGGTATCCCGACATTGACGTGTAGAGATAACACATAACGAAATTAAGGACTGCCAATTCACACCACTCGTTAGATAAGCGATTTAAGACGAAAGATCGCGGGGTCGGAAGTAGAAGATCTCGCAGATGTTCCAATCTTGATGAGTTGGTCAACTATGTGGAGGCGTAGCTTGTACTAAGACAACGTGCTTGCATGGGTGTTCTCAGGCATCGTTCTCATACGGGTTTAGGGTATCGGGAGCTAATCGCGGCCTAAGAGATCAGGTGAGACGAGCAGGGATCAGCCTCGGTAGACAACATCGAACTCTGTTTGGATGAACATCTCGGTCTATCTACCAAAGTAGGACCATATTTCTACCTGATTCCAATCACGTTCTACGATTGAGTTCCAAGATAAAGGAGGGGCCTATGAATAATCTGAATTAATCATCTCGAGAAACGTGTATGCCATTCAAAGGAACCTTGAGAATTCACCGCTCAATCTCATGTGCTACTACACCGAGGTCCTGAATAGTCGTCTTAGGCGCAAAAGGAAATTGGAATGCCCCTTCGTATTCCGTCTGCCACATAGCAAAGCCATGCCATAGGCTTCGTAAAGTCCAACCTAGTCTTCTGCGCAGCGTAGACCATTCTTTGCGCCTAACTCGTCCCATGGGGTCGATTGGTCATCAACAGCTTAGTTAACACATCGTTTCCATTCTCCATGAAGCATACGTCAGCAAACTTTAGGAGTTGCTCGGATTTCTAATGGATGACAGACTAAGTCTCCGATCGCCTCGAGAACATAGTCATATTCATTCACACGACGCCTAGTGGGAGGCCGTAACGGCTTCTCTCATCGCAATGAGGCCATAACCATATGTGAAGACTTCGCAAACTGTCAGCGTTGTTCCCATAGGAAAATATCACTTTCAATCGTCTGAGAATCACTTACCAACTGGGGCTGCAGCAAGAAATCCGATGGCGGCGGCAATGGCAGCTCCAGTAGAGTTTCCCATAAGTTCAGGGTCCAAAAAGAACAAACCCCAATGGTCTGTCGCTAGCTTGCCAATGCCAGCCCAAGCAAGATATAGACAATTCGCAACCACTGTGCCTGCCACATGTCCGACGACCGGCTGTTTCCAATATCATGTCAGTGCTAGACTCTCGGCCTTCAATATCTCTGCACTTACGCTTTGACGGCGAATGCTGTTGAGAAAAACTATCTCAACGAAGGCTATAATTGCTGTGATGCTCCAAATGTTGAGGATGCTGAACGCCTTGATATCATCTTCTTCGAATAACCCTTTATCTATGCTGATTTTTAGTACTGTCGCCTACCTCAAAGGAACAACAGCTAGAATGTCGTAAGAACCATAACTATGGATTGTTGCTTACTTGGGTCATAGAAGATACCCGTGCTGTTGCCCGGGTTATGGTGATGATGAGGAAACTTTGGGGGCGCAAATCCACCATGCCCAGAAGGTACCAAAACAGCCCAGTACAATAACGCATTGAGTAAAGAAAAGACATGAGAGATCGTATAGAACAGGCTGAAGCTAAGTCGTTCGAAGTTGCTGACCCGATGAGGTGGTGAGAAGAACCGAGCAAAGCGGGCTTGCACGTGCGAGCACTGGGCTTCCTCTGCTCGCTCTCGAGCATTCGGATCGAAGGTATGCATTCCCGTCCATACCTGTCGTTTTACCTGTTAGGCCTGAGATTGCTCAACATTATAGGCATCTAAGCAACGGCAGCTCACCAGAGTCAAAAGATGGTATATCCACAGCAGAACAAAGCTAACAGTGGAAAACTGGAACGGAATGCGCCAGCCGTTGTGATCGTCCTCGCTTTCTAGTTTGTATTTGAGGGCAATCCCGGCCACCGAGGTTAAGTAGGCTGCTAGGATCAATCGAATGACAAAAAGGAGCGTCTGATTCACCCAGGGCGAATGACACGCTCTTAAAGTAATGGGCTATATGTAGTCAGAAGCCTTGCGTCGCTTGACAGTTCTATCGAGAGCTTACATGGCTATCTCCCTGAGGCGCCTGCTCCCTGGAGGATTGAGGCAGAAGAGGTGTCGTATCGGTGGGCATGACGAAAACAGTACCGTGATGGTATTTGATGGAAAGTGTAGGGAGAGCCGGTTTGAAATCTTGGTACCAGGATAGCTACTCAATAGGCCATACAGCAAATTTGGTGTTACAAATAGGAGGATTGAAGGTTACTCTCGATAGTGTAGGTCATAGAAGATCTGATGATAAGACGAGGTGAGAGGTCGGTGATCTAAAGCATTTCAGCAGGCCTATGATAAAAGACAGCAGTACTGGAGACAGTACCTATCTATAGGAAGGCAACACCGGGGTACGGTGTTGTTAAGGAAAGTATGGGCAGGTATTACTTCTATGATGGAAGCTTCGAGTAACGACTTCCAGAACAGCAACTATATGTTGGCTCCTAGCAAATGGGATCCGAGGCAGGTCATCTCATCATAAGTGGAAAGATCAAGAAGAGGCGAACACGTAAGTAAATTGATATAAAATTTCAATCCATGCTCATAAACATCACTCTAAGAACAGAAATAGTTCCTTCTTTAAAACGTCAAAGTACCTGGCTCAACAGGTGTCGTCTCCTAAAGTACAATACTCAATCTTCCCGTGGGGAGGCCTGTTGTTGTGCTCGGGTACCTCACACACTGAGGGGAGAGCTCTGGGACATGGCATCATGAAATGAATGAGATTGTTGGGCCAAATCTATGGCCGTACTTGCAATGTCGGTAGGTGAAGTTTCGCGGCCATGTTGTTGAGGCGCCAATGCTGTTTCAGCACTCTCAAGACCTGGAGGCGGATTAGAAAGATTCAACATAGGAGAATATCAAAACGACTATACGTTGATTAACGAACGGTTGAGTACGTTTAGGATTAAACCAGGTGAAAATCATAAAGATAAGCTGGAGGGTGGTCATTATCAGCTGCAGAATGGCAACTATAGTCTGAAGGGGTGGCTGAAACATTGGTCGAACCCAGGTGATGGCGCAATAGCGCTGCTACCAGGGCATTCACCTCAAGGCCGGATCGGCAGAAAGGCGGGTGTAGTATGAGCATACCTAGGTAGGTACTGTTTGGGTTGGATGGAAGGAAGGACGGAAGGCTTCGGTCTTCTTATACAACTATTATCAGCCCTTTTGCAGTCATCATTCAAGTCAGACGCACGCTCAAGGTGCCATGTCAAAGGTCTGCTTGAACACACTCTTCACTCTGCTAGGTGTCGAAGTTTTGATAGCAATTACCTTAAGGAACAGCCGTGTTTTCCGTTCCCTCAAAAGTGCATTTGTGCTATGCAAGGGTAATGAATGGCAAGAGTGGTCACGGACAAGCACTTATAAACCATTCGCCCCATGCATCATATGGTGTATACATACGTAAGTAAAGGGCTGTGTAAATAGACTCATACCTCCTCTAGTTTGCCTACATGTAACTGGTCTCAAAACCTCACTACTAGGTACTGAGATAGTAATTAGAGGTAGTTGATTGCTTTTCAACAGGCAGCTGCAACGCAGAGCAGCATATTCACGGCATACAAATTGTTGATAGGCGGGACGGAGGGTTTGCCCCGCAGAAGGTTTCCCTCCGTCGAAATAAGGACACGACCACAAGGAAGCCGTTTGATACGTGTAACACAAGGACTCGTGTTCGCTTTCACATGTGCTAATCCATCTTTACATTTAAGCTACCTACTACGAATTACTAGGAATTCTACCCTGCCACAGACTTTTATTACTTAAGTACATGTAGGTATCTAGGTACCAGGTAAGGCGCACTAATTTGAGGATATAAGTAAGGTAGATATATTATTAATGTGGCTTAATTACATGTATGTAGTTCATGTATGTACATAGGTACATCCGTAGCTGTGCATCGTGCGCGCTAGTGGCTGGAGATAACCTTCAGGTACCTTAGGTACCCAAGTAACAACCTGTCATTATCGGTGGGAATTTGAAGCTACAAATAACACCACGATTCGAGCTGGCCTCAAACAGGTTCTCATAAGTACTCCCACCGAGGCCAGCAGAAACTAGATCCAGACCGCGCACTCACTTGCAGGAGCTGACCAATTATACGTCAATCAGCTATTAATTGACGATGCTGTCAAGTCTCCAGAACCCGCGGCAAGCAGCTGCGCAATTGCTCAACTTCGCGCTCATCCTTTCCACAGCCTTCATGGTACGTGCCTTTGCTCTCTCATTGGGTATCCTCGGTATGTGCGACTGAACAGCTGACTTTCCGCGCAATACATAGATGTGGAAGGGTCTCTCAATAGCCGCCGACTCGCCGTCCCCCATCGTCGTCGTGCTCTCCGGATCCATGGAGCCCGCCTTCCAGCGCGGCGACCTCCTCTTCCTGTGGAATCGCAATCTGCTAGCCGAGACGGACGTCGGCGAAGTCGTGGTATACAATGTCAAGGGCAAGGACATACCCATCGTCCACCGCATCGTGCGCAAATTTGGCTTGGGTGAGCACGCGAAGCTGCTGACCAAGGGCGACAACAATGCCGCCGACGACACTGAGCTCTACGCCCGTGGCCAGGACTATCTTGAGAGGAGGGACATCATCGGTAGCGTCGTCGGCTACATACCATTTGTCGGCTATGTCACCATCATGCTCAGCGAGCACCCATGGTTGAAGACGGTCATGCTGGGAATAATGGGTCTGTTGGTGGTATTACAGCGAGAATAAACATCAATTTGCCGGCGCTTTACGTTTTCTAAGCTTGAATCAAGATATTCTAATTCTAGAAATCGTCTAGACTGCATACCCGATCTTTTGACCACGTATCGTCTTTCTTCTCGTTGATTTGAAAGCTTCTATAGCTTCGGTACGCTCTAGTATTCGAGATAGTTACGACGTCAGCAATTATCGTCGCATTATCACTAGAACGCGAGTGGCTATCGCAAGGGTGGTCAACATAACCGATCATGCGGCATCGTATTCATTGGTCTAATAATTACTTGCATTGTTCTGACATGTATGTTCGCAAGACTACAGCGCTGTGCCTTAGAGCACATTGTAGCTGATCTCAAGGGAACCCTTTGTTCGCAAACAAGGGCATTGTTTACTTACAATGACTGTTGCAGCTTCAGAATGTTGTAGTACACGGGATCTTCTGTTTAGCAACAAGTAGACTGTTTCGAAGATTGATTTGGGTATAAATACCGAGCAATGGCGAATCTCAGTTTGTTGTTCTTCACCACTGCTACAGCTTTTAACAGTAATACACCACGACAACGAAACACTCTTAACAAGCCCACGACAACAAGATGAGTCAACAACGAACAGGCAATTCAATTATCTTTGACGTTGAGGCCAGGCTTACAACGAGCTATATGCCTAGGTTCCGTTGGACTAGCGCACATATCACTGCTTTCATGAATTATATACAAGCTAACCCTCAAGGCTATTTTAACCTGGACAGTCTGTTGCAGGCTCTCGATCTAGACGGGTACACTGACAATATTCTCAATGCAGATGGCAAGAGCGTCCGGGAAATGATAGAGAAAAAGGTGAAGCATAAGCTTTGCTCTCTTCGAGGTGAACTTGACAGCTAAGTCCCTCCACCGCCTCTAGTTGCGAACCATTGACGCATTTGTTCATGGCAGAGATATCAATTATCCACAGCACTAGGTCATAGTCAAGGGCTAGGACAAAGTATAGATCGCAGTATGTAGCTACGATAACCAAACCACAAAGGGAGAAACAAATAAAGAACTAAGATCCCCCAAAAAACCGTTTCTTTCTGTCCATTAAGTGATTAGTTTAATAAAATATAATAGAATATTTCATCATAACCTGAGTCTCAATGACCCATGACAGCTAAGTTCTCAGCCACGATTAAGACAAGGGGCTAAGTATGAAAAGGGAGAAAAATCAATACTGTAGAATATATTGTGAGTAGGGATTTTGCACACCCACTAAAACCAATGCATAGCTAGAAATATATTAGCATGGCACTCTGTACGAATTTCGTTGGGTAAATTTGAAGAGATCATCTCTAGACTTCACAGGAAGCGAGTTTGATCAAGACATATGATTTTGGGAGGTTCTTCAAAGTCGATTGTTCTACAAACTCTTCTCTCGCTGAGGAGCCTAGAAATACGCTATAGTACATTACAGCTGTGAGGTCAATCCCTAGACGCTGATTCCTGAAGAACACCACCCATACAAAGTTTTAATACACTTCACCTTCTCCGTCATCATAGCCATCGCCGTCGCCGTAGTCGTCATCCCCGTAGTCATCCTCATAATCGTATACTACTGGAGCTGGCTCCTCTTCTTCCACATCCTCAGCTTGTTCTTCATCAACTGCTTTAGGAGGATTTTTCTCGACCGAGGGTTTGGGACTATCATAACGGCTGGGAGGGGATCCGGCATCTGATATACTCGCGGCGCGGGAGGTTATGTGACTAGTAGCGTCGCTTTCCATCCGAGAAACGACAGAGCCGGGTCCACGCTTCTTGCTGCTCCCAAAGAGATTTGCAATGGCATCGTAGTTGATTCGTTTGGATACAGTATTTCGCTTCTTCATGACGTCAATCGCCGCTTCGCCGGGAGTAGAGGCAGGGGTCAATTGGCCTTCGCCAATTCGCGGCTTTTTGACACGATTGCGTCTTCGCTTTGGAGGCCCTAGATCTTCCATCTGTTGCCGATACGATTTTTCTTGCTGTTTCCGTACCCAATCTTTATTCGCGTTTAACCAGATTTCTTCCTTGATAAGAACTTCCTCGGGTTCCAGCTCGCAAAATTGCACTTCTGGATCATCCGCGAATTCATCTTCGCCGATAATCTCATCCATCTTCAACTGTCTTTGGGGAAGCAATGAGCGCGCCCATTCGGCTTTGATATGAGCGAGATGCGCTGCTGTTGCCAGAGCTTTGCTGTGTGCAGAGCTATGAGGGTCATTGATTACTTCGTTGATCTGGTTCTCAAGTTCAGCTTCATCGCGTTCCCATTCCTCATCGAACTTGAGGCGCTCTTCTTCTGATCCCTGCTTGTTGCGTCTACGACCTTTCTTCGATTGTGCTTCATTTTGTTCTTCCTCATCGATCTCGTCGTTTTCATTGCTTTCACCTCTATCACCAGCATCGGTAGAACCATAGATCTCAACCAGGTCATCGATTGCTTGATTACTGGTGGGGTCTTCCGCTGTGAGACCTTCTACGACATCCTTTGATCGTTTAGGAGCCGGGTTGGGTATCTGAGTTGGGTCAAAGGGGACTACAGTTTCTCTACTTTCTGTTGTATCGAAAGACTTCGGCAGGAATTCCGCGACTTGGCGTACTCTCGAAAGGTCTGGTGGTGGAGCTGGCCTTGGCGGGGGCGGCATACTTGCACTAGCGGAAGAAATCTGACTTGGTGAGTCTGATTCGCCGTTTGCTTGGTCCAACTGATCACCGTCGATGTCTTCCAAAACACGTTTCCGCTTCCTTCCACTAGCATCTCTTTGTTTTTCTGCCTTCTCTTTCCACTCGTCACTCTGCTTGTAGAACGAAGGCGGGTCATGGCGTGATTCAAGGAATTCTTGGGTTAAGAAATTCTCGATAGAAAGATTACTGCTTTCGGTGACAGTGAATTCGTCTAGACGTTGCTCGATGGTGTGGGTTGTAACCTTAACGACGTAAACAATCTCTCTGACAGTACGGCGAAAATTCCACATCCGGGCGGCCATCAAGAGACAAGCGCCACAGATACCTGATGGGCGACGTCCCATAACCATCCAATCCCGACCCATTCTCTGACAAAGTCTTGTTGCGTCAGCGGCGATTTTGTTGGTAAACTCGCCAAAGTCCAGCTTTTCGGCAAAGCGCATCATGAGGTCTTCGGGTATAATTGATCTCACGTTGTTATTCTGAAAGGAGTAAATGTTGCTCAAGTCTTTGAAGACATGACCCAGTTCATAGACATTAATCTAACGAGGTTCAGATTAGCTTATGTCCAGATTGATATCTATGACAGTGCTCGCTTACATGGACAAGTTCAGCGAAATCAATCAACATAACGTCACATTTATCTTCCCTACGGCAAGCTGCGTAGAGACAGACAGGAACTACCTTGTCCATGCCACGACCTTGTAGCCAGTTCTCATTGAGAACAAGCTTGAAAATCATGATAGCAGACTCGATAGCGCTTTCGCTGACATTTCTCAGCCGTGACTTGAAACCCCACATCATATTCCTAGCTATAATCAAGTATCAGCAACTGAGAAAGGGCAGTTGGTGTGGAATCAAATAGGAAACTTGCCTTCGCGAATTGTCTTCTCCCGGTTGTCGCCGACTAATCCTCCCAGTCGTCGAACTCCCGGTGCCATATTCCGCGTTGTGCCTTGGTCTGCAGCCACATAGCTACCCTGAACGATGGCGGCGCCCGAGGAAGTTTCACCGAATACCACTTCAGCAACAATGTTGGAGCTATCAATCTCGCGACCACAAGCGGAACAAAAACCATCCGTGACAGGTGCAGAAGGGTTAGGACATCGGGGATTAGGACATGACGGCCGATCCTTGTTAGTAGGACGAGGTGTTGGGGGGGGAGAGGCAGCAGGTTCAGCGCTCATAGCCCGTTCATTTTCCATCCGGTTTCTGTTCAGGACTTCTTTGATACGATCGCTGGAGCCGGCTCCTTTGGGACGTATATGAAAGCCCTTGGGTCCTCTGGCAGAGGGTTTGGCGGGTTTGATGAAGGAAGACATGATTGGCAGTAGGTATTATGGTACTGTCGCCGTCTTAAGGGTTGCTGTTATTATGTGAACAGTTTTGCATCAAGACGTTGTCTGAGATTGTATATCAGAGGACCTGCGTGTAAGTGGCTAATGGAGCTAGTCTCGTAATGAAGGACTCTCATTCTTGACAGAATGGGCCGACAAACGTTCACACACAGGCCTCTAGCAGGCAGGTGGAAAGAAATCCTGCAGCGGCAACTTGCCTATGCCAGCCGGTCATGCACTGATATTTGCAGCGATAATACGGGCAGATATCACGATGCCATAGGACAAGTCGAACGCATGTAAGTGATGGACGAATGGGAATATGGGGCGCGAGGATATACTCGTGAGGAAATTGAGAAACGAGCGTCGCGTGGGTGCAATGGAGTGGGGAGAGTTGAAGTGGGGGATGGAAAAATGGCCGAGTGGTAATGACAATGGCTCGGGAAGTTTGTGTAGGCACACAAGGGTCCACATCGCTAAAACCTTTAGTGCGGTATGGGTTTTGCACTGCACAGTTCGAGTCCGAGTGTCAGCCGGTTTTTATGAAGAAAAATCATCCTGTCTCTATCCGCGCAGACACTCCATTTTATGTGTTGACATTTAATTTAATAGGATGCGCTGGAATAGTAAGTCTGGATTATTGTGTCATATCAAACTTACGACTAAACTTACCGACTGTGTTGCTATCATCCTAGCACTAACTCATTCTTTGTCTTGGTGAAATGGTTTTGTTGAGCAACGCGCTGTAGTTGGTATTTTATATGCTGTTGAAAATAACTATGGCAGCCTCTTAATCGTAGATTAGGGTAAATAAACAGAATAGTTATAGGAATTCTAACTACTTTGATCATTGAAAATCCCAACTGGAAGGTAATTCGTTATACTTTTGCACGAAGTTTATAGCATATTGCGACAAATGCATATAAGAGATATGTATATGGAAAAGTGCATAAGATTCATTTAACAGTGGTTCTGTCGTCATTTAGCTACCTCTACCGATAGGTCCCTTTAAGTTGAGCTCTTCGTATCCGTGACTACGTGTAATCAAAAGTAGAATATTTATTCCTGCCGCCATGGACGGTCTCGACGAGTTCGAGAAGACGCTAGCAGCCGAGAAAGCTGAGAGGGAACGGGAAGTACACAATTCGAACGGCCGTAAACATCGACATCACCACCACCATAGACGTGATCGTTCCGCAGAGGGAGCGCGAGATCGCGACCGCCACAGACACCACCGTGCGCGTGGAAATGAGGAGCGCGAGGAAGATGGACATCGACACAAGCGATCACGCCACTCGAAGGATGATGATCGCGACGACCAGGATCGCCGCAAAGAACGACATGGACGAAGTCACCGCAGCGAGCGAGCGGCCAGCCATGATCTGAGCAAGGAAACCCGAATGAAGAGCTCAGATGCGAAAGAGGATTTGCCCTTGCCAGACGAGGAATTAGCCGCCGAAGACTACGAAACCCAATCCCGTACCATACCACTCACAAGAGACTCGTGGATGGCGGCTCCCTCCGCGCTCGACATTGACTACACTCAAAAGGGTTCTAAACCAGCCAAGCCGCCGCCGCCCAAGGAAGAGCCAAAGAGGGTGATACATTCAAGAGAAATTAATGCCGCCCACTTACAGGGCTTGAACGATGGCAAGACAACCGATGAGCTTGAGCTACCAGCCAAGCATGAGGTTGACTACACCTTTGGCGACAGTGGGTCATTATCGAGGATGACAAAGTTGAATGGCATCTATAGTATGGCCGAGAAAACGGGTCGTACTGTGGAGGAGGTTGCCCTGGATCGATATGGAAATCTTCGCGATTTCGACGATGCTCGAGAGGAGAAGATTGAGTTAGACAGGCGCAAGGTCTATGGAGAAGGCTATGTCGGCAAAGAAAAACCCAGCGGCGAATTGTTTCAAGACAGAAAACTTGCTGCAGGTGTGCACGAAAAGCGAAGAGTATCACCACAACCTACAGAACTGGACCAAGGAACAGTTATTCCCGATGATGCTTCTTCCCACCAGCCAACACAACTGGATCAGACAACTTTGAACCGACTGAAAGCCCAAATGATGAAAGCAAAATTGAGGAAGGCGCCAAACGCTGCTGAACTCGAAGCTCAATATAATCAGGCTGCTGCCGCGTTCGTGGCCAAGGGCCCTGAAGCCGTAGTTTTAAATGTGATGCAGAATCGTATGATGGCAGGCACACGAGCCGAAGCGAAAGCTGTTGACACTAAGCGAGGCCGAGAAAGGGGATTGGTAGAACAGAATGAAGACATGACTATTGAAGATATGGTTCGAGAAGAGCGGCGCACGAGAGGACAGGCTGGAGGCGAAGGAGTTCGGCTTGCCGAGCGAATCGCCAAGGACGCAAAATTCGACAACGACCTCGAATATATGGACGAGAATGCCGAGAAGCTGGCGAAGCGCGTGCAGAAGTCAGAGCTCAATCTCAAGAACGCCGCTGTCAACGAATTCCAGAAGATAAACAAGATACTTGACAACTGTCAACTTTGTCACCACGAAGATCGCAATCTGCCTCCCGTGGCGCCTGTGGTTTCGTTGGGCACAAGAGTATATCTAACATTGCCAACAGAGCCAGAGCTGAGCGAAGGCGGAGCCGTCATTGTACCTATTCAGCACAGGACCAATCTACTAGAATGCGATGATGATGAATGGGAGGAGATACGAAATTTCATGAAGTGCCTCACTCGCTTGTATCACGACCAGGGAAGAGAGGTCGTATTCTACGAAAATGCTGCCGCCCCTCAGAGGCACATGCACGCAGCAATGCAGGCCGTGCCTATCCCCTACGAACTAGGAGATACAGCACCAGCCTTTTTCAAAGAGGCGATGCTTTCGGCGGATGAGGAGTGGACGCAGCACAAGAAGATCATCGACACAGGGGCGCGTGCGCGTGATGGTCTTGGCAAACTAGCATTTCGACGGTCTATTGCTAAAGAAATGCCATACTTCCACGCCTGGTTCACGTTAGACGGCGGCCTTGGGCATGTGGTGGAAGACTCTAACCGATGGCCGAGGGGCGATTTATTCGCTAGGGAGATCCTGGGAGGCATGGTAGATGCGGAGCCGGACGTGATCAAGAAACAAGGGCGATGGCATAGGTCAGACAGCAGGGTCGATGGGTTCAAGAAGCGATGGAGGAAGTTTGACTGGACCAGAGTCCTTTCTGATAGCTAGAAGCATGCTAGCGTATCCCAGACATCTGGCAAGGAGAGTTACGCGGTGACTTAATCTGATACTTCTTTCAGCTTGTAGCCGGCGAATGAAGCGTGGGCTTGAGAGTTCAGGTGAGGGGCTTTGAACTTGGTTGTGTCCGAATGAGTTATCATGACGATTGCGCTG
This sequence comes from Xylaria scruposa, assembly GCA_022385635.1. Lineage (NCBI taxonomy): Eukaryota > Fungi > Ascomycota > Sordariomycetes > Xylariales > Xylariaceae > Xylaria > Xylaria scruposa. The sequence continues at coordinate 402,291 of MU280204.1, forward strand.
GAAATTCAATTCAATGTTGTCTGTCTTATAACCAACGCATTAGACATCACGACATACGTGGGAAAGTCCGGTACTCTTTGGAAAAGGCTGTTGTTGCTCTTGTTTTCCAGCAGGGAGTTATCAATCCTAAACGAACGTCTATTTGCAAGACTTCACACGTAGACACCCCAAGACTAGTTGACCAATAGTAACTTATGAATCTCTCTTATATCGACTGCTCAAGTTGACTCTGATAGCAATAGTTTGGACCAGTTGTCAGCACCTCAGAAAAGACAGCCTACCTAAGTACCTATCATGATATTTGTGACATGCATGTAGGTGAAAGCACATAAAGTCACAACTAGGTACCTAAGGTATCCGCATACCCAAAGGGGAACGCGGGGCGCTGAGTAGGAGACGCTGATAGGCTGACACAGCCACGGCACAGTGGTACCTTTTGGGTAAAGAGAACCTTGTTGTCTTTCTTGCTGTCCTACCAAGGTCTCCACACAAGGGTCTGTGACGTGTGCCCCTCATCAGAGGTAACCCGACAGTTGAGCAGGCAGCTTGGATACAATCGGACTACAATAACTTACCAGCAACCTGCTCGCATCCCTGGGCACAGTATAGTTCAAAATTTGTCCAAAATATATAAACTCCCCCACCTTCCCATCAATTTATTCCGGTTTTGAGCAAAGAAAGCAAGCAGCCCAAGCTTAGAAACTAAAGCTATCCGGAGCTACTTATCGATTCCGACTCGTCCGATCATCAACCCCTCCATACACACCCTACAGCCGCAACTTGAGCTGCAACTTAAGTGAGCAACAATGGCTGCTTCTCAGAAACGACTAACAAAGGTATGCATCACCCATTCTCATACCTACATATCCTCATCCCCGACCTTCGATGAGCCAGACAAGTACTGACCCACCAGAGCACAGGAGCTCCAAGAGTGCACCGAGTCGCCGCCCCAAGGCATGACAATAACCTTAGCATCAGAAGCAGACCTGCACAAATGGAACATCGTGCTCGCCGGACCCCCAGGGACTCCGTACGCCGGCGGAGTCTACAACATAACGGCGACGCTCCCGCCCGACTATCCGTTCAAGGCGCCCCAGATCAACTTCGTGACGCGCATCTACCACCCCAACATCACCAACGACAGCATGGGAAATATCTGCCTGGGACTGCTGAAGCCCGAGAACTGGAAGCCCGCGTCGCGCGTGCGCGCCGTGCTCGAGGCCGTCCGCCAGCTCCTCGTCGAGCCCAACCCCGACGACCCCCTCGAGGCCCGCATCGCCGACGAGTACAGGAACAATCGCGCCGAGTTCGATAAGAATGTCAAGAGCTATGTTACGCGCTACGCCAAGGGCTCCTCGAAATAAACAAGATGAGACCGTAAGGTCGGGATCATTTTGCGTGATCACATAAGAGAGACAGAGATATGGGTCAACTAGATGCTATACCTATCGTTCTGTCTTCCTATCAACAAGCCATGAGCAATCAGAAACAAGAGGAAAGCGGTTTCGCGTGGAGAAGGATGATCATCAGTTACATAGCAAGAGCAGTAACAAATACCTTGGGAAACAGCACATGGGGAAATAATCGCCAAGAGGAACAGAATAATGACATCGAGCGTTTGAGTTTGTGGTTACATTGTACGATGCAGGAATCCGATTGCTAGGGAGGATAATATCGACATTAAGTCAAAGTTAATGGTAGTTTACCCACCCTTTCTCTCCCGGGAAACAGCTTAGAGACCGCAGGGAATCTACAATCAAACAGAGCCTGTTTGGTTGTACACAAGGGATGGGGGGGTCAGGTGGATAGATTAGGAAGCATACTATCAAGATTGGCAGTACCAACGAAGCCTGACTCCATGCACGTATTTATGATCAAGGATATGACTGAATCTGGATTTAATCCATGTTGGCTCATACAGGTGGATGAATGTGATGTATTTGATGATCCCTAACACCTTACGCCCTTTAAGTATGCTGATGCTTATGCTAGTGCCCTTTTCCGTTGTGGCCAAATGCAATATGCCTTCGTGTATACTTCTGCATACATTCCAGCAAGTCTATCGTACTGTTCCCTCGCACCAATGCCAATGCAGCTTGTATAGTTACACTATGCCTTTTCTTCTGGTTTTCATAGGTGTGCCTGATGGTTTTGAAGCCCATCTCGCCTGACTATTACAAAGTGTTCGAGGAATCATCCATTTCCACGCTGGGGATGAATCCTGGCAGCCTTGTTTGTACATGAATTATTGTGTCATGGCACAAAACCAGATGTTTTGGCAATTCCTTTTCCGAACCCTGTTTTTTTTTCAGTGATCATCACGTCATTATACATCATTAGAAAGAGACAAAATAGAAAAACAGTAACCTCTACGATCAGGCCGTGAAGTAAAAGAATAGGGGGCGATATTCGAGACAGGACAGGGACTGGCAGTGTCCAATTAGACACCGGAACGCCTGGCTTAACCGACAAATCGTAAATTGCCACTCCGACATCGAGTTCCGATCATATATGGCTGGCAACGATTCATGTTGCGTCGCTGGGATGGTTCCGGTCCCTGGGCTTTCGTTTAAATAATGTACCTTTTCTGCCCATGTCAGTATCCACTGATATGATCGGTCCGCCTGCGAGTTTCTCCTTCTCTGCCTTGACAAGTCTGCGACGTTCATTGCGCTTTTGCTCGATTGTCTCTTGGCTGAGATGTCCGAACCCATTACGCCGCTTGAAACATGCTTCTATTAGGCCGTTGGCATCAATCATCTTCCGAGGTATAGTCTGCACAACCTGAAATATTTCCATCGGGTCTCCCACTTTCTTTATTTCAGACTCGCCAAGTTTGAAGACGGTTAGCGCAATGCGAAATAACGTCTTTGAGCCTTCATAGAAGAAGACGTCCCACACACGCAGAGTGCTCTCGATTGGCAACGTTCCGATAAAGCAGCTCATGAACCAAGCCGTCATGCAGAGAGTGATGGGAGGAAGGCGAGTGGATAGTTCGACACGCTGTCTATGACGCCGACTTTTGGGCCGTGCGACTTCCGTACCATCTAGCTCGCTACCAATCTTGGCCCATATGTTGGGCATCGTATCTCGAATTGACGACATCAGCACACCCAAGTCTACATTAGCCCCCTCAAGACTCATCTCATGCGTGCCGGGGAGGTAGACTCTTGTGATAATATTGAGTAACCAAAATGCGTTCTCTTCTGATTCGACAAAAAGCAGCAACAGGCCAGCCAGAAAATTAAGAGACTGGCAGTAGCCTATACGAGGGTTGTAGATAGCGAAGGCGTAGAGCACGCGGCGTAGGGAAGAAATCATGGCTGTTTCACCTGGTACAGCAGCATTCTTAGCCGAGCCTACCACCGTTTGTTGACTGTTCTGTGTCGAGGTCTCGTCCTGGAATGGAGTGTTGGGACCTGCGGACGAACGAAATCTAATGTTGTCTGGAAATGTACGATGCAGGTCGCGCTCAATGGCCTCAGCATCGATTTCCTTCACCTGACGATCCAGGAGATCGTCATATACTCCCGCATGCTTGGCCACGATAGCGGGTCCCCCGGCATAATAGAACCAGGCGGCACCCCTCCAATTTGGCGGGATGCCCTTGCGAATGAACCGCTTAGTCTTGGCCGAAGGGGGTGGGAATCGGTCAGGAGAGTCCGTTATCAGTCCATTTTCTTTCAAGAAAACATTCCATTTCTTCTGTCGTCGAGCGAGATACTTAGAATAATCGCCATCCCACCGATCAAACTCTTCAGTTGTGATATATTGGTTAGCTTTCTTAAAGCCATAGCGATCACGCTCGTTGTCCCCAGTCATTGTAAGGTTCGTTTCATGGCGGATTGGAGGTGACGGAGTGAAGTCTGTAGGTGTATCGGGTTGATCGGGTTGGTCGGCCCTCGATGCGTCAGACAATTCTTCCTCCCTTGTAGTGTCCTCAGACGGGGCCTGCTTGTGATTGGAGACGCGGAAAATGGCAGCCGAATCGCGTACGATTGGACCATCATCAACAAAGACAGAGGGCGGTTCGGGGGTGATAGCAGCAACTTCAGCTATGGTATCTGACTCTACAGTTCCTCCCTTGCTTGATTCAGATATTGCTGTAGGCGGGCGTGAGCCGTTCACGTCGTTATCCTCTGTTGCTGAATCATCGTCAAACCCCTTATCGTAGAGTCCCAGCACATCGTCTACGCTAAGACTATCGTCGATGTTGCCATACACAGATGTCACAGAGCTACTCTTCGTCAATAGACTACTTCTCTCCGTAGTAAGCGTTCCTTGGGCAGTTGAAGCAGAGATTTGGGACCGAAAACTAGATCTGAGCTCATCGTTGGGCAGCGAGGCCATGCGAGGAATGGGATCCCGAGCAAAGCTGGGCCCACTACTCTCAGCTCGAACGTAAGATAGGGGTGGGCGGATGGGTGGAGGGTGAGGTTGTCGAGCCCTGCCTCGCGGGTTGTCAAGAGACGGCCTAACAGCCAGGGAGCCAAATGTAGAAGCAGAGTTGTTGGAGGAAATAGACGGGCCACGAGGTCGAGGCCGCGGACCAACATGTATATTGGTGGGATCGTGCGGACTAGACTCCCGAGGTTGCGTTGGTGATCGTATCCGTGGACCATCATAGTAAGATTGCTTGATACTCGGAACACGAGGCCGGGAGAAGTTCTCAACGGGTATATGATTATCCGTAATATTTGATCTGACTGAAGGCAAAGCAGGGAACTCATCGCGAGTCTCTGAGGTAACTGAATCAATGCTTCGGTGCGACTCGTTCGCGGAATAAGTCGACTCATTAGCAAAACTAAGGGCCACGGGTGAGCTAGGCGCAGACATTTGGTTATAGGCAGCACTAGAATTCTTTGGTAGGGAGTCCCATCTTGAGGAAACGGGAGGCGAAGGCATCCGCTGGGATGGGGTAGGACTGTCTCTCAGATAGCCCGTACGTGAAGGTGCATCGCGGCTCGGATTGCTCGTCGCATATGTCGGCGCGGTTGGCGAGATTGATCCCTGCATATAGCGCTCGTCATATGGATTCACACCCCAGTTCTGTCTGGGTGCTGGGTGCGTGGAGAAGGAATACGACGGCGAGGGAGGGGGTAGAGTAGGACTCCTGTCCGGCGGGTGTCTCGAATTCCACTCCCTAGTAGCAAGATGCCCAGTTTCTCCAAAGTTCAAGCTATGCTCTCGCCGGGGGAAGCGGACCGGTCCATCACCTGAAGTCAGCACTACACCTGAACTGGAATTTGCAACACGGGCACCAACAAGCCCCGTAGGATGTTGGCCCAGGGGATTCGAGGGCACATCGTCCAAATGCCGAACGGCCATTATCCTTTTAGACATGGTATCAGAGCTGCCGAATTCGTTATCGTGAGTATCTCGCGAATAGTCCTTTACAACCCGGCCCAGCCCAGCACTACGACCGAGCCCCCTCGAGAATGCAGAACCAGCTTGGAATCAGATCAAGGCGGTGTCGGTAAGTATTATATCGATCTCGGTATAGTCAAATGCAAGAATCAAGCTGCACTCCAAGTCGTTCGGCAATTAGGTTTACTGTTGCAGGAATGTACGGAATCGTATCGGGGGTTTCGCGCAGATGCATAGATCGGATAGGTCGACGGGAGGGTATATAGGTATGGCGGAGGTGGATAAGGATGCTGGCAGTGGTCAAGGACCATCCATACTCCTGATGAGGGCTGACTCAGGTGATCCGACTTGTGATATGGACAGGGAGACGATAGATGGGACGAGTTGATTGTATGCAAATAGGGAAAGATAGTGGGCGCAGGAGATTGGATCGGAACGGACGTATGTACAAGTCGATGCGTGTCTCAGCCCAGGACTCGGCCTTGCAGCAGGTGGCTTGAGACAAGGAATGACGGGAATAATGACACCGAGGCTGGATGAGGCGTCCGGCGGTGGTCGACGCAGACTGGGTGTCCGAAGCAGGAAAGAGACAAAGGAATAGACAGACAGATAAATCGATGAATGAACGTATGGTTGGTTAGTTAGTTGGATGACTGGTTGAATGAACGACTGAATGAGTAATGCATGTATGTATGTATGTAAACGTCGATGCAGAAGGGAGAGATGTGAAGAACGGCGGCCGCTGGATCCCGTCACTGGCACTGCCGAACACACGATCGAAGCTGGGTGGCTTTGACCAATTAACCAGAAAAGTGAAATGAGTGGAAAGAAGTGAAGCCACAGATGCGCACACCTGAAATGCAGACGAGCCGTCCCAAGTGGTTGCAGGGCAAGAGAACGGGGAATAGTTCAGTGTATCTGGTTGGCCGGTTGGCTGGGTACAAGTAGGTAAGAAGTAAGATGTAGGTAGACGGTCATCATACTCTAGCTTTGCCTTCCTCTGTCCAGTCTCTACCGCCGCCCGGACATGCCGTCCCAGATTGGCCAATGTGTCAATGAATGGGCTTGTGCTACTCAACGTTTTTTTCTTACTTGTTTTTTTATTTATTTTTCCGGCTCGGGCACTGTTTGGTTCCAAGTAAGCAAAACCAAATAAGCTACTTAGTTATGGGTACCTGGTCCATGACTTGGCACGTAACGGTAAAAGCTAGGACAGTGGCTTGACCCCGCCAAGACCCCGGGTTCTGTGCTCGAGCACATGCATCATTTAACAAACAACTTCACCACCTCTTTTCTGTAATGCAAGGTTCGAGCTTCATCAGCTATCATCCATCAACCTATCAAGTGGATAGGTAGATAGGTGAGCCACCAGTAAAACCCCAAGTACCTAGTTTACATCCAGCAAGCAATTATTTTTTAGTATACCGCCTAGGTGGATAGCTACAGCGGTACCCGCTGAGACCCGCAGTTTCATACCGCGGAAGTTAGAAGGCCCAGAAATACACGCTCTCGCTAACATTATCACTACTCCTGGAAGGGAATGCCTTGCCCTACTTGTATCCCTCGGTTATGTCATGGTTCCTTTCATTTTCTTTCGCTTCATCCAGCTCGCTATATCTCCCTATTGTGGTACTTACTTACCAAGCACAGACAAGGTGCATCTCAGGGGTAAATCTGTACTACCTGCAGGCAACATCGGCTGCTGCAGGTGATCTCTGAGTAGTACATACATATATGTAGGTGAAGTCGTATGAGCCCAGGGATCGGGTCTTGATTCAGCTAAATGCAAACAGAAAAGCTGCGCCAAAATTGACAGTACAAATATTTTGGCTGCTTTCAATAGAACAACTCGAGGTTCAATAAGCACAAATCCCGACGCTAATAAGATTATATAACTTGCCGAAGAGAAATGCAAGACATATTGTAACCTATCACCGTCTCCCACTGCACTACACAGCTACATATTAGGTCATTGAGTAGGCTAGCTAGCCTACCTACTTAGTGTACACTAGGAATTCCAGCTCGCGAGGTAGGATTCCGGTCCGCTGCTTGGCAGGACCTTAGGTGCTCTAGGCCGGCTTGATTGGCCAATTACCTTTGAAATGTACCGATGAGGAAAAGAATTCGAAGAGAAGAACAAGTCGACGGGGCTTGTCCAATTTGGCCATGCAAATGAAGGAGTCGGCTCTCCATCGCGATTCCCGGGGATTTCTCACCGATGACGTTCTATTCGTGATCGGCATCCTGTGAGACAAGAGCTTCCCGTCCTCACATACATACTCTACCGAATATTGTACACCATTTGATGTCGTCATTCAGGCTGGCTGCCTAACCGTTGCTTTCAAAGCTCTCCGGCCCTCCGGATGACCATGGTCAGGTTTCTTATGCCAGACGCGCTGGATAGTGTCCTACCTATCTTTTACCGATTATATGGGCGAGAATTATGTACCTAGCCCTGTCTATCAAGTCGGATTGAAGAGCACATACAGCCAGCAAGCTTCGAATACACTTCAGGAACAACAAAGCTACAATTATGTTTTGACCACACGCAAACCCGAATTTCTTTAGCAGAGCCAGTGCTTTGTTGATTCACTAAACCCCTGCGCATGATGCTGTCAGTCATTAATTAAACGGATGCGAAATGAAGATGGATGCTAGCTCCCACTAAGTGTTCCGGAGTATCGGGAAAATATTTCCATTCCAAATTTGTTTACTGGTAGATGGGATCCCATCTTATCAGTCCATCTCTAATGTCGTCAATGGTATTCTCTTGTCGTCGCAAGAGACGCGAGCGATACTCCTACTGGTTCAGGCCGAAGCTCGTGAACCGTTCTTTACCATCAGATCTTATCGGTTGATGCTTAAACGCTCTCGATTTTCAAGCATTAGTTCGTATTATATGATTTCGACTAAGCCAAAAAGAAAGAGAAAAAAACAAGGCCAAATATCATTGCACACTCGTCTTTGAGACAAACAGCGAAGTGTTTTTGGTCACGATAAGGGTAGGTTAACTTTTTACAAGAGCCTCAATAACGGGGTAGAGCGCGGTATTGCAACATTCTACGGCCGGATTTATAGCAGTGACTTGTTGGATCGGAATACACCTTGCCTGGTAAGGGGCCTCGTTGCTCATGGCGTCGACATGACTGCTAAATGGATCGTGAGCCGTGTCTTTCGAATTTTACCCATGGATAGCAAGGACCGGCCGATGCTACCGTTACGAGTTCACCGCCGACCACACAACAACCACCAGGCGAGAACACGTTTTCAGTTTGCTGGCCCCGGCCAAAAACCGTCAATCGCACCTTCGATTCATTCGCGCAGGACCAAACCTTCATGAGAGGTAGCAAGATACAATGTTTACAGTATGGTCGGCTCTCCTAGCTCAACTACGAGCATCATACAAGCATTATACAATCCGCCACAACCTACAAGCTTCTTCGACAGTATCAGGCATGCAACAGCCCAATTGAACGCCTCGAAAATTCACTCTAGCCCCCATTGAGCTTCGCGGGTCAAGGCGGTTGCTTACAGATCGTCAAGCACGTCTTCGGCTTGATCCTAAGTATTTTGGCCGGAGCATTGTTTCAGATGGCAGATATGGGGCACCAGTCTTCACAACTGAATCGGCTTGAGGTGTCTAAGACAGCCAGCAATGAATTCATTATCAACATAGGCGTTGGACAAAACCCGCGTACTTGTGCTCTATTGGTTTATTCTTGGACACACTAGGACGGATGCCTGATACGGTTAAGTGCGCGATCTTAAAATGGATGTTTCCAATATCCGGACCGTCTTGAACGGAATGGGATGGGAGTCGAAATTGGTCTACCTCTGCCTTTGTTCTGCCTGGTGCGCGTTTGACAGGGGCTAACCCCCCCAACTTCTGCTCCCAAGGTTCTTCCACGCTATCACGCAACCAAGAGGCCCGAGCTCCTAAGACATCACCCACATGTTTGTACGCTGCAGATACTGAAGACAGGGATGCTGTAGATGGGTTGGTGAGGTACCGTGGTACACCGTGGCAAGTAAGTATCTACACAGTATGCCAACCAACCATCGGGCTTCTTATTTCTCTTGGCCCCGTCGTCTCTTTCTAGGACTGGAGCCTGTTGGAACTTTGGAGCTTCCCCTCAAGAGGTCAAGACCCAACCAGCTCCGATCGCAGCTCTGCCAGCTATCTTACCTACCTGCCTGCTTGTACACTACCTACTCCAGGGGCTGGTCCATCCACCTACACATTGTTGGTGATGGTAATGTGAAGTAGGTACCAACCCATTGCTTGCAGTGCTCAGAGTGACATCAAGTACAACATGGCTTCGGGCATTCCTGGATGTTTCTTGACTTTCCCACTGCAACAGCAGTCGAAACTTACCTACAGATTTGCGGGTCGAATGACGCCTACTTTGTGGCTCTCACTTACACGGATCTCACACTCCCACCCGCACACTCCCTCCTCCTCCTCCTCCTTCTCCATCCATCTCGTCTTCCCTCTACGACGTTCACCCCGGGGCTGCTCCAGCCTTCCCACTCTGGCCCACGGGGCAGTCGGATGAACGCTACTGGACGGTAGGTCTAATAAGCAACCAGACAGGCAAAGCTTAAGCCAAAGGCAAGCTGTAGAGCTCTCTCTAAGCTTGATCCCTCGCCCACTCGCCCTGGCGCTTCCCCCGCTCCCTTCTCCTTTCTTCCCTCCCACCTCGTTCTCTGCGCTCTCTATGCGCCTAGTCCCCCCAGCCCAGCTTAACCTACCCAGCTTACCTCCCGAGCCCCCCCTTCTGTCCCTACTCCCTCTCGCCCAGCAGTAGCCTTCCTCAGGCGCGACAGCTTAACTCCCCCCTACCTCCCAACTCCCACCCATCTCTCTTCCCTCTGTTCCTTTCTCTCTTTCCATTCTGTCTTCTCCTGTCCCAATTGCCTCCATCCCTTTCTTGTCACACCAAATAACGTATCCCCTACCAATCCAACGTTATCAATTTCGAAAACCATATCAAAATGAGCGCCCGTAAGAGGAAACAAGAAGAGGAGGAGGAAGAGCTTGTTGCACTTCCCAGTGATGAAAGCGAGGAAGAAGAAGAGTAGTAGGTGTTGCCATCTCCATATTTTCTCGTTAAATAATCAGTGCCGGCTTGAATCCGCAAGATCGGACGGCTGTATCTCTTGTGCAAGTGATGCGTCCATATGCGCCGATGTCGCTCTAGAAATAAAGGACATGTTGCTTTCCTGTTATGGCGGGTTTCCTAGCCATCCTCAGAAAACGGTACTGGACATTTCGCTAATGAGATGACTGTTAGCGTCTCTGATGAAGACGAAGAGGATGATGACGACGAAGATGCAGAAGAAGACGAGGAGGAATATGATGAAGAAGAAGGGGAGCCAGAGGTGAAAAATGGTATAAAGCGTAAGTGAACCTAGTTTATCGCTTCTATCCCTCACCAGCGCATTGTCACACCAGTTCAATATTGTCATATGCTGCTGTATCTTTGCTGACATTCTGGTTCGTTCTAGCTGAGGCTCCACCTAAGAAGAAGCAGAAAACGACAACGGCTCCAAGTGACCCTGTTCCCGTCATCGATGACGGCGAAGAAGAGGAGGAGGAGGAGTTCGACGAGGAGGGAGTTGAGGGAGCACTTGGAGAGGAATATGACGACGAAGAGGGTATCGAGGAAGAGGAGTGGGATGATGATGCCGATGAACCAATTTCCAAGGCCAAAGTCGGTGTTGACGCCCCTGTTGGCGGTAAGAAGAGTGCCGCGGCGGTTGCCGCTGGTGGTGAAGAAGAAGATTGATGTAACCATCAACCTACTAGCATCCGACCCATCTCTTGGGCACTCCCCTTACTCCCATTCTTGTCCCTTCTCGTCGCACCCTCCGATCTTATTCCCGTTTCCTTGGCTAGGTCATTCTACAATTCCTCCATGTCATATCCGAGGATGGGGATAGAAGATTTCCTTGGGAGGATTTTCAGGAGTATGATCCGATAGCCTCTCAGAAAGATGTTGATTTGTAGTAGAGCAGGAATATATTACTGCGTCTCTCGTATATTTTAGAGTCCACCGACTCTTAGTAGTTTCCCACCGTCTGTAACGATTTGTAGATATACTTCTGAGCGACTTCAAATTCAGCTAAGTTGTGATCTGGATAGTTGCGGGATTATTGTTGTGAAAAGACAAGCCCAAAAAAAGTGAGACAAGAGGGAGATCTACTTGAAAGCCCATGTTAAGTTAATAACGAGGGTTTGAACTTCACTAATAACCCCACAACCCCACGCTTTCTTTGCAACCTCCTCTTCTCCCTTGACAAGTGTCAGAGCACTTCCGGTTGGCTGTTCACTACGACCACGGCCCATATTGCGGCCCAACTGGGTTCAATGTGTTTTCGGGCCCTCGAGGTCAAACTCATCGCAGACGAGCGGAACATTTTGAGCAATTCAGACGAATCAGGTTGACTAGGTCTCGGCTGTATGTTCTCTGAGCACCGACTTAAACCCCCTTGCCGCCGCCTCCGCTTTTTCCTCGGCGCCGCATTCTTGTTGAAGGGCTGCAGATCTCACGGCAATCATTCTCGTCATTCATTACTGCTCAGGTCAGACGACAAGGAGGGTACCTGAAACGCTTGCCTAGCTTTTCTCTTTCCAGACTTCAGCAAGTGAAGTTTCCCGCTGATGATAATCATTCACGAATACTATTATTATTACCAGGGTTGACTCTTACGTTATCATCTACGTTCAGGCGTTCTCACTACGTCTCCCTCTCCTTCTTGGTTACGGCTGCTGCTTTGTCTCACATGTCCCTTTCAGAGTCTAGGTAGATTGAAACACGTGTAAGTCGATCTTACTTATATTTCAATTCTCGGCGCAACATGCCTGCCTTCTCCTATAGATCAAACACTACGAGGACGGAACGAGCGAGTTCACGTACACCTCGATATTAGCATACCCAGAGCTGCTGATCTTCATGGCGTCGCTGGCGTCTTGTGGGTTCAGCCCGTTCGCTTGCTCCCACGCGTCAGGAATCCCGTCGCCGTCAGAGTCGGTAGGCTTGGTGCCGCTGGCGATGTACCCCGGCCCGAACATGGGGCTCGCCTTCTCGTCGCTGATCAGCTGGCCCGTCTTGCCCCAGCTCCGCACCTCGGCCACGAGACGTGCGTCGACGGCGTCTCGCGACGGGTATGTAGTTCCCACGTGATCGAGCACGTAGGTCACGGCATCCTGCGGGCTGCGTAGCGTTGTTGGCCCCGGGTAGTCGTATTTCGTCGCCACGATGTCCATGTCGCTGTAGCAGCTCGTCTTTACGCAGAGTGCTGAGCCGTCCAGGACGCCGTTCCTGTCCGAGTCGTAGAAGTTGTTGGATACGTCTAGGAGAATCAGTTAGAGAGACGGTTATTACGTTGGAAGGGAAACTAACATCCGTGAAAGTTAGCGTTGCCTCGCGTGAAGGCTGTGACGCTCGTAGTAGGACCCGAGATAAAGTAGTTGTTGATGATGTTCGCATAGCTCTGCCCGTCGCTATCACCGGCGATGTAACCACCGCCACCGCCCCAGTTGTAAACCACCTGTGGTAAAGCTGTCAGCCAAATGTCCACCCTCTATTGTTAATTCGGGGGCAATCTTACATTGTTCTGGAAATCATTCACGCCCTTGACCTTGGGGTTGCGCGTCTTATTGTCGATGTACAAGTTACGGAAGAGACTGATCCCGCCGTCGGTCTGCATTAACCCTCCGCACGAGTGCGTGTCCAGCCCCTGCCCGATAATAGAGTCCTGGATCGAAACGTTGGTCACGTCGCCGTTGATCGAGAAGGTCTCATCGCGACCCCATGTGACAGAGACGTGGTCGAAGATCATATTCTTGCCATCAGCAATCGTGATTCCATCCTTTCCGGAGTCCCCTGACTTCCCCATGCGGAAGCGAATGTAGCGCACAATGGCATCATTCGCGTTAGACCATGACAACCCATTGCCATAGACCGTTATGCCGCCTCCCGGCGCCGTCTGTCCGGCGATGTAGATGTTTTCTGTAAGAATTTAGGTATTAACGAATCACCGCTTGTCTCGAGACTGGTTATTGAGGCGTCGGGAGCATGTAGCATAATGTGATAATGAGGGGAGGGCCGGAGAAGATAAACGAAGACTCAATAATGCGCACTTGAAACGACCACACGGTCCGTAATGTTTATGGTACCACCCACGTCGAAGACCACAATGCGATTAGCCTGAGAGACTGCATCACGAAACGAGCCCGTGCCCTTGTCGCTTCATGCTCGAGCGCTGTCAGCTTTTGTGCTCTCATTCCAAACCACAGAGAGTTAGATGGTGCTTGCTCAACCTACTTTAGATTGGTGACGTGATAGACACTCCCAGTCCGTCCACCAACGGCATCACGTCCGAAGCCTTCAGCGCCGGGAAACGCAAGTAGACCCGAAACTTTAGGGACGAGTGCCAGCAATGAAGCCGTGGCGAGACGCTGCAGCCAACCCATTGTGAAGTCGTAAAGGACTTGCCGAGACGATGGAATAGAAATGAGGCATTCTCAGCAGAGTTTTCAGAGTCCATTACGAAAGCTTTTGTATATAACACTGGATTCGGTGTGAATTTCTCCTTAGGTGCCGGTTTAGGGTCTTGATGTCGATCGCTGTTTGATGGAAAAACCGACACCAGGTACCCGTCGGAACGCCAAGAATTGTTTGGAGCAGATGGAGTGTGGTATTCCGAAAATACCTATGACGACAAGTTACTCCGAAAACCCTTGCGATTTTACGACGATGATTTCAAGTTAACATTTGTCATGGCTTAGGCGACAAGACGGAGCTATCCAAGCGCTTTGAGTGGTGATATCTAAGAGACACGTCTATTGCCATTAAGATAGTAGCCAAATCATAAAAGTAATATAATTCAAAATGATCTACGTACAAGACCATGCTAGAGTACTTGCCAACAACTCCTAACAAAACGACGCCAGTATCATCGAGATAATAACGCAAATGACCAAAAGTGAACTTTGTGACAGGAGCCAGCTGGAATTAACTCCTTAAATAGAAACGGCAGCAAAGTCTGATCTGACGGCCAAGCCCATAATAACCGCCCATGTGCAAAGTTTTTACGTGTACACATCCCCATAGGCGCAACTCCAGAATGCAAAAGCTATTGAATGCTAGTACAGGGACAGGCGAAATGGATTGCGCCTATGGCAAATGAGATACTGACGCGTATAACTTTGCTCAGCCGTGTTTCCCAGGATAAAAACGAATGAGCACTTCCGACATGAATATGCTCCAACAGATTTTCGAGAAACATTGTGGTGAGGTGAAGCAAGCAATCCGATATTGCAACACCGGTGAGAGGGCAGTTGGGATAAGTGCCTATCCCTCTTCAGCATCCATGTTATCACGGCGCCTCTTGGCACTCTGGCCTGTCCGGCGGCCGCTCAGAACAGAGCCTCTGTTTCCTCGGTCATCCATTAAGTTTTTCATTTCATTCCGAGAATGTCGCTGTGCCTCTTCTGTACGTTGGCGGAAGACCATCACTTCGTCCCGCTCAGTTGGGAACTCGGGTAACTGAGTTCCTAAGGCAGCTTCGATTCTTTTATAGACCTCAATATCGTATTGGGTAATAAGCGAAATAGCTTGACCTGATTTGCCAGCTCGAGCAGTTCGACCAACCCTGTACGCATTAGCGAAATTGCAACATACGAAAACTTAATAGGCGCTTTACCTGTGGATATAAGTTTTACTGTCACCAGGAACTGTGATGTATGGTGTTAGTCATACCTCTCATGCTAGAATGCGACTCGTTTTCTGGAAGTACAAAAAGGGGGATGAATGCTACTTACGATCGTAATTCAGGACCAGGTCGACACTGGGAATATCAAGACCTCTGGCTGTACAAGCTCGTTAGAATTGTCGAATATATCTCGAGAATTTGTTCCATACCTGCAACATCGGTACAACACATGATATCCCTCGCGTTACTCTTGAATTTGTTCAACGCTCCTAATCGAGCAGCTTGTGATAATTGCCCTGTTGCCGAGTTAGTAATGAAGAATAAAGTAAGATATTTGAAAGGCGAAGAAGTTAAATGGAGTTAAATGACATACCGTGAAGAGGAATTCCCTTGAAACCGAGGTGTCTGATTAATATCGAGAGTCTTTGCGCTTCAAAAACTGTTCTTGTGAAGATGATGGTACTTCGACCGACAAATTCATTCAGTAAATATACTATAGATAGGCTTGATGTCAGTGGCGAGTGAACCATATGCAGTTTGTTCAGACTATATCTTACTGAGATAAAAATCCTTGAAGGCATGTGGTATGAAACACTGGACGTTTAAGTTTAGTAGTCGTCCTAAAGTGTTTTCAAGTCTATAGAGAATAGTAATGATCAAAATTATAAGGAGCGAACTGTTGCTCTTTACATCGTACAGAGGGGCAGACCAGGGAAGGATTGAATCTAAACATACGTAGAACTGTAACAAATAACGAGTTAGCAGACGAAATAGGCAACAAGACCCCGACGAGGGCGAGCAGAGCGTAACTGACCTGTTTTAAAGTTGAGACGGTCTGATACTTGCTAGATGACACGGAAACGCGAACCGGATCACGCAAAGATGCCCGTTGCAATGACTCTACCTGCACAGTATTGGTCAATATAATGTTTTACATATATAATTGAAAAACGGAACTACGCACTTTCGAGCTCATCGTCGCAGAAAACAGAAAAGTCCGCCCTAGAAAACCGAGTTAGCGGTTAGGCAGAGCAAATTTGAATCTCTAGTATACATACTCTCCCGCGGCAGAAATTTCAGGAGCTTGTCCAAAACCGGACCGAAATCCATGTCGAGGAGCCTGTCGGCCTCATCGATGACCAGGTATTTTAGGGAGTTCAGCTTAAAACCTTTCGTCTTCTCGAGGTGATCAAGTCTGTAACATTATGAGTCAGTTGCTACCATTTTGAGCGTAATAGATTTGTGGAGTCACTTACAAGCGGCCAGGAGTAGCGACAACGACGTGAGGCCGCTTCCCCAGAGCAATTCCCTGTGCGACCATATCGAGGCTTTCATACCAAGAGTTAGCAATATCATTCTACACGATCCAGAGCTCATAGGGTATGGGTCTAGTCAGAATGAGAAATGATCTCGACTACTTACCCTCCAACAATGGTGCAGCTTCGAACGGAGATGGTGGCCCCGAGGGCATCGACCTGCTGGCCAATCTGCTGCGCCAGCTCACGAGTTGGCGCAAGAATCAAAGCATATAGAGGTGAGGGGCGCTCGAGGAGTGACTGTAATATGGGCAGGACGAATGCGGCGGCTGTCAATGACGAGTCAGTGGTGACGAAAAAGCAACACATTAAGTAAGGGTGTCACACTCTTTCCGGAGCCAGTCTCGGCCAGACCAATGATGTCCCTGCCAGAAAGAGCTTCTGGAATGGCTTTCGCCTGTATAGGAGTGGCATGCGTGTACTTGAGCGAGGCGCAGGCATCGCAGAGGCTATCGATGATACCCTGACACAACCAGACGGGTTAGCTTGCGAACAGCTTCTTGGAGGATGCGGCGTGACCCCACCAGTTCCTTGAACGTCTTCCGAGGAGCTTCAACTTCGGTGGTGGCAGAAGTCTCGCCTTCGCTATCGAGGGTGGCTGACTCTGGGGACGGGGATGCTTGGGATTGTGCTTGCGCAGAGTCGTCGTCGCCATGGTGCTTCTGGCTAGTCTCGGACTGCGATGTCTTTCGTTTCTTTACCGTGGGCGCCATATCGTGTGGGGTTTGGGAGCTCGCCTTTTTCTAGCCGTCTCGTAGGTCTTTAGAACTTGTGCTTAGAACGGCATATACAAGCGATTTACAATAGTCCAAGATAAAAGTCAAGATGTCGAGAATGTTGAATTGTTGGATAAGATAAGAAACTTAATTATGGGGAAATGCCCCGCCAAAGCAACCTAGACTGCAGCATACCGCGGCGCCTGCAGCTCTAGACTAGTCGATCAGCTAGGCAGTTTATCTTATCAACATCTACATATTATTTTTTCCCGGGGAACATCGCATCTGTTGGTAACAGCCTATCATAGTGCCAGCGCAAGAGGACTTTGTACTCTTCATAGACACTCTTTTATACGGAATTGGCCAACACAATTGATTACAATTAACAATAATGGCGAAGCCGCGCACCAAAAAGCGCACACATGTGGGCGCCGCCCTCCCCAAAAATCGGCCACCCCCGACCAGTCGTGCTGCTGCCCTCGATCCCAAGAGCATGGTCATTCGTATTGGTGCTGGCGAGGTTGGCTCTAGTGTTAGTCAATTGGCGAAAGACGTCCGTTCCGTGATGGAGCCCGGTACTGCCAGCCGCTTAAAGGAGCGTCGTGCAAACCGCCTGCGAGACTATGTCACCATGACCGGGCCGCTGGGCGTCACTCATCTCCTGCTCTTCTCGCGATCCGAGTCTGGCAACACGAACCTGCGGGTGGCCACGACCCCGCGAGGCCCTACGCTAAATTTCCGAGTCGAGAAGTATTCGCTGTGCAAAGACGTGCGCCGCGCCCAGCGGCATCCACGGGGCGGCGGCAAAGAATACGCTACACCTCCATTGGTACGAACATGGAAGATCTACTTGCTCCTGATATATGTTAGTCGCTAATTTGATCCGTCGCAGCTCATCATGAACAATATTTCTACACCAGGGACGGATGCCCACGCGGCTGTTCCCAAACACCTCGAGACACTTACAACTACCGTCTTTCAATCCATGTTTCCCCGCATAAATCCACAGACGACTCCTCTTAAATCGATACGGCGGGTGCTTTTAATAAATAGAGAGCCGGCCACCGACAAGGATGACGGCTCATTCGTCTTGAACTTTCGACATTATGCCATAACTACCAAAGCTGCCGGAATCTCCAGACCACTTCGGCGGCTCAATGCCGCTGAGAAGATACTGAACGGAAAAGGTGGCCGTAAAGGGGGTGTACCAAATCTAGGAAAGCTAGAGGATATTGCCGATTTCATGATCGGCGGTGAGAACGGAGAGGGTTACATGACAGACGCCACTAGTGGGAGCGAAATGGATACTGATGCTGAGGTTGAAGTGTTGGAAGACGCGCCTCGGAAGATTTCTGCTAAGGCTCGTGCTGCACGTGAGAATGGAGACGATCATGCCGAAGACGATGAGAGGGTGGAGCGGCGTAAAGTCAAACTGGTTGAGCTCGGACCGCGCATGAAATTACGCATGACGAAAGTGGAAGAGGGCCTCTGCTCCGGCAAGGTCATGTGGCATGAGCACATTCACAGATCTAGAAAGGAAGTGCAAGAACTCGATAAGCGATGGGAGAAGAGGGCAAAGGAGAAAGAGGCCAGGAGAAAGGAGCAGAAGGCTAATGTTGAGAAGAAACGGAGAGAACGAGCAGCCAATGGAGCCAAAGGTGGTGCAAAGGGGGATGATGACGAAGAAGATGATGAGATGAACGGGAATAACAGTGACCTCTTTGATGAGATGATGGAAGATGACGAGATGGACAGCGAAGGGCTGGCTGGAGACGGCGAAGAAGCCTTGAACCAAGAAATGGATGAAGATGATGAATGGGAGGATGAGAGAGCCGAGATTGCTGGTTCATAGAAGAATATACCCATGGCAAGGACACAAATCTGCTTCTTGTGTCTTTCGACGTTCATGATACCACTCATTGCAAAAGCTACGTGTTTACGTCCATACCATGATTATTCTGAAATGTTCTCTTCAATCAGAAATACTATCAAACAGACTAGGGTATATGAGCTATCCCTTGACTCAAACGCGTGATGCATGTATGGTGCTATGGTGCGAGCTATTGAGTTTCAGGAAATATTTTCGAGCCAAAAAGGAATATAGCTTATACTACTGATTTACGAAGAACGTCTCCCACCTAGAAAACTCGAACGCCAGGGAGGGAGGAATGTTGAGTTTAGTTTAGATGTCTCAAACAGACCCAGATTGACATGTCCCGACAACAACACTTCTTGTGCCGATCGTGATGCTACACTCCTCTATCCTTATTTTTTGCTGTGGTAAGTTGCTAACGGCGAATGAATATGAGCGTTGGCATTTACTGGATTGGACTGCTGGTCCTTATACCTCTCGTCGCAATCGTTGCAGGTTACAAGACTATCTTATCATGGCTGCGAGGAACGTCTGCCGAGAAGCGAAAGCCCAATCCCCTCGACGATGAGGCCAGGGAATTCCAACTAACCTTCCTGCGAGTCGTGAGTAATACCTGGAGCTATTTTCTTCTCATGTTGGCATTATGCCTCTTCTTAGCAGAAGGCTGCGTTTTTCAAGCTCCCAGGCCTCTCACAAATAATAATAGCTGACTACGAGCGTCATATCTAGTACCTCCTAGTCATTGGGTCTGAATGGCTGCAGAACCCATTCATGTACTCGCTCTTCCGAAACGAGAAGACACTCGACGAGGGGACCGTGTCGACGCTCTACATCAGCACATACGTATCGGCCGCCGTGTCGGCCTTCTTCACGGGCTACCTAACGGATAGATTCGGGCGACGGCGTGCGTGTCTAGTCTTCTGCGGCATCCACTCGCTCGCCGCCATCTCCGTGTGCTTCGACGCGCTCCCAGTCCTGATAGCCGGGAGAGTCCTGGGCGGTGTCGCGCTTACCTTGCTTTGGACTGCCTTCGAGAGCTGGATGATCGCCGAGTACAACGAGCGCGGGTTCGCGCATGGCTCGAGGCTCTCGCTGACTTCTTTGTTTGGCGTCATGACGACCTCCAAGTGCATCACGGCTATCGTTGCCGGCGTGTTGGGACACTGTGTTGTTTTGGCGCTGGGGTCTAAAATTCATCCCTTTATTCTTAGTGGTGTAAGGGGCTCTCCCGAGGTGAAGTGTGAGAGACGGGTATTGCTCGTCATCATCATGAAAGTGCTAATACATTGCTTATGTAGGCTCTAGACTTATGCGCTGCGGTCTTGATGGTCCACATATGGAAAGAGAATTGGGGGTTCGGCTCGGTTTCTGATGTAGACATGGACAACGGCAAGGCAGCCGAGGCGCAGAAACAACTACTGCCAGATCAGGAGAAGACATCGTTGTGGGATCCGCGGCTATGGGCCATGAGCTTCGTCACATGCTGCTTCGAAGGGACCATCTTCCTATTCATGTTCTTCTGGCCGCAAACACTTCAAGACGCCCATGATAGAGCCCATCCGGGCGTGAATGAAACCATCCCACATGGTGTCATCTTCTCCTCGTTGATGGCAATAATGGTCATCGGCGCGCTGTCCTTCAATTTGATGACTGCAGGCCTAGATGGCAGTCACCAGCAGGGGCCGATGACAAGACACATATTGACACCTACCTTGCTCCTCAGATATGCTCTACTCGCTAGTGCTGTTTGCTTCTTCGCCGCGGCATTCTTCAGAGAAGAGATAGTCCTGTTCATCTCTTTCCTGTTGCTGGAGGTATGCAATGGCGTCTATGTTCCCAGCGTCGCGTTTCATCGCGGCGTGGTCGTCAGCGATGAGGCGAGGGCCCGCGTGTATAGCCTCATGAATATCCCCCTTTTCGTGTTTGTCGTCGTCGCGCTGCGGACAGCCAACGGTAGTGGTAAGTCTATTTTCTCAAAAGACTAATATCATAGTATGTATAGACGCTAATTGGGCACATAGATACAGGAGGGCGTTGGCAGCTTGTTTTCCTTTTTGTGAGTACCTTTCAGTGTTACTTTGGGCTTTTTTGGGGGTGTCGAATTTCTCATTCGGGTAAAGAATGTGCCCAGAAGCTTCGGAAACCCTCACGTGAGGTCGCTCCCGAAATGGCGATAACTGACTCTTGAGTGTCCTAGTGCGCGGTATTACTCCTAATTGCGGTGCTAGTGGCCGTCATGTATCTTAATGTTGATAGAGGAAGTCCAGAAGGATTCTCGGAGATACCTAGTCTCGACTTGGCGGGTATCGATTCGGCCACACGCTTTGTTTCCTTGGAGGCGATAGGAATTGGATTAGATTCAGGCATAGAAGAACATGTTTGATGTCGAGCTGTATTAGATTGATTTAGTTTGGTGGACTTTGGCATTGTTTATTGCCTGGTTCGAGTTCTAAGTATAACAGTTATCATCAGCCTTTTACGTTGGTTTGTTGGGCCGTTTTATCGTGAGTACACAGTCGCGTTAGCTATGGCAACACTAGTTGTCATCTTGCTAGCCCTCTTTAATTCACTTGGGAGGCGACGAAGTACCCAATCTTGGACCGCCAGGCGCAATTAGCCTGTTTGAGGGGTAACCGTGATACGTAACTTAGTGATATCTTTATATAAATAAATCAACCTATTCAGCTGAAGCAGGTAACAACTTAGTACGTCTCGGCAGATGCGCAATCCCGTCCCACACGTGGTGTTGAGCCATACCCGCAGATCTCAACATGTCTAGGTTAATGCAATGCCACCCAGGGCTGCAGCGATCTTATAGTGTAATTGCAACCAATTCATCTTATTATGTCCAAAGCAATAATTTAGAAATCGCGGACCGAGACACAGCTACCTCATTAGTGGTTGCCCGGACATAGTTTGAAAGATGCTTGGTGTCTTGTGGTGTTGCGTCTCTCTTAGCATTGGGATCCAATAGCACGTATTGTATCTGCTGTTCGAGGCCGGGGCCGAGCGACTCTACCTCCTTATCTAAAGCAAGGACTGTTACTGATTAGCACTCAATCCAAGGATAGAACCAAGTTCAGGACCTTATGTCATACGGCGCCCATACTTATTGGGGTGATAAGAAAGAGCAGTCAGCCATCAACTTAATACCTACCGTCCTGCTGGCTAACAAGGTTTATGTTCCATAAACGTCACGGAGAAAATACGAATAAGGATAGCTGCGCTGATAAGGTCCCGCCCGAGCACCTACCCTGCTGAAAACACTCATTTGGGTGCCTCGAATAAACTAGGTTTGATGAGAGGAAACAGAACACGCTGTTGAACAGGAACACCCTTATGAAAGGTATGTACACTGGCTAGCTCTTAGTTACTTTAGGGTTATGATCGTTCGCAGCTATTTTTTTCGTTTTCGAGATGGGTTGTTCGGCGGTTTAGTCTTTTACAGTATTGCCAACCCTAAAGGAACATGCAAGTGGATTCAATACCTTATGAGATAAGTAAAATTTGCCAAGCGGGACAAGCCAAAGGAATCTTGGTCTGAAAATATTAGGCTAGGTCTTTCGGCTTATCATTGATGTAAGTGCGGACTGAGTTCACACACTCCTACGAAACATTTATTGTGCGGTGAGTATAAACTACCCAGCTCCGGCCTGGAAGCATTAAGGTCTTAACACCACAATGCAATGTAGAAAAGGATCCTATCTGGTTTGCGCAAACAAGCCGGCGCCAAGAAAATGGCTGATGCGAACTAAGGTATACCTCCTCTAGGGTCTGAATTGTTAGCGTCAATACAAACAGGGGTTTGGCATGGAGATTCCTTGTGATATAAACCAATAACAAAATAAGAAAATTACCTTGGCCCATATAAACCCACAGGATACAGGGTTTCTACAGCCCTGTAAAATGTTGAAGCTAACATTGAGAAGCCTGGTAAAATGTTAAGCCCTAGTCTTAAAAGATTGTCAGCTTTGTTGCGGTTAGATACTCTAAATTAGCTGACACCCTTTTATTACGCACCAGGGTGCCTGGTATGATTTTTGCCTGATTTAGTAGAATATGGGGCAAGTCGCAAGCTAACAATCGAGACCCTAGAGGAGGTATACGAATAACCTTAGCGTTAACCCTCCCTAGCTGTATGGAGACGCGGGGAATAAGAGGTTGCCATACGAACGAACCGTGTCGGAATTGCCAGGGCCTGGTATGATCTAAGCCCATCTTAGAAAAAAACATTAGTGTCGTGTGATACGATAGGCGGTATCAAAGCCGAGCAAGATGTTTGCTCTGTCTCCTCTTGCCGTTGCCTTCTCGGGTTTGGCCCAAGAGCATAGGTGCATAGGCAGGCTCTCTTTTAAACACAGGTCTTGCATTTTCAGCTGCGAATACGCAAGCAGGTACAGAGTAATCTAGGTTACAGTATCAATATATGATGTGAACCCCAAGAAGGCAGATCCTTGCGACCTTATCTTGGACGCTGTCGAATGAGAAACGAGAAACGTTCAGTCGGAGTCGACGACTTGGCACGCATGATCCGTGCCTCTGGGACGCTGTCGCTTTGAAGGTGAGAACTGGGCCGCGGATGGCTGGGCTGACCGAAGCAGGCAGCGCAACCCCCGATTACCATCGATGATGTCGTGTCCGCATGTTGTTCCAGTATGTCGAGGATACGGTTCGGCTTGATGTGTCGCTGCGGATGCTAGCGAAGCCAGGTCCTCAAGCAGTTTGACGTCGTTAGTTGTCTTGTTGCTTGCAGCTTGCAGCCTGCAGCAGCTGACAATTCTATTCCTCGTTCCGGGCTGCAGGCTGCACTCAACAGAAGAAATCTCGATACTTGCCCACCGAAGCCCCCCACTGTATGTACATAAGTACTATACTACCAACTTGCTAGTGCTAGGACTATCTACCAGGTGACTCGTGAATGGCCAGACCCGACGCATTCCGACCATTCATGTTGTGGAATTGGCAATGACCGGCTAAGAGCGAGCGATCCATGTATGACGAGGCATAATTACCTACATCTCAGACACTTACTTTTCTTTAAGTTACTCTTCGTATCATTTCTACCTTGGTGCGAGACCAATAGTGCTGGAATGTCTAGGTGTTACCTCGGTCAATCCAAAATCTATATACAAGTAAGTTAATTATATAAAAGTAACAGCTAGTTATTACCTTAGTGCTCTTATCTATGCCAGAACCACATGCACCGAGGTACAACACCGGGGAAAGTAAAAGTTTGACCAAGACATCGTTGGTCCCAGCGCAAAGACATATAAGTACCTAGATTCCCGCACAACCCCGACCACTCTATCCACACTTAGTTAGTGCGCTCTCACCACCCAAGTTTTGATTGAGATAGCGAACTGGTTGTCGAGGTTGTTATCGCCAAACCAGGTCGGACTAAGTAGCTCGGTAGGTACTACACAGGGCTCTGACAAGGGCCAAAACCCTCCCAGTGGTGCGCTCATCAGCTAGATGGCGCTCCACACGGCGTCGTTAGCCGTGGGCCACAGAAGGTCCTTCCACATCCAGAAAGATACCCATGCTATACCCATGCCCTAGCGCGGCCCTGGTTTTTTTTCCATCTAGACCAACCGGCCCACGCGATCACCATCAGCCAGCGGCGAAATCAGCGAAATGGAACAAGATGGACATTGGCTAACAACCCAATCAAGCAGCTCGACCAGATAGCTGAGAGGCGGGCGTTTCTTGGCACCCGTGCAGGTCGCTAACTATAATACTGCCTGCACCCGTCTCCCTCTCGTCCCTCTCCCGAGTGCGTGCTGCCGAGCGAGAGAGATCTTCAGCCCCTTCGGCCGCGACCCTCTTCTCTTCCTTTCTTCTCCCCCGTCTTGTCTCGTCTCCTCCCCGACGACTCTCGGTAGAGACAACTTTCTTCGCTGCACCATGAGTTCTTCGGAAGAGAAGGGTCAGGGCGCTGGCGCCGCCCCAAACGAGGGTGCAACGTCCAACCCGCAGCCCGCCGTGGAATCTCGCAAAGAGCACCACCACGAGGAGCAACTTCATGAGCACCGTCATGAGCATCTCCATCACGGCGGCGCCGCTGCTGACCACGCCAACCACCCTCATGAGGTCATGTATGTCGACACGACGCAGCCGAGCCGGGCGCACAGCTATGAGAAGCCCGGCGACTATCCGAGTGCCGAGAAGGCATCGCTTGGCACCGACGAGGAAATCGGCAACATCGACGGGTCGCGTGATTCTAACAACCCCTCGTCGTCGTCCGGCTTTCTCAAGAAATGGTATCGGAAGCTGAGGGCCCCCATCCACCTCTTCATTTGGCTTGTCTTTACCGCGTGAGTCTTGACTTGTTCTCGTTGTCTCCTTTAGCAGTGAGGCGTCTCCTATACCGTGATGACAGTAGCTAAATGTGACCATGCGTTGCGCGCCAATAGCTGGTGGATCTTTGGTCTCGTCAGGTTTCGCAAAACCAAGAATTGGTTGATCCCCTTCCTGGTTTACCTTGCCATTACGCTGCGCATCATCTTCCTCTGGATTCCTGTCAGATATGTCATGTCACCGGCCCAGACAATATGGCGTCATACTGTCTTCAGAGTCTACGAGATGATTCCTAAGGTTCTTCACCGGCCACTTGCTGCTATCGGAACAGTCGCGGTCTTCCTTCTTGGCACATTGGTACCTGCGGAGTCCGGTGACAACACAAGACTTGGTCGTCTCCAAGCTCTTTTTGGATTAGTTGTCATGATCTTCGTCATGTCGATAACGTCGAGAAAATTCTCTGCTATTCCCTGGCACACCGTCATTGGTAGGTGACGACGAAGGTTCCAGGCGCCTAACGCCATCATTCGGTATAATATGAGCTGACATATAGCCTCAGGTGGTATGCTTACCCAGTTTATTATCGCCCTTTTCGTGCTACGAACACATGCCGGCTACGATATCTTCAGCTTTATTTCCGAACTGGCTCGTACTCTCCTGGGCTTTGCTAACCAGGGTGTGGTATTTTTAACGGATGACTCGGTGCCCAAGCTACCATGGTTCTTCATCGGTGTCATTCCACCCATTATCTTCTTCGTTGCTCTGGTTGCTCTCCTGTTCCACGTCGGCCTTATCCAGTGGTTTATCGGTAAATTTGCCGTTTTCTTCTTCTGGACTCTCCGCGTATCCGGAGGTGAGGCCGTTGTCGCGTCAGCTACTCCCTTTATTGGCCAGGGTGAATCCGCAATGTTGATTCGCCCCTTTGTTCCGTATCTCACTCTGGCGGAGCTTCACCAGGTTATGACTTGTGGTTTCGCCACAATTGCAGGTTCTGTGCTGGTCGCCTATATTGGACTGGGACTGAATGCCCAAGCTCTCGTCTCGTCCTGCATCATGTCCATCCCAGCCTCTCTCGCCATCTCCAAGATGCGATATCCTGAGACGGAAGAGTCCCTGACTGCTGGAAAAGTAGTCGTGCCGGAAGACCAAGAAGACAAGGCCGCCAACCCACTTCACGCTTTTGCTAATGGTGCCTGGTTGGGTCTCAAGATTGCGGGCACAATTATCGCCACGCTACTATGCATTATCGCTTTTGTCGGGTTGATCAACGGTCTTCTTACCTGGTGGGGTGGTTACTGGGGTATTAGCAACCCTGATTTGACCCTTCAGTTCCTTCTTGGATATATCTTTTACCCCGTGGCCTGGCTCTTGGGCGTACCGAAGGGCGAGCTCCTTCAAGTTGGTGAACTTATCGGCCAGAAGATTATCATCAACGAATTCGCTGCCTTCATTGCCCTAACCACCGATGCTCGTTACACGTCCTTGAGCCCTCGAGCGACCATTATTGCCACATACGCTTGCTGTGTAAGTCAATGTCAATGTCCATGCTCAATCGCGAAGCCGGGAACTAATATGAGCGCGTTTAGGGTTTCGGAAACATCGGGTCTCTTGGAACGCAAATTGGTGTCCTTTCTCAGATCGCCCCGGGTCGCAGTGCTGACGTATCCAGGGTCGCCTTTTCAGCTCTAGCCGCTGGTATTGTCTCTACTTTGACCTCTGCGGCTGTTGCTGGGATGGTGTACACTGATGGCATTGGACTTGCAAGCAAGGTGCTGCATAATTAGACGCTAAATGTTCAAGCAAGATAGTTTGCAGAATAGATTAAAAGAAATGTGAATGACAATCAATATCTTACTGAGAATACGGGAATATGAAAGCTCAAGTTATGATCAATCGATGAAGTCTTTGAAGTTTATTATATAAACGGCCTGTGCCAACCTTGAATCAAACTGGAGCCCGTTGCGCCGCCGGAGACCTGCGGCGTAGTGACTCAGACCGGGCCAAGCAAACTGATTACCTTGATTACCTTGGCTAAGTAGGTACAAATGAATATTTGCCAAGAAGAGAGGGTTTTTGAGGACTACGAACTAGTTTAGATCACTTATTGCCTGGAAGCTTAATTGAGCTAGAAACAAAACAAAACATGGATGGTTGCTTATCTGCGATAGGATTTATTACGCCCGGCTGCTACTCAGCTTGGGAATGCATTCGGCTATACTCAGTCTATCTCCTGGCTTTGTTTCCTTTCTCGGTTTTTAATACCGAGAGTTTACCGTGGACGCCAACTCGTCGACCATTTTTTCGGCTCGGTGAAGATACTCGAGGGCCCCGTCCATTACCGGATGATAGATCCCCCTTGCTCTGGTTCTCTTTTCTGAATCCGAAAGGCTGCGACTGCTGAGAGCCTCAAGATCCTCAATTGCCCTCTGAATTTCATTCTTGGCGGCCCGACTCTTGCGTAATATATCCTCGAGGAGCGAGGTAGCTGCCGAAAAGCGTGACGACTGCCGAGACAAGCTCTCTAAAGTGTAAAGCAAATCACGAACCCTCTTATTCAAATAGTCTATGCTAGATAGCTCGAACTCCAGCGACCGTTGATGGATATCTATCAAGTCATGCGGAGAATCGCCTGACGTAGACTTGCTCTTAGACTCGGAATTGGACTCGGATTTGCTTTTTCGCTTACTCTTGGTTTCCGCTCGAGATGTGCTCTGCGATGCATAGTCCCTGTCATAGCCATCTGGAGGGACTCGTGTGCCGTGTCTGCTGTCATAAGCTTTGCGCTTTTCGTCGTCTACCAAAGTGTCACGAGCTTCCACAATCTGAACATACCGGTCATGGTTCTTTTTCTCGCGAGCTGCCTTCTCTGCTGGTGTTTCAGCACCGCTCTTGGGGCGTGTTGCAGCGTTTGCTTTGTCGGGATGTCGGGTCATGGAAATGACCCTGAAGGCCTTTTCAATCGTAGCCGCGTCGGCGTCGCGAGAGACGCCGAGCACATCGTAGAAGTTCATGCTGTGCTGTGAGGACATAAATGTGGATTGTTGAAATTTAGCGTAGAGTTGCGAAGTTGCGTTGTGAGTATATGTTATGAGAATGTGTTGTGAGTGTGGATTGCGAGAACAAGTTGTAAGGACGAGTTGGTCTATTTATATGGATCCAATTCGCATGGGAACAAACTCACTAGCTGTACTGTATCGTAATTATTGTATCGTAACTTGTCGTCCAACAAAGAACGTGTTCTGGAGGAGAAGTAGGCACTGAGTAGTATCTTTGTGAGTCTCCCACAGCAACACAAATAAATTCATTAAGAGGCGTAGGTGTACCGAAAAAGCGAAGCCATCAGAAAAGGCATTTCAGAAGGGTATTTTTAGTATGTTATAGCCGCCAACGACGCCGATTGTTGATTTGCAAGAAATGGCCAGGCAAAATATAGCACCGGAAGAGATCAGTGTCACCAAGCATACGATCTGAGGCATAAATAGCATATCCACAGGCTGTAACTCCAGCGTGGCGATCTCAGGAAAGATTACAATGACTTTTTCTTTTGGTCATTGTTCTCCTTAATTCTCTAATGTTGTTTGTCATATCTTCAAAGTCCTCGGCTCGTCCCTTTGTTCCTTTCATGTCAAGCTCAGGTCTCACCCTCGGGAACCTTCTATGCTTGTTCGCCTGACTTTGTCTTTAGTTTAAGGGATAGTAAATTTAGGAGCTGTCATCTCTCCCTGTCACACTTCTCTATTTTTCGGACGTTTGCCCCTGTCATGTAACCCCTTGTCTTGAGAGCTTGCTATGTGCGCTTCTGTGACACCTCGCTACTACGAAGAAAGGTACAACTAGCCAGGATGCAATAGAAGGGGTGGGAGTCTCCGGTACACTGACGATCTCAGTCGTCTTGATGTTTTTCGGGTACCTGATCAGCTGAGCTTATTATTTTTAAGTTGCAGTAACATATTTCGTTGCCTTGATTGCTTGTACTTTTCAAAGGAATCACGATAGATAAAGTATACTCCTAGAGTATTTGATATAAATTACACCTGCCCATATTGTCTACTTTCAAAAGAATTGATGAATGATAAGCCTACGTTGCGTAAATATATCGTGGCCAGTTCAGTAAAGTCTCGAAAGATTACGGCATAATTATCATATCAAGTACACGCCACGGAAAGGGGTATAATTTAAGCGAGGTCTGTGTTGTTGTCCACGGAAGGGAGAGACAGAAATATCTATCAGCTGACGCCTATAGAAGTGAGTCTACAGCATGTACTTACCAGTAAGGTAGAGTTCCATTCATAGCCGGCGGGAGAATGAGTATTTATATCTCGTATGTCCCCTTGATAAGCGGCCCGAGCGGGCGTGATCTTCCTTGGTTCTTATATATTCTTTATCGCCCGTTTTAGGGCCATTAGGCCCAGAGGCAGCCTTGGAATCCTTAAATCCGTGATTTTTCTAGAATAGAGCTCCCAGAATGGCATCCACTACTCCACTACTCCCGTCTGGGGCGACTACTCGATGAAAAACGAGACGGAGAAGATTGTGGATACGATTCGTCAATACTTTGTCTACGCAAGAAAGTCATGTCCGAGTGGGAACTCGTGCTCTAAGCAGAGTCCATGCACAGAATACTCGTGTGTGAGAGACTCATTGGCTGATGAGGCAATTTTTAAACGCCTTGGTGAAGAATTCGAAGTATCGAGAGATTATCCGTATTTCCCTATACCATTCAAGGAGACTGAAACTGTTTCGGCACTCAAGATGATCGAGGGAAGCTGTGAGTAAACTATAAAAATGCTTTGAATCATGTTATCTGAGGACGTTGGGATCACTAACTTCCCAAATAAGTGGCTAAGGCTGATGATACCAAGCCTAACGAGGATATTTTCCAAAACCTTGCAACGAGATATTTCGTTTTAAGCCTGGATGAATTGATGAAGGCAACACCATTCTTGGAGCTTACATATCACAACAACGTGGGCCAAGTCTCCGGGGCTGCCCTCCGAAGCATGTTGGTTCGACACCGACAGCTATTCAGTGACACCAATGATGAAATCTATGAATATTGGCGGGCAAATAAGTACGCAATTGAAACACACATTGGAAACTCGACGTCGCTCGTGTTACGCGCGGTTAAGCCCGTAGTGTCTCTTGAGGCTGGCTGTGTCCAACACCAACGATCTTTGAGACCCAATGCTGCTGATGACACAGACTTCAACGAGGAGGACCCGTGGGGAATATTAATAAGTGAAGAAGGACCAATCTCGGCCGGAGAAGCTGGACTCGTGCCCTTGGAGGGTTTCAATTGGAACTAGGGTTGTTTTCTTTGGTCATAGCCTCGCTACTGTTTTGGTATTTTGTCAATTCATTTCTATCTACTGCCACTTACTCGTTATTTTTAGCTGTTGTATTTATGTACTCGTATTTAAAAATCTTTAGATTGAAGCAAAATCGTTTACATCCAATTCGAGATGATGCACAGTTAGACAATATTAGGCGATACACGTTTTCATTTGATTGCCTTGCGCATATCGAACCGGATCATTGGGCGGATTTAATTCTTGCGGACTTGAGTCCATGCCGAACTTTAGAAATTTGAATGCCACAAACACTTCCCAGGGATTTCGCATAAAGAACTACAGTAAGTATTGATTGTTGGATACGAAATCAGTTCACAAGCATGTAGTTTTGCCTGCGAAAATTAGATATACAACCGTTGCAAATGATTTTACAGCGTCCGGTTTGATTGCTTTCTTAACGAAGCCAATGCGACCAAGGTCTGTACTTATCAAAGGCTAGGTTTCTTAGTTTCCTTAACAGATTTCCACTCCATGCACAGTGCAGCTAAAAGTGCCAAAATAGCTACAGCTACGCAGGCCCAGAAGGTTCTCGTGACCGCAATGTTATAAGTAACGATCACTCTGTCTTTTTCTGACGCCGATAGACTTTTCAGCAGATCTGTTACCCCCTGAGAAATGATATCATCAACGTTTATATTGCGAATACCAGACAATCCATCCCGAAGGAGGTTTGCGAAGATATTTTGCGAGATAGAGATGAAAAGTGCGGCACCAATACTGATGGCAAAAGAGATGGCTGACAGCCCGGCAGGAATATCTTCTGCCGGAAGCGTAGTCTGAATCGCCGACCAAGGTTGCGGAAATGATAGCCCAAAGCCCAGTCCGAACACAACTTGCCACCCGATCCACGAAGAACGTCCCGTACTCGGGGTGAACATTGTGAGAAATCCAAACCCGATGGCTATCATGGTTGATCCAAGCAACATGAGAGGTGTATAGTACCCGATATAAGATACGATGAAGCCCGAGCTGATAGCGGCAACGGCGAGGCCGATGATCGATGGGAGAAGCATTGCCCCAGATTGAGCTGCCGAGGCGCCTTTTATAGCCTGAAACCAAATGGGCAACTGTAAAGAGATATGTCAATTGCTATTTCTCACTTGATAGTAGAGCACAACTCAGAGTTACTTACAAAGTAATCCACGATGTTGAAAGCTGCCGATGAACAGAAGGCGTACAGTATGCATAGTCCTGCCGTTCTGTTGAATAAGACAGAACTGGGAATGGTAGCGCGATCCTTCCGTAGCACTTCTATAGTGACAAAAGCACCAAAGATAATAACGGCAACAACTAGAAGAGCAATAATTCTAGGACTATTCCAATTGTACATAGTGCCGCCCCACTGTAGAGCTAATAAAAGGGGGACGACGCTTCCCGTGAAAAGAAATAGAGCGAAGATATTGAGCTGCTTGCATTTGGAAATGACTGTGCCTTCTGGGATTTTCTGGTTCTTTGGATTCCTGAAAAGCACGACGAGCACAACGATGGTGAATCCACCTACCGGCAAGTTGATCCAGAAGCTGCGTTGTGAGCAAGGTGGTTAGAAGAAGCTTTCTTGAGAGTATAGTTCACTTACCACCATCTCCAGGTGACATAGGTCGTCAACGCACCACCAATAACGGGCGCTACGATCATGGCAATGCATTCAAGGCCTCCAACGGTGCTATTACATACTGGTCTCCAGCGAGGCGGAACAGAGTGGGTAATCACGCTGTCACACGGCTTAGAAATTGAGGTCAAGGTACTGAACTAGATCGAGAAGAGAGACTGAACGGGACTCACATAAAAACCCCGATCAAAATCCCAGCAGACCCAAAACCAGCAATAGCCCTTCCGACAATCAAAGCAGGTGAGCTAGGTGCGGTTGCAGACACGACGGATCCGATCTCAAGAATTCCTACGGCCGTGACAAGCACCCATTTCACCCGGAATTGCTCGTATATTTTACTGAACAGAAATTGGCTTGAACATGTTGTAAGTCTGTCTTTTTGATAGATCATTGTTAGTCGCCAGCGCAACGGTTGGTAAGCTCGAATGTGACTTACATGCTGAACCATACCAGCTAAAATCCGCCAACGAGTGGAATTCATTCGTAATGGTGGGAGTCGCCGTGCCTACAATAGTGTTGTCCTAATATTGAAACTTAGTGAATGTCGAATTATAGGACGGATTAAACCACTCACAAGGCCTAAAATAAAAATGCCGAGTGCCATTGCAATGAAAACGGGCACCAATTCTAAGGGTCGTAGGTAATCCGCTTCATCATCCTGGTCATCTTCTTCTGTCTGTTCCTTTTCTGTCGGGTTGTCGAGCACATGACTGGGAGTTGTCGAATAAGCTACTTTTTCACTATTTCTTACGATAGTAGTACTATCATTGATTATCTCGGCTGTTGTCGGGGGCTGCATTCTTGATATTTGAATTTTTTTCTGATGGTACAGATGGAACTTAGATGTAATGAGATGATACTGTAAGTCAAGCCAAAACGACTTAGAATCAGCTTGGATACCTTCAATGAAGTGCATTAGTCTGAACGTCGGCTTGCATACTCGAACTAACAAGCTTCGCTAGGTGACCGTTATCAACCAATTGGACTGCCGTACCGGGTAAGAAGATATGCAAGGATCGTAAGAGACCCTGTAGCATCTGATAACATATCAATTGACAGGTGCACCGACACATGGATCCCGCACATTAGGCAGCAGAGAACGGCCTATCAAGATTCGCTCCAAAAGATGTTACAACATTTGAAAATGCAGACTTGTCCAAACGGTAGAGATTGATATCTTCGAATAAATAGTCATATTAGAGAGGACCTTGTCGTGTGCTTCTTGGATTGGACGCGTTCCTCGAGGAAGCCAACTTGTGATAATACATCTATATCTATCCATTCATAAAAAAAAACTCTATGGTTTACTTTTCATATTGCTTACATCGCAACAGGCTTAGCATACCTAGCACAGTACTCAGCAGACCACTAACCGGCCCTGGTTTAATCAGAAAGCGTCTACGTAGAAGCCGCAGACTGTTACATAGGCATACAATTTGAAGCTTCATAACAAACAACTAGCTTGTAAATGAAACGATGATTGTATTTATATGTATACATAAATTCGCCTCTTTCATCTCTTTAGTAAAACTAGCAACGATAGAAAGCCAGATCAAGAACACCAGGAGAATTCACAGAGCGCAACAAAGACAACTGAAAATGCCTTCCGTTAAACACAGCGATACTACTAGCACGAACAGTGACGGTAAAGCCACGGCTCAATCAGAAAAGCAAAATCAGAGCAGAAAACGAAGCAGAAGCGCAATGCAGGGCAGCGCAATCAGGACAGAGAGAAGTCTAAAGCTGTCAAGGCACACCATGAAGCCCTATTTGGGCAGGGGACCAGAGAGTTTAGGAGCTAACTTGGTGGTTTTGCAGCAACTATTATTAACTATTATTCCTCGAGAGCGCACAACTAATAATGTTCTAATGGGATTCTGCTTTTTTTTAAATAAAAAGAGAACAATAATAGTATAAGTACATATATAATTAATTCACTCATTAGTCTTATCCTTTTTCCTAGTAATACTGTAGTTGGTCCCGGTGCCTCCAGCCCTCAAGGCCTTTTCTATACCAACTCTATATCATTCGTATGCAACATGCTACGTCGTGGAATTGAACCCTTTTGCTGTTGGTGACGTGAACCTAGGCCACGGCGCGTGACACACAAAACTCCAAGGCTGCCTAATCAGGCAGCGTTTGATTCCTAACTGCACATAGCATGCGACCAGGTCTTTCAGATTGCCGTCTTACTAGATTCAATTTACTTAAGCCCTCGACCACCATGGAGGAGCAACAGCCTACAAAGACTTCCGAGCTGCTCAGCCTCACGGGAACTGCGTGTCGTTTTAGATTATTCAATTCTCTTGCGCCGGAGCTTCGGCAGATGATCTGGGAGATGTTTATGGATTCACTAAACAACAAGTCAGAGTTGCTCATCTACGAGCCGTCTCACTTCCTTCGGCCCTCGAATCTAACGACGCCTGAGGTTTACATCGGATTCCCGACTCTCATGCATGTTAATTTAGAGGCGCGTTCGGTCGCACAGAAACGGGTCAGCTTCGTCTACAATTCTAGCGCGCGGTGCATGGTCCCTGTCCGATCCTTTCGCCCAGCGCTCGATGTCCTATATATCCCGTGGGAGTCTTGGCGGGATTATTTCCTCCTCAGAGAATTTGACTATGGGGACGTCTGGTTTTCCCAGCTGGAACACCTCGCCGTCGACATCTGCTTATCTACAACTCTTACCCCGTTACTTAGACGGACGCAACGTATTCCCTCCCTACGGACGCTGCGCTTGCTCGTCTCGTCTGCACACAGCCTCTTCAATCCTAGCTCAAGGTTAATCATACCCGATCGAATTCCACGATACGCTCTACAGCCAGTTCTGTTAGATGAAAGCCGGGACGAAGGGTATCACGAACAAGTGGCTTCGCATCGCACCAACCTGTGGGGCTTGCCATCCTACTTAGACCGTATCAATGAAATTGCTCTGGAGACGGCTTATACGGAGGAGTTCATAGCTGTAAATCCGGAAATGGGGGCAGTCGAACGCTTCGTCAGAGGCACGTCGAAGCTCGTGATTGAGGCAAACGTCCTCACTAAGTTTCAGTACTCACAAAACGGTTCTGGTTTTGTTGAAATGGGGGAAAATAATGTTACCGACTGTCTCTTTCCTGTAATTTAAAACCCAATTCCATCATTACCTGAAAACAAGACACGAGAAACATGGCACTACACACGAGAGATTCATGGGCCTTTAAGATAAACAAGATTGGCGTACGATCTTGAAGACGCCACTATATACAACCGAGCACTTCAGCTAATGAGGTTTTCGTTTCAAGCCATCATTTAATTAGATCTTCCCATATCCAGCACCATTTGGAACGCTTGATTGTGCCGACGACGCAGTAGAGGCCGATGCGATATTCTTCCCGCTGAAGTATTGGAAGAATCCCTGGTCCGTTCCTTTGTAGCTTGTTGTGCTTCCATACGCATTAAGCTGACAGGCACGACCAAGATAGGTTGAGCAGGCCTGGTTCGTAGTGCTATCCGGGCTGGTGAAGATCTGACCAGACAGACTACTGGTCTCAACCATCTGACCTGCGTTCTGGAACACGTTACCTTCCACAAGTATCTTAGCACCCGAGTCGACCTCGAATTCATGACCGCTGCTTTGATACCAATAGTTGTTAACAGCATGGAGAAGCGTATTGCCTCCAACCTTAGGGGCACGACCTGAAGTATGGAGAATGTAATTTCCCTTGAATGTAACTAGGTCGTTAGATCCCGTGAAATAAAGGTTCCAGTAATGATAGCCGTCGCAAGTGGCGGACCAGCTAGTCCTTCCGTCAATGAAGTTGTTACTGATAGTCACTCGGTTAGAAGCGCTGTTTCCGAGAACAATGTGCTGGCGACCTATAAGTGAAGTCTAATATGTCTATTAGCCTGTAGCTCTCTTACAACAGACCACACTGCTTACTCACCGTAACATGATCTATCCAGACTAGATCGGTGTTATCCAGGGTGCTAGAACTCTCGGAGTCAGTGATCACCATTTCGAGCATGATCTGTGGGTATTTAGGAACAGATCCTTCCCAGCTCAAAGGAAACAGATTGCACTCCAAATATCGCCAAAACGTAAAAGAAAATGGCTTCAAGTGTTACGCACATGGCATCACCTCCCCAGACGTATTGAGGGTTGAGATTGGTAATCATGATATTTTGGATGATGATATTTGAGGCACCGCTGACAATTCTCAATCCTTTCCCGATTATGACACCACTACTGCCCTGGCCAACAAGTGACTTATTACTCTTCACAGTGATACCAAGAGTGCCAGCATTGTCATATGAGACCGAGACTTTTGGCGCATTCGGTTGATAATTTGTGCACCAGCTATTTTGATCAATAGCCGTCTGACAACCTGAAGCGGTGCCCCAGGGAGCACAACCGGTACCAGTCGTTGTGCCTTCAGTTCCCCTAAAGTCGAATGTCTTAGTGAGGATTATGACACGAGGGGAGCTGTCGCCTAGATAGGATACCAGCTCTGCATTGGTAGTTGGATAAACTGGAGTAGCGCTTCCACCGCCGGTAACCCCTTTCGCAAAACCTTCAGCCGCACCTGTCACTCCCGCTGCCCAGGCACAACCGCCGAAGGTTGAGGCTAAAAGGGAGAGAAGAGCTGGTCGCATGGTGATCTGCAGTGGGTTGGTGACAATCAAGGTTGCAGCACCAAGAACATGTTCGAGATCTTCATATTATATAAATGTACACCCAGAATAGGGGGCTAATCAACTTCCGATCACATCGATTCTAGTCCGGACACCGAATTGGGTCTGATAGCAATCCACTTACACAAGATTAGTTAGGTGGTCATGCTATCATAGCTACTCCAAGGTCAGACATACTACTGTAGATTTTCCACCTGTAGATCGTCAGAGGTTATACGCCTGCATCATGAAAGGAACTAAGACATGGACAGGCCCTATTGAACTGTTCTACTGGACACCGGAAGTGGACACTGGCCCAGGGTTACGAATGCCCGGACTGTGATGCTGCGCTGCCAGGAAAAACGCGGCCCACTACTAGATTCGTCTTACCGCTCACAGATGTGACTAGCATACGGATATATCGGCTGCAGAGCTTCATTAATTATTCCGGTACACCTAAGTACAAAACGGTGACGTCCAGTGTTGCTGGACGAATGCATGAAAATTGGGGGTCGGGCCATATGTCGGCGTTACGATCTCTTTACGGCAGAATCACCGGTAGAGACCCGCAGCACGCGACGGCTGATGCGGTGGTGGGCCGGACTTCGGATGTGAGTTCTTCGCTAGGAACGCCGAATTTCATCTCACTTCGTCAGCGCTTAAGAATTCAGTCGCCCCTATCATAAGTCTCACACGACCACCATAGTGATATACACTAGGTCTTGCTGAAATAAGTGTCACTATAACGATATCTATTATCTCGCCGAAGAGTTCGTCCATCGTTTTGACCGGTCCGGAAGTCAGTTTAGTCTGACAGACGAGTGACTTGTACTCGTAGCCCCTTAAGAAAGACGAGGGTGCTAGAAATTCCTCTTCAGCTTGCTTCTCAGACGAGGTATCGCATGATCAACTTACCCGCAATCCTCCGTTATTGTAGCATCTTTAGCTAGATTGAAGTCATACCGCATTACAAGAGTGGAGACAAGCTTCTCAATCTCGACCCAACTAATGTCTGTAGTTCCAACGCGTGTCAGTAATTTTATTTTGAGCGTGGAATAACTCATTGTTGCTTGAATCGTATATATTTAGTGACTTACGTCGACCAATGCATGTTCTGGTTCCGCCACCCTATAACACTCGTGGTTAGTTACCAACGTTGCGAACATGGTCTTGGCCGAAAAGAAACACTTATAGACGCCAAAACGAGAAAACGACTTTGAAAGTTACTTACAAATGCAAAAAAGAAGCGCTCTAGAAAGGAAGATTATTGTCAGCCACAACAAGGTTCGTTTGTGCGTTATATATATGAATGTTGACGTACTTAAATATCCTTGGTCTTCGCAGTCCAACCACCGTTCAGGTCGAAAATTTTCTACGTCTTCACCCCATACTTTGGTGGCGCGATGTATCTGGAATACTCTGGATTAGTGATCGCCAATCTGAGAGTGATTCGTGAGGGTTCGAAAACTTAAAGAAACTGTCTTGGCTCAAACCGAAAACGCGTTTTCTGAGAGTTGCTAGAACAAGGAGTTGGTTATGAGAATTACTCACGATCCATGGACTAGCTCCAACCACCGTCTGCATAAAAGTTCGTTAGCTTCTCCGTAATTTAGCTCATAGTTTTAGTCAACATACATGTGCCTAGGAACATGCATAAGGAGATTCACTTATATATC
Organism: Xylaria scruposa; assembly: GCA_022385635.1. NCBI lineage: Eukaryota > Fungi > Ascomycota > Sordariomycetes > Xylariales > Xylariaceae > Xylaria > Xylaria scruposa. The sequence continues at coordinate 440,869 of MU280204.1, forward strand.
GTACTTACACCGCCTGGCACGTAATGTCCGCAGATAGTCATTCCCTCCGCGGGAACATCTCGGTCCATGTTGAAGCCTACAGGGCTGAATAACCGCATGCCTTCGTATATGACTGCCTGTAGATATGGGCAGAGTTCCGCTTCAGCTGCAGTGACTATTGTACTCAGCTTCCCTGCGGTTTGTCGGCCCTGTAATTCGGCACGGAGCTTGGCTAAGACTTGAGGATGGCGCATGAGGTTGAGGAAAATGGCGCGAAGGGCAATCGATGTTGTGTCAGAACCCGCAACCACGTTGGAGGTCATCATATATGCGATGGATAGATCGTTACTAAACAAGTGAATCAAATAATCAGCCCTCACTCTCAAAGTTTATGTATCCTTTTACTGTGACTGGAATCACTTACAGTTCTTCCTTGTTTTTCTGCACCTGGAAGAGCTGCCCGGCAATATCTTTATCGTTGCCTCCTTGTTCCTTACGGGTCTGTACCTCACGTTGAGAAAAATGGAAGAAGAAGCCGTTCCTTTCGTTGATGGCTAGAAAATTGCCAATCAACGGCATGACAAACTTCTGGTGCAGCTTGAATAACCCCTCGGCGTGCATCAGCCATCCGGCACTGGCCAGAGAGCTGGCAATACGACTGAAGAAGTTTGAGTCTGACCCATACGAATCCGACCCCGACGAGACAAAGCCATAAGGCTTTGAGAACGAGACTGCACCAATCACATCGAAAGCAAAGAGCTGTAGCCAGTAACCAATGTCGATAATCTGCTTCGAAAATGCTACGGCGTCGAGCTTGCTCAGAAATGGAGTAATTAGCTCATTAAGTTGCGCTTCGAGACGCAACGTCGACTCCATCGAATATGCTCTCGCCACAAGTCTACGCTGTGCGGAGTGTATCTTCTCGTTGCGCTCGCCGGCTAAGTCAAAGGGTCGCGAGCCCTGAACAACGGAATAACATGCCGATTTGGGATATGCTCCGTTGACTCCTGTCAATGTGCCCTTTCGTTACTTGCACCACTCGCGTATGAAGGGATTGGGAGTAGCAGTTGCACTGTTACTAACTGTAAATTTGGAGGAAAGCATCTGGGTCACCGATGCTCCTTTTCGTAGTTAGACGCGATAGAACCCTCTGAATAGAATTACACAGCGGCGGGCTACTCACAGTTCGTTTGGACCTATTCTTACCACGGGCCCATAACGCTGATGAAGGTCAAGCAGATCTCGATGCCAGCGACCTCTGTATGACACATAAGCACGCCATCCTTTAGATAGTTTGGCAGCCAGTGGCCCGGGAAAAGCGGCGAGGGGGGAAAAGACACATTGATAAAGAACATAGGAACATGCACCTGCAACAATTGTTACAAGTAATGACTTTACTGTCAACGACAGCGGGGTGTACATGGTGACCAACTGGCTGTCGGGTTTCATTTTCAATCAATGCTAAGGGGTTGGAAGATGTTATTCGTAATCATATTGCTCCCAAAAGATTGAGATGCTATCTATATATAATGGCCACAATTCGGCTCCAAGAACACGGTGTAAAATCAAGAGAAAATTGAGCAACTCTATATTTGGTCCGTATGATATAGAATCCTCTGAAAACCTCCACTTTCCAACCTTAACCCGATAAGAGCAGCATAGGGCATGTAACTTAGTTGTCAAGCCACACCATATTACAGTCCATACGAATCGCACATTGCCACGCGATTTCTACGTCGGCCGAACCGCATTATCTTAATGAGGAGGGTTCGGCCCGAGGCCACCCTACTAGCCACGGACCAGCAGTAAAATACGTGATGTATCTCGATGATATTAATTGGCTAGGCCTTTCAGCATAATGATATCCGAGCTTCCGACTATGCGATCTCTACAGATGGAGATAATTATAGAGCTTTAGCTAATTAACACTATCCTCCGTCATCACGTGATATTTTGTGGGAGGAATGGATGGCCGTTTTTTCGTCGCAATTATGATCTGTACTATCCCTTTAATTTGCAAAGCAAAAGTTCCATTATCCTTGTTAAATAATGGAATCTAATAGGGTACGGAAGACTCACTGAAAATAGCGCGATCGTATTGAGTTTACGAATCGCTAGAACCTGCCAAACTAAGTCGCTTGAATAGTGTAAGTTCCGGCGAGTTAGAGAGCCAGAAATCATTCTGGGTACAGAGTCTGTGGCTTCATGATGAAATATATTAGTAAGCCATAGGATTGGCTGAGGTACGTTTTCTTGGCGATCATTTTTGGTACCAAGACAGACTAATCTGGGATGAATCCGGATTCGAAGTCAGCATTTAGCCCGGTATTCTCCCCGGTTCTTGATAGCTAGTAATTCAGAGTAGAAGAGCAGTGACGTAGGATATCCCATGCAATACTTTTGATCATACATTGATGCTCTCAAAGTATATCCAACCATATACAAAGCTCAATCATGACGGCCACGAAGTTTCGTCAACTCGATACACCAGCTTAACCCCGCTGACTCGGCCTTGGCGCATCTCCTCCATGCCTTCAAGGCAACCCAAAAGACCCCCTCCCCCAACACGCTCAGGATGCGTCTTCAATTTTCCCTCTGCCCACAGTCTTTCCACGATTGGGAACCACTTCTTAGCAAAATCGAGGTCCTCCGGTTGTGCAGGGTATTTTTCTGCCTCGAAGATATAAGATTCCCCTGAAAGCGAGTAGCCTAAGAAAAACATCGACTCGACATCGTCGCGCGGACAATCTACACCTAGAAGGTTGCTGTAGAGGAGGTCCACCTTACGACGAGTATCGGATTGCGGTGCAAAAGCCGCGGCGCAAATCTCGGCTGTGCTTGTCGTGTTCACTGTGTCAAGGACCTTGGTGATGGACCCATTGCTTACTTTGAATATTTGCTGTCCTACATTCGGTAGCCGCTGCGTAAGAGGATTTCGCTTAGTCGTTTTCTGCGATATTCTGCGAGGGAAGTGTAGAACACAAGAGGCGACAGAAAGGGATACATACGTAGTCAAAGACTTCGTCCGCACCTCGATCCCTAACCAGATCGAAGTTTTTCGGCGAGCAAGTGGTGATGACGTTCCAACCGGACCTACGAAGCAAGATCAAGTTATTAATAACGGCATTCTTGTTAGGAGCCAGACTTTCTCGTCTCCAGACCGGAAATCACACATAGGGATGAGGCGATAAAGAGGCTGTACTCACAATTTAGCGAGCTGGATGGCTATGGATCCTGAAGCTGTACTTCCCCCGTAGATCAATATCGAATTGTTACTCTCGCCTTTATCCCCATTGGGGTTCTCCCGGACGTCGTCGGGAAACGGCAGTCGTAGTTCGTGGTACAGAGCATATCCAGCTGTCCCAAAACCGACACCAACAGTGCAAGCTGCCTCGAAACTCACATTATCTGGAATGTGTACCTGCAGAGCTGCTTTGACAGCAATGTAGCGTGCGAAGGCGCCAGTCTCGGGATTCGCGTCGTTACCTATTTATGCGTTAGACGAACGCCTCATGTCAAACCTCTCACTCAGCTGATGGTCTAGTGCTGCGCCGTACCTCCATGTCCGAAGCCTGCAATGCGATCCCCCTTTTTGAAATCTCGTGTCACGGCCCGTCCGACCTTCTCCACGACGCCTGCATAGTCGCAACCTACTAGCGTGCCATCGTCCCCGGGCGCGTCGAGCGTTGTCCAATCCGTTGGATTCAACGCAACAGTCACTGTGCGTATGAGGATATAGTCATCTTGTAGCTGGGGGATTGCAATCGGCTTCAGTTCGGCTTTGCTAGTGCCGACTCTGATCAAGCCATAATTCTGCATCTCGAACAAATGTGGCAATTGCAAATCTATTGTAGGATCTGTCTTGTTTCCTTTGGGGGTGTTAATCAGGATGCCCAGTATGGTATTATATAGTATCTTGCTCATAGATGATGAGGGCCGTTTAGCTTGATTTGTAAGCGCCAGGCGCCGTAGCCGACTCGGCGTGGCCTACATTGCAGATAGCGTACGGTTTGGTCAACATAACAATGACAAATGGACTGTGTTTTGGACCGGTTCTAAATCTATCGTAGAAACGATGTCGCCATGTTCGCTTGAAGCAGACTTGTGCAGTGTAAGCACATTAGCTAGATTTCCATCACGCTCTAGCCTTGTGTTCTTTTGTGAGCGATCTTATAAGTAGGGATTCTTTAATCGCTGGAAAAAAAAAGAATAAAACATTGATTGGATGTTGCCTGAAAGTTTTATATATCTTGTTTGCCCAACGGCTTCATGTAGAGTCTTAGAAGCGGGTGAGGAATGTGGCTGTTGGAAGATTGCCAGATGGAACCTTTTTCGAAACTTCTGCACGCCATATACGCCCAACAACTGTAGATACTATTTATATTAATCTACCTTTTCCAACTTCATCTCTAGAGTATCCTCGCTCGAAAGCTAGATGCTGCGGGCAGTTACATGGTGCACAGGCGCTCCCATACCAGCGCTGCGTTCTAGACAACCGCTGTGAGTGTTCATCAATATTCGCGGAGACATGTTCCGTCTTCACTTATACCTGCACATAGCTATTTGCTTCCTAAGGAAGATAGAAAGCAGCACCAAAATGTCTGACTACAGACAAGGCTCCAGCGACAGCAATCGTGAAACACTGGCGCTATAAGTCTGAGTTGGCGATGGTTCCAAGTTCTCATGATTCAATTTTCTCTAAGAAAACATCATGGCTATTACCTGCATCAAGTCCTACTGAAGCTCGAAAGATAAGAGGGGAACCACACGAAATTAGCGTAGGAACTTGAAGATATCGCATCCCATACGCCCACCACACGTAGATGTCAAGAATATCTGACTGCAGTCCAATGCTCAGTCGACTAGCTTATCTAGGTTAGGGCACCGTACTACTTATGCAAAGGTTGATTCGTTCGACCCTAAATAGGCAATACTTGAACTAACCCCTCCTTTCATAACCCATTGTACGGAACGTAATAGTAGTTGAGGTTTTGCATCAAGATGTAGGTCTAGGCTTAACTGATCCTCAGGATGACCAATGCCCGAAACAGTGACGCCGTTACATGGTACTTTTGGAGGAGAGTTGACATGCGTACAGACGCGAATGGATAATCCATTGCATTATATCTACATTATCTATTTTGTCTAGGAAGTACCCGATCATTGCCTTTAGACCAACACCCTTTGAGCAAAACAATGCAAGCCTTTCGATGAAACTCGTAAGCCTAGAGTAGCCCAGCTGTGAAGCGCCGTCTTCCATATGCTTTTTTTAACATGCCCGCAAAACTAACCGCAAACTGCCAACCTTACGCCCTTGCTTTTCCGTACCATTTTATGGGCTTTGCGGTTTCTCATCTCCTGGTGTCGATGTTCCCTTAGAATTTGACATGCTATACGGTGCCTATAAATCCATGGTGTAAGTATTTCTAGCCAGTACTTGTCGTCGCCACGGGAACAATGATTATATAATGAAAGAAAGGTGGCATAGATGAAACTTACCAGAACTTGCTTCGCGTTACAGATACGCCATGCAAGATTTCTTGTGCTCCCGTCGGCAGGGACGACCGCCGGGGCGAACTCAATACCGAACATCTGTCGAATGGCATAGACAATCCTCTTGGCATATTTGCTGTCTCGTTCCACGTGACTACCCCAAGGCTCCGCGGGCTTGCTGGGCGCAATGTCAGGATCCCTATCAAGACAGTTTTGAATGACCGGGAGCAGCGCTGATTCGACCGCATCCTGATAATTTGCGAGCGGATCAACGCCCGCCGGTACATCCTCATCATCAAACCTCGCAACATGGATCTCAAAGGGTTGTGAAATTGCCATCGAGTTATGAGTACCGTCGTGGTGATATCGGAATTCGAAAACACCCTGCGTCCACCATAGTTTGTCGCCTGAGAAAATCATCTCGCCCTTAACGAGACGTGTTCCGTCAGAGTCATGGTTTTGAACGGGGACATCGGATACGAGAATGCCCTGATCAGCTGTAGTAGACTCGTATTGGCCAGGATTTGTTGGGATCCACCGACCCAAGGAAGAAATATCAGTGATCTCCCTCGACCTATTATCAGCAACCATGTATAACCCGATCCAATCCTTCCTACCGTGATTGGCCGGCGCTGTCCATTTGACTTTGATAGGTGCGCCGTACTCGAAAATCAGGGTATTCAGATAGTTGGGGAATCTGCCGGCTGTTCCTTCCTTTCCACTGGATCTTTCTGTCAGTGCTGAACCAGAAGAACTCTCACCCTGAACGGTGACTGAGTAGTGTTTGGGATCATAGGTGCCTAGATCGGGAGCGGATTTGCTAATGCCGAGCCGAGCAGGATACTTGTTAAAAAGCGCTGTAGTGTCTCTGACAATCGTCGATACGCCCGCAGCTAGCTTTGGACGGGCTGCGTCTAAGAGCTCCTCAACCAGTTGCGAAGTTTGATCCATGATTTGGTTTACACTGCTCTGCCATTCCACTACGTACGGTGGAAGCGATCGCTTGATAAATCTCGTTAAGCCGGACTCATCCCTAAGGCTCTCGCCATAGACTTTCTGCATATGGGGTTGCTCGACAAATTCAAGGAATCCAATCGTGAGAAGGTGACTGATCCAAGCTAGAATGAAAACCGACTTGCTCCAAGTAATCAGCGCCGCTCCCCATAAGCCCGCCGTTCCAATGATGCGCTCGGGGTTGTTCAAGAAACGATAGATTGACGTGTAGTTGAGTTTCACACCACGGTCGAAAAAGAAGTCTCCAAAAAACCAGCCAAACTCGCCTAGCGACTCGTAGATGCTCATAGCAGTCCAGACTTGCAGAGCGACGAGACTAGCACCGATCACATGTCGTAGGAGCACAAACCCATAGCTCCAGTCAACAGGAACCGAGTACATCTTCCAGCAGGCTGCAACGAATGAGGCATAGCAAAGAACGTGAGATATGTGATACATCCCCTTCCATTGTCTCCACGCTTCGTTTGTTGTGTCACCAAATTTCAAGAAGTGGCGAGTCCACATCTTGTCTTCGGACTGGCGATGCAAGATGGAGCCAAGACCAACAGAGTACCAAATGCGCCATGCGAGTGCATGCATCACGAACAAGAACTGCCAGAAAGGGCCCTGTGGAGTAACTATTGCAAGTGTGACGAGATACAAAAGTAATAAACATGTTGAATAGTCGGTATTTCGAAACAAGTCGATGTTCTGGAGTCCGAGAAGGTTGTGGATTTCTTTAGGCGATAGTTGCTGAGGCGAAGCATCCTGAGACTCTTGAGGCGTGCCTATCTCGGACGATTGTACATGTTCATGTTCTTGAGTTTCAAGACGCTTGCGAGGGGCAGGCGGATTATAGGTCTTCTCGATGTGGGGATTCTCGACTAGAACCAAGAAGGCGAACTGACACGCATGAGCAAAGATGGAGATGAAAAGAACAGCGTAGCTGCCAGCCATCATCGAAATCCCGTAGTAACCTGCATAGCCAATGGAGTACATGGGATGTGGTGCCATTTCGAAAACACCGTCGAATGTTAATTCTTGGTCGACCAGGAAAAAGAAGTCACCCCAGTACCATGCGTAGTCTTTCACAACCCGAAGGGCATCGACCTTTACCCAGAAATTAAATCCGACGATGGCCAGCCCCAAGAGCCACCGGCCCACGGTCATGAGTATAGGTTCACTGACCGGGTTGTGGGTGCATGCGATGGCAAAGAGGATATATGACACAAAATCACATAAAAGAATGAGATCCACGAATCGCCGGAAAACCAGCCAGGTGTTGTACTCGATTGGGGCATTGTCGAAGTCAAACTCGCTGTGAACCTCTGTCTCGGTTTCACGTTTGAGCAAGTTGTAAAGCCAGGGGCGTGGGTTCTTCCCAGTCGAGGGGAGCTCGAAGAGCTGCCACTTCTGAGCCCATGCAACAAGCGTATTGTCATTGGACTGCCAGCGCAGCAAGACGCCAATACCGACGTTATACGCCGCACGCCAAAAAATATAAATGGCAGCAAAAATGTACTTGCTCAGCGGCGAAGGCAAAGCGTAGAGTGCCAGGATGTGAGCGCCCAATACAGCGAGCACAACGATGTCGCTCACATTCTTGGGCTGTCTAGGATCAAGCATCTGTGGGATCCTATCTTGGGTGATAGGCACTACGAAGACTACAGCAATAGACGCACCCGCGAATTAGTCCAGTGTTCCAGTGAATGAGACCGCGCCAAACACCATCGCCACTTACCCTTTCCACCACGAGTCCGACCATACGTCTTCCTGGTCTCCTGAGCCCGTGACTCCTTGCCATCTCCTTCACTTTGATGTGAGGACTTATCAATCCCCGCATGAATGTGAGGGGTACTGCTGGCATCCTTTTCCCCAACTTGCCTGTGACGCAGCTCACCAGCAGGGTTGTCGGTCGATGGATTCATTGTGATTGGCCCCGCGTGGCTTTGCTGCAAAAGGAAGTCAAGGTGCAGTGACGAAATGTGTTGAACTTCGTCTACCTACTCGCAGCTGCGAGGCTGAGATGTTGAATGAAAACAGCGCACAATTGGCTGAAAAGGTGTCTTTCCTGGATTGTAGAACAAAAGAAGAGGTAAGAGATGAAGCAGGCGACTCGACCATCTGGAACGCCGGGGATTAGTAGACCAGGTGGCTTGGATCACGGTAATTCTTTGTGCGAGTTCCAAACTCAAAACCGTAATTTATGCATCTGCCGTGGGATGATAACGTCAGTGCAGACGGGAGTTGCGAAGCCAACCGATTTGCTACGAAACCACTGGAATTATACAAATACGTTACCTGTTATCTGCCAGGTTACCGAACATGTGGTAACTGGCTGATTGGAAGTAACTACTGTAGGTACGGTTATCATGCTCATACAGTAGCCCGCCCATTGCACTAATTGGTTTTCGACAAGTCAGTGCTCTTAGCGTGGCCGGTCAGCTGCCGTGGGCAGAGAGGAGGTGACGCTAGCGGGGAAAACGGCGCTGGTTTAACCGGTTAAGTTTACGCTTGGCGGCTTAATAGCATATTTTTCGCCGATCGCAGCCGATTGCAGCCACCTTATCCCACTCATCCCACTCAACCACCCCACTCGACACCAGGGAATGAAGGCTTATCCGAAGAATAGCCTCCATCACAAGTCTGCTTCCACAATCTCTGTACCATTCTGATTCAACAGACGCTTGTAGCCGCTTAACCCGGCAGTGTCACATGCCACCGATGAGTGTCCAGTCCGGTTGTTACAAAGGTGACAACGCAACGTTCATGTGACCAAGTGGGATAGGTGTTGCCGATTTAAACTTTCTGTGACCAATTGATTGCTGGGGGGAAAGGGGACGGAGGAATAATAAACTTTGAAGCGAGCGTAGTAGAGAATACGGGACTGTGCACTTACTCAAGTCGAAGCCTCAGACAAAATTGTAAACAACACCTGGGATAAGCATTCAAACACCTGGTCTTAGCATTCGCATCAACGAGGTACTCGGACATAGTCAGAAAACGCCGTTCCCATGACTACAAAATATGTAATGCATACTGGTATCATGTAATGTCATGTAGCCCATGATCCTTCGTGCCATATCATTATATATCCGTACAACTTATTGGGCCTTCTTGGCAAACTCTACACGTAAGATCAGATGCTTGAAACCATAACCGTCCATCTTGGCGCATGCCTTGACGGCGTCGCCCCGATCTGCGAAACTGATGAAAGCGAATCCCTTGGCTAGACCAGTATCGCGATCCTTGGCCAAGAACACACGTGTGACACGGCCAAACCGCTCGAACATATCGCGAAGTTCGCCTTCCTCGGCCATTTCTGAAACCTGTATTTGCGATGCGTTAGTGATGAGTGACATTGATTTAGATAAGACAACAATCGGGGGGTGGCGAATGCAGTAAACTCACGTTGGTGACACGTAATGTGGCGAGATCGTCCCGCTCGCCGTATTTGCTACCGCCCATCCTGTCTCCGGTGGCACCAGCACGATCTCCCCGGAGCGCAGGCGGCACGTAGCTGCCCTTCTTGCCTGCAGCGCCGCCTTGAGTAGCCGAGAGATCGTCTCCCATGCCGGCGGCGACATCCGCACCGCCCTCGGCACCCACGGGGGCCATAGTGTCCTTGTACGGACAGCGGGCTGTGAAATGCTCGCCGTTACAGATACGGCACTTGACGGTCTTGTCCTTGAGTTGCTCCTTCATGGCGTTGGCGTTGGGGTCCTTGGCCTCGTCCTTGGTATCCTTGCGCCAGTTGGTGCTGAGGCGGAAGATGATGTTCTCGCCGACCGAGGTCGTGTCGGGTTGGGGACCGGCGCCATCCTTCTCAGATAGGCCGAACTTGGTCCAGGTCTTGCGCTCGGCCACGCGGGGGTTCACAACCTCGCGGTGTGTCACTAGGCGGATGCGACGGGTTGTCTTCACTTTCTGGCCATTCTCGTTTAAGCGATATGTGATGGTGGTTTTCGTGCCGTCTTTGTTTTGGATGGTTTGTGGGGGGGGGAGTTCAACGGCGACCTCGTCGGCCTCGTCGTCGTCGGCCCAGTCTCTGTAGAGATAGCGCCCGGTGTTAGTGGCAACACAATGCAGCACGATTAGGATGTGAGTCCACGTACCTAGGTTTTGTCGATGCCATTTTCACTACCTTGACGCGCTATTGGGTGGTTGAGGGCGGCTGGGCAAGGCGTCTAAGGTTTTGCTTTCTGGTTGTGGTCGTGGTATAGTCGTCAAATGGGATTTTTGCGATTGAGAAATAATTCTGAGGCAAACGCAATGGCTGTGTGGGGCGAATGAATTGCCCCGCGTTATATCTGTTTATTGCTTAAGTCCGATGCGATAGCAAGCCCCACAACTCGTTATCTTGCAGCAACGCACCAGCACAATGATTCTTTAGTGGTAAGCTCTGGTAGACTTCTCCATCCATCCTACAACAATAATCCAATCCACAATAAAACAGTGTCTTAATCAGGTGTTCTCTCTTCTCCTGAATTTTGGCATTTATTATATGCTCAATCTTTATAAGTTGTCTACCATTTAGCCGGTCATCAGTCTCGGTGATAGGGTGTTTGTTATGTCGCCCTGCTCACACGCTTTTAGAAACCCGGTGGCAAAGGCATAGACCATATGAGAGGTCTATCATACATCATGTTTCCGGACATCTACAGGAAAGAGCACCAGCGACTGAGAAAAGCAATGATGAGCAGAAAGCATTCGAACAGAGACTCTCGTCTCTGTAATATGTAGGATTATCAAATTATGCAAAAGCAGAGCCCAGCCAACCTGTTATCTCGCTAGTATGCTTGTGTACATTTTATAATACCCCTTGCCAACCAAGTCGTGCCCTCATGTAAAATTCGTGATAAGCTACCTTGCCGGCTTCATCACGTGAACGTTCCTCCTGGCGTCGGGCTAAAATCTATACCGTCATAGAAAATCATTATAAGCGTAAAAGATTTACATCAATGAAAATGTTGATTGTGACATAACAAAAGATAGACACTAAGATGTGTGGTGTGAAGGTTTTTGAGGGATAGGGGGGAGCGCATAGTTGGGAGGAGGTGCCAGCGGCGGCCCGTCATTCAGTTGGGGCATGCTTCTCCTGGGTGCAATCGGCTTTTCTTGTGAGTCCGTAGAGACGCGAGACCGAAGTGACGGGGTCGACCGCTTTGGTGAGCACGGATTAGTTTTGTGAGCTAGAACCGGCTTCCACTCGTCCATTCCAGTCGACGAATGGAACGAATTATGAGGGGAACGACTCTCGCTTAACAATCTTCTATGAGATGAATCGTTGTTCGCGGACATTCCAGAGAGCCGACGTCGCGAGCCATATGAGCCAAGAGACGAAGCCGCCCTGGGTATATTTTCAAATGCTCTAGCGTTCTCTGCCCCGGTGGCGAAATCAACTTCAGAACTTGACATGTTTTGACCATACTCATTATCAATGGTTTGGCTTATACCACCTAGCTGAGCAGACCAACGTAGGGGAGTCTGGTCCATTTGCTCAGATGCGTCCTCTGATACGGCTGCTGCGTATTTTGATTCAAGTGAAGTGCTCTGGCAAGAGTCGACTGACATTGATATAGAATTAGGTGAACATGGAGATTTTGGAGACGGCTGATCGATTACTATCGATAGCGGCCTTGACATCATAAGAGCGGTAGGCGGGGTTTTCCGTGTTGACTTATTGCCCCTCTCGTGGTCGAGCGTTTGCGGGAGGTGGTTTGGTGCTGATGCATTAAAGGAGAACCTCTTGCCGACTGTTTGGGGTACACTGAAATTCGGAACACTCGGTGCGCTTAGTTGCTCATTCTCATGAGTCAAACCCGAGGTAGAACCAGCATATGGTCGGGAGCTCTGTTCTATCGGTGCGTCAAAAGATGAAATCAATGCTTGCATTGACTGTCTTCGGTTGACAATAGCTGCAGCATTTGGTCGTAAGCGCACTTCTGGCACGCTGGGAAGAGGTTGCAACTCCTCTCTTTGACTAGAAAAACTCGCTCTGGTCGGAGAACAGGCGGGAGATGAGCCCGCCGAGGTGATCATCGTCCTTTGTCCAGAGGATACGTATGAAAACCGATGGCTGCTGCTGCTATCTCGTAGATTATTAAGACGTTGACCGTCTGACGAGATTATGCTAGCTGTCGGTGAAGCATTGTCAATCGTATACATGGAGAGCCGGTGAGGCAGAGAGATGGCAAAGTCGTCATTTTCCGTAAAATCTCTCGAGGCATTCTCTTGTGTGTAAGAAAAGTCCCGCGTAACGCTCGATGACTGACCGTGATCCTCGACGACAATATGCCTTTCGGTAGAGCGTGCTCCTGTCCCGGAGGCTGGTTCATCGGCCTCTACTTGTCCCGTCTCCGACACCTTCCTCTTGCCGCCACGAAGTGCTATTTCTCTTCGGAGCACCGCCAGCCAGTTATCCATACTTTCCGGGTTTTCGAAGATGAGCAGCATATTGGAAACACGTCTGTTGTCTCTTATCGAAAGCTTTGACCGACGTGATTTGGTGTCTGCGAGCGAGTTTCCGTCGGCATCCGTGGCTGAAGCTACCTGTAGAACCCAATGTCTCCCAGGAATAAGGTCGCTAGCGTAAGCAGCAGACGTTGCTGTCAGCTGCAATATCTTTTCCGGTACTCGATTATAGGTGCCCTCTGCAGCGTATTGAAGCAAGTATCCAGAGGTAATCAGGACGAATATCTTACTCGTCCACTCCAACGGGTTCCTTAGGCTGGCCACTCTCTGTTTCTTTTTCAAGATTTCACCTCTAGCTTTGATGTTGAGGTCGCCAACATGTTCTGGAATCCTGATTCCCTGAATGAGCTTGCTACCCCTCGACTCGCTATTTCGGGCGAGAGATTCGACAGAGACATTGCAGGCTGGCAGGGTCGCATGCTTTACTGCCTGCGGATATACTTGAAAGAGTGCCGGCGGTTCCCATGTCGTAGCCACAGTCCGACCGCTCAAGGGTTCGATCAGTTGGGGCTTGCTCGTGCTGAAACTACCATGTGGTGATCGATACGGGCTAGAGAGATCGGGAGCAATAGGCCGTGAGTCGACCGATGCCGTGCTAATAAGGGATGCTTCTGACCGCGACGAGTGCAGTCTATACGGCCAATTGCCAAAGTCTACCAGAGAGGCTCGAATGCCTGCTGGCCGCAGTCCGGACCGCGAAGAGGGTTCCTCAGTGTCTTTGTCTGTTTTACCAGCTTTATTCCTGGTAAAGATACCCCTGAGGCCAATCTTCGAATCTCTTTTCATTGTCTTCTCAGCTCGAAGTGGTACTGCATTTTCTTCCTGAACAACTTTGATATCAGGGGGTCGTGCGCGTCGTAGACTGTTTGGCCGCTCATAAAGCGCATCCAAAGTACTACTTGAAGAGTTTGGAAGCTGCATTTCGCCCATGGCCGCGATTTGAGAGTTGGGTGCCCGTAATGTTACCAAGCTTCCTGTCGTGTTCTGGGATGATATATATGGCGAGAGAAATAGACGTCAAGGTGTGATATGCTCAAAAGAGAGCCGGCACCGCACAGTTGAGTGTTTCCAAGTGAAACAAAAATCCCAGCAGCAAGTCCAATACGATATTCAAACAATTAAAACAGACGAGAGCGTGGATGGTGGTTATGACTAGCGTACTTATAGTGAAATGAGGCCACAATAAGCGCAATGGTATGGCGTGAAAGTTCAACGAAAGTATGAGACCCGGACTTATAAACCAGATGACCAGGGCCAACTCTTGAATTCAGAAAATCGGCGCAAAATCGTCGACGTAGGCCCTCGGATATACTGATATAATGGCGTAGAGCTGATCAGATACAACTGGGTGGGATTTATCCAGTTCAAAATAAGGACCGAATAGCGAACTGAAGAAAACAAAGGTGGCGCTACAGAGTAAAGTAGAAGGAATGGCGATGTATAGGTATATTCCCGAGTTGGTGATCAACCAAGTTTGGCAAATGCGACCGAATTAGGTATCGATAGAGACAAAACAAGAAAATCGAGACAAGAACGAGAGACGGAAGAAAAGCTCTATCAGAGCAAAGGACTGACTGATGCCCGAGCGAGCCACTAATATGCGGAGCGCTACGGGAAACAGAAGGGGAGGCACCCACCAGTTAAGTCGTAGTTGGTAGCGCATTGAAGTACGGAGATGTGGGTTCGTGCTGGGTCCACGAAGAACCCCCTGCAGCAGTGACACAGACTGTCGGGGTCGGGTCAGGGATCTAGGTATAAGCGGGCGGCACTGTTCTGTCGCCTTCCGTCCAGACTGGCCTTTGGTACTGTACTTGTAAGTACTATTTAGTTAGTCGTGGCTCTGATCAGTCGAAGTCACGATAATACATGAAGATCGCATCAACGGCTCAACTCTTGCTCTCCTAGGTGCTGCAAGCCTGCATTGTATCTTTTCAACTCTCTAATCGTTCTTCCCTGAGGCACCCTGGTCCATTTGTTATTCAGCTTAGGCTGTCAGCCGAAAACAAAATTGTCTGTGATCTGATCGGCGAAACGCGCAACCCAATAACCACCTCTCCTCATGCAGAATAAGAAATTCGGCTATTATGTTTCCTATTTTATCTGTTTTACGGTAGGAACCTATACTATCGCCGGAGATAATAGGTACTCACATAGGTAAGCACTGACAGGTGAGAATTACGCATGGTTGCTGTAGGACATACGTAGCCTATTACACACCCACAACCGGCACTCAACCTCGAAGCGATCTCCAATCTTGAGCCTCAGCTCGTAACGCGCCAACCGACAACCTAGAGCAGCTCTCCATTATCTTGAAAAAGGACAGATATCGCATTCTAACAACGCGCGTCGTCGTGTCACCAAATCTAGAGTGCAGCGAACACAGCAGACAGGAACCCATGTACGTATGCACATGTACGTGCGTAAGGTCTGTTTCTGGAAATCGGGTTTAGGTGTCATGCAATGACGTCCAATTACCATCAGCTTCATTTCACATCCGGGATCTGTCACGTTCCGTGCCGCCCTGGGGGTTTGATCATGTTTGGAGTTGGTGCAAAGAAACGCGTTCGTGTCGCCTTGAATCCCTGACCAGTCTAGCGAATCAACGACGTGTCAACGCACAACGTTATTCCGAGTTTGCTCATATTGCCTGGGGTAGGTATTGTTTCCCAGCAATGCCTGGTCAGCACGACCAACAATTGAGTAAGAGCGGCAGCTCATTCTCGCTTTTATGGCTGCCGGCGTCGATGGTTATTGCTGACCAAGCCGACTTTTTGTATCTATATGTGTAAGCTAACGAAGACTTCACTTATGCTCGGACGAGTTTTTGAAGAACGTATTGGTGCTAGATCAGCACAGTTAGTTTGAATGGCCGAGTCGGCAGGGGAAAGAGTCCTAACAAGAGAGAAACGCTCGTGGCTTGGCGGGCTGCACGAACAGTCCTGGCGATTATTGTTCTGTTTCTTCGGCATAGAAGTTGTGCCACCAGTACCTATTCTACAGTGTACTCGAGTCGGCGGATTTCGTCAAAGCTAGATATACTAAAATATTGCGATAGTTCTGTAAGTATTATTGAATCTCTGAGAATTCTCTATGACTCGTACTACCGTGTTCGTCGACAAAACCCATTCCACCTAATTACTAATTATGTGTCTCACCATGGACGACTAGGTGGTTACTGAATCGAATAGACGTCAGTGGCCAGGCCAAAACATGGAAGAGCCTGGTGTTATTCACTTAAAACTACGTACCAAACTCATGAATGTTCTGTTTCCTTCTTTCCGTGGTGTCTCGTTACACCTCTGGTACATGTTTCTAATGAGCCCGGTTTATATACCAGGGTGCATATAGCAGACGAGCCCCATGCCGCCTTAGACTTGTCATATCTGAGAGAAAGCAGCTTTCCGCAAAATTATTCATTTCCAGATACGAACTAGTTGGCACCCGACTCATCTTTGGTTGCATTGCTATGCTTTTGTGAATATATAGGTTTCTGTACTTACAATCCTGTATTTTCAAGCCGCCCAACGCTCACGACAGACTCACGAGTTACTTCTATAATAATTAAGTACATTGCTTGCAGCGATGGACTTCGCACTACCTCCACACTAGGTACACTGCTGTACTGTAACAGATTTTGTCTGGTGCCACTAAATGTGGTTCCTGCAGTAGCTCTATGCGCTAGATTTTTCTGGCCTTCCGGAGATTCGGGTCAGCATGAAAATATTGCAGTCCATGGCCGGTCCTATAGGCCGCCTGTGTACTAAAGAAGGCTCATTCATCAAAGCTATACTGTTAACGGCTGCCGGCTTGCTATCATATGTTCCTTTCCGTTATTTTTGTGTGTGTTGGTCCTTAATATTACTAGCCTGGTCCCTGTCGTCTAGCGGCAAGTTGTGGCGTTGTATCAATAAGCAAGCAATTCTCCATTCCCGCCCTATCGGGCGAACCACTCGGCGCCACACCGCCCTCCTAGTAACGGTCAGCTTTATCCCGAAGTAATTTTGGCATACAACTTACCAGGTGTTGCATGAATAATTTACAGAACGAAATTCCAGCCATCTCATTTTACATCGTTATTCAACATGCAGTCAGGTGCGGGTTTCGTCGAGCAAACTCAGCCCCGAAATCAACAGACATACTTAAGTACATAGTCGTACCTCAATTATTTCAATACCAAGACGTGATATCCACCACATTATGATACTATATCCGGCGGATGGATGGCCGGTTTCTTGGTGCTTCCCACATAGTAAGGGTACCACGTGTGAGGAGCACAAGGGTCTCCCATCAGCATTTAAGGCCTGTTAGTATCAATCTACCGCAACGATTCATTCATTGTGATCAAGCGTGTCGCGTAAGCGCAGGATTTTGGCAGCATCAGACTGTACGTGGTGTAGCGCACATGGATTGGGCGCGGGTGAAGTTGCACTGTGGCTTTCGTTATCAATCATCATCATCTATCAATACCGGGGGTTGCACCGACCCGATATCTTGGTAAGATCCTGGTGTACACGTGTATATATCCCGAGACAACTACCTAACCTAGTGTGAATAGTGTAGTGTACAGTACCCGTACGTACGTAACTCATATATCGAACGATTATTTCACTGCCGGTTGGATTTAAAATCTGACATGAATACTCACTTGCCGACACTGTACAGGATGGATGTGACAAGAACCATTGTTTGATTCAGAACTGCCGTGGCGCCACGCCAATCCGGGGAAAACGCCACGCACTCGCTGTAGAACTTCGAAAGAACACCCACTGTAGTTCAACCTGACGATCTCACTGGCTAATAGAAAACTTGTACGATTCGTACCCCAATATAGATACGTAAGCTAATATTATTCATAATTAATTCACCTATGATTGCTTTTTCGAAAAGCCATTGGTTCTTTTCCAGCTCATGGAGAATGGCTTGGACTGGTAAGTAGGGACTTTGGGTCGCTTTCGTTTCAAATCCTTAACCCTGTATCCGTCCTGTACCACCCACACTACGTGTAAGTAAGGTGTCGGATGGTAAACTAACGTTTGGGTAGGTAGAATCAACGTAGCAAGAGTTACACGGTGGCGCATGTGCAGGATGATGCGCATCGTTCCGTTCCATCGAATGAAATAATCCCTTGCATCGCCGACTACTCCTCACGGCTTCTTCCGTGACCAGCTAATTGTTACTGACATCAGTGACACACATAACTATCGCATACGTCAAGTTTGAGATTGAGATTTCCTCCCGTTTAGGGATTAACACGTCCTGTAAGCCATGATGACCTCTACATATGCCAGTGCTATTAATAAATAGCCATGCCTGACTATATCGTACCTGTGCCTATCGTGTGGTGATCCGTATCATCCGGCGTAGCTAATTGAGTAAGTCTTACTCAACACCGGCAGACCTGCACGGCGGCCCGTCGAATAGTCTCTCCAGCTCCGTCTGAGAAACGCCGATCAGCTGCGACAGCCGTTTCTTGAGCTCGTCGACCGAGATCTCACTGTGATCGTGACTTCCAACGTTGTTGTCATCTTCTTTACAGCCGCCAAGTCGAGCATATGGGATGTTTTCATCCTCGTTGCTGGCCTGTCTCTTTGCTCTAGTCCGCTTTCGCGGCTTACTAGCAGCACCCATGCCGCATTTCGGAACTAGCGGTCTATTGAATATAGGCCGTGGGATCTTCGTAGCAGGGCTCGTGGGTGCAAATTTTTGAGGACCGTATTCGCTCTTTCTTAGACTCAGCTTTACTGTCGTCGTTCCTGCCTTCGCCTTCGATAGCGATGCTAACGATAGTGACAAAACGTCTCCACTTTCTTTATGCTGCTTCCCTTCCTGATTCATTGTCTTGATTCCTTCATCTGCTGTTCGTTTCGCTCCTGTTACTGCTGCTTCTCCATCTTCTAGACTGCCCTCCACTGCCAGCAACAGATCCGATAGCTTCAGGTGTCTCGTAGTTACCATCTGCCCGTATTCTTTAACTACAGGTTCACAAATCACGTCTTCCCGGGCTGGAGGAATCTCAAGCTCTGGATATATCCGACCATCGTATTGCGGGATGCGGAACCAAGCCCCGGTTCGTCTGTTCCAGACGCTGCTATCATCGTCGCAATGGAAGTCGGCCATCGCGGCCGTTGCATGATGGTTTGCTTGCGTCAAGAGCGTATATAAGCCGACAGTGCGTAATGCGATGCTGTCCCCGGTCAGGAATCGCGGCCAAACCAATGCTTTTGCTTTATGTGGCGTTGTCGACCAACTCGCCTCAGTGAATAAACAGGCGACGCTGCAAACTGCAAGTTAGTCTCAACCACCTCGCAGACGACGAGTAAGCATAGATATGAAATGGCACAAGACGGTAAGAACAGAAGGCGCACACACTAATCTAAAGGAATTGAGTAATGGGCACGATACTTTGGCCTCAAGCGATGGTAGTCCCAATTCAGAGCCTGTCGCCATGCAACGCCGTCCGCAAAACTGAAGTCATCTCGTAGCCTGGCAAGGTCGCGCACGGGAACCGGGATCCAGCCTCCGAAAATAGCAGCAATAAAGCTATCTCCAAGTTCCATTTCTAGATCGCCACCGTAGAAGGGTTCGCGCATATCCCGTCTCAGAGAGCGGCGGTATTTCCAGTACATGGCGTGACCAAGCCTAACCTCAGGCATCTGTTGTTAGCGAACGAGGTGAAATAAGAGTCGATATATCTTGTTAACGGTGTCACTCAACTCGTGTAATAATGTCACCGTCGTCATAAATGCAGTGAGCAGATACTCCTCGCTCCGCGCCTTTCCTCGGCGACGTAACTCCGCTAAGCGGGCAGGATACTCGGCCATGATTAGAATTGTTAAGTTGCGGGAACCCTTGTGTAGAGATATCCTGTCGAATTTCTGGATGGTCTCATATTCATCTATCTCATCAAGAGGCAGTCCAGCAGCTCTCGGATGGCGACAGGTGTAGCCATTCCAACCTTTCTGCTTGAATATGTCCTTGTCTATCTGCCATTGTATCAACTTCGGATACTCATTATGAAGCATGTTTCGCGTGAGGCACCTCCATTTGGCCTGTTTCTCAGGAGTTGCCCAAGGAGCCCGATCATGTCTGACTATTGAACGAGGAGTTATGTTATCTTTATATGTTGATGCGGACTCATAACCAGTTCGTTCCCTTCCTGGGTAGTCCTCGCCAAATATATCGTCCACCAAGAAATCGGATAGCCAAGGCAAGCCAGTGGCTTCGAGAATCCTGCTTGCCAGTAAAATAGGTTGCTCGAGTTCTTTGTATAGTTCTGGTTCTGCCTCAGTCCAATTGGCAAATACAGGATGCGCGTGGCCTTCTAAATCTATTTTCGTTGCAGTCTCGGTTCCTAGCCAGGTATTGTTTAGAATCTGACTCCGCATAAGAGATTATCTAAGAGAAGCCAGATGGAATTCGACCGACCAGTTGCACGACATCTAACCAGTTCCTCCTTGTCCCATTTCTTCGCTATTGAGCCGGGCTGGACAGCAGCTTGATGAGGCGTTTTTGTGGTGACCCGGGACACCATCATTGAGATGTCGTCTTTCGATGCACGCCATCCGCAAGAGAATTAGAATACCCAATGGATTCATCCACTAGGACAACTTATTGAATGCATCGATTAACTATGCATGTCGTGATGCGGCCTAAGGAGGTGGCATTCCAATGCCCTTGCCGGAACCGCATGCTAAGGAGTTCTATTTATTTATTGATCTACTATTACTTGCCACTTTGCCAAATCCGGCAAATTTCGAGTCTTTATGACTGTGTCTCAGCCCTATTTCCCCTTCCGTTTGGGCATCGCTTAATGTTCATACTCCATCCTGCCGTCCCCTATGACGCGCCAAAATTCCTCGATGATCTCCTTCTGCCCGCTAGGCGCTGGGCGCACAGCAAGATACTTCCGAGAATCAAGCTCAGGTTCCCAGGACCCGGGGTTCCCACTGGCCATGATGCCGCCGGCCTCAGAAAGAATACACCAGCCGGCGCAGACGTCCCACGCCCAACAACCACCCTCCCAGTAAACATCGAGCTGGCCAGCAGCAACAGCGCAGAGATTGAGTGCAGCGCTTCCCATGCTGCGCAGAGAGTGGACCATGGCGCCACCGTTCTCTTTCGTCGCGCACAATTTCTTGAAGACCTCGGTCTTGACCTCGTAGTTCACGCCATCACGTTGACTTCCCCACTCGATACTGACGAGACTCCTATCTAGCCCGGTGAGCGGAACTGGGCTCTTCGCCAGCGGCAGCTTGGTCTTGCGCCCCTTGCCGCCCTCTAGACCCCAATTCGCCCCGACCGTCACGAATGCACCATGCCCACGGATTGCGCTGTACAATGTATCCTGCCAGGGGTTGTAGACGACGCCGACAGCAGGGGTGCGGTCGACGGCCAGGCCCAGAGAGATGCAGGCGCTAGGAAACCCGTGGACGAAGTTTGTGGTTCCATCGATCGGATCTACGATGAATGTCGGCGTCGCTGTGATCTGTAGGCCTGGCTTGTACGTCTCTTCGCCGACGAAGGCGAATGTTGGGTATGCGGCAGTCAGGCGCGTGGACACGAGCGCTTCTACTGCCTTGTCGGTTTCTGTCACGATATCGGCAGCTGTATTATCATAATCAGCACGAAGACCGCCCAGTTAATGACTACCTGATCAAAGATATGCTAGCTCAGTAGCATGCCGTGGGAGAGAGTGGTAAGAAGAGCTTCACATATGGAGGGGCAAAATGGCGGGGTAGTTATATGATGACGGACTTACAATTGAGCTTCGTCCCCGTGTCGATATCTGTCGGATTTGCCGCCAGCATCATACGGCCGGCCTCGTGGGCCACCGATATGAGAGTATCATGAATCTCCTGTAGATTGAGGTCCGCCATGCTAATTTGTCGCGCCTGTGATATTTGATGCGTGGAATTAGGTGGATTAAAACATAGGTGAAATAGCACTAACGACAACTCCTGTAGTGGGGTTTGACGTAGGTTATATTGTAATGCATCCGAAACAACCTTCCGCACATGCGGATTTTATAATATGTCATTGGTTCATCGTATAAGTGATAAGGCGGTTTCGGAGAGAGTACCAAAATTTCCCATTGTTACGGCCAAGTCAACAAGCATACTATATTCAAGCTCTCTGTCTGGTAGTGATGCAGAGTTGCAAAGAATCTATGCCAGCAGATAGTCAAGGTAGATACTTGTAGTTACAGGTTGTTTTAAGTAAAAATATTATGTAACCGCCGGCTCCCGACGGCCGTGGCGCCTGTGGAGGGTCGCCGGATCCGCTATCGAGCTGTGCTTTAGCAGACCGAAGCGACAACGATCTCACACATCAAACCACCTTTTCTCGTAAGTTAACGCCGGCGAACACCGTTCACAGACCACCGAGCTGAGCAGGACAGCAATCTAACGGCGGTATATTCAAACAATATCAAGAAACATAGATTATCTTCTCATTAAAGGAGCGAACAAACCATCGTTAACAGTAATTTCTCACTCTTCCAACTTACCATCATGGCGACGAAGACACCCCTTATCACAGTGCTGGGGTCACTCAACATTGACCTGGTCTCCTATGTGTCGCATCACCCCTTACCAGGCGAGACGATGACATCCAACTCCTTCGCCGTGTCACCAGGCGGCAAAGGCGCAAACCAAGCCGTGGCCTGCGCCAAGCTCTCACGCTCGCATAACGCATCCTCAGGCACATCCACGGATGAGAGCGCACATATACGAATGCTCGGTGCCGTGGGCGCAGACAGCTACGGCTCCCTGCTGACATCGAACCTCTCGTCACATGGCGTCGATGTGTCCGGTGTCGTCTCCTCGCCCTCTCTGAAGACGGGCATCGCCATCATCGTGGTGGATGAACCGACGGGGCAGAACCGCATCATATTATCCCCCGAGGCAAACCACAGCCTGCAGCCCGAGGCCTTCACTACATTACCGGGCCCGAAGCCCGATCTTCTCATCATGCAACTTGAGATCCCGCTCCCCACTGTCTTAGCTGCCCTGCGCGCGGCACGAGACGCTTCTGTGCCTGTGCTCCTAAACCCCGCGCCCGCCCAACCCTTACCCGACGATGCGTACGCTGGGCTCGCTCATCTCGTCGTGAATGAGACGGAGGCGGCAGTACTAGGGGATGTTAGCGAGGCAGAGCTCGAGAGCGAGTCGGGTCTGGAGAGCGTATCGAAGAAGTTCCTGGGTCTCGGCGTGCAGAACGTCATCGTGACGCTGGGCGGCCGCGGCGTATTCTACATGACTGCGGCCGGTTCGAAAAGGGGTCTCGTCCCCGCCCTGAAAGCCAAAGTTGTTGATACGACGGCCGCAGGAGATACGTTTGTTGGACAGTACGCTCTCGACGTCGTGGGCGCGGGAAGTGGAGCGGCTTTCGATATTGAAGCTGCAGTGCACAAGGCGAATCGCGCAGCTGCCAAGACAGTAGAGAAGTTGGGGGCTCAGGACTCGATCCCATGGCGCGATGAGTTATGATATAGAGATCGGCTTATGACCACGCCTCCAACCTAATAACAAAATAGAATAGAAGTCACATTGCATAATCAGTCACGTCAACTAAAACACGGTGCTGTGTAAGTGATAGAGGATCTTTATATGAAGGAGCTTCTAAAATGCAACCTCACACATACGGAAGCATTCATATTATCTTATCTCTGTCGCACTCTTCGCGAGGCACTTTATTTTCTAGTATCTCGCCCCTGTTAAACTATTTAGTACAGGCTTAATGAAGCCTGAGTCACGCAAGAGAAGAAGAACCGGCACAGAGCAGGGTCGCATGGAAAGTAGGCCTCTATACCTTCTAGGGCCTATATGAAATTGTGTTTTGAAAAACAGCTTTTGTAATAACCATAACATCCATGTCCAAATCCTTATATCCGTCTACTCTCACCACCACCCTGCAAAACTCCATCGCCCTTCTTTTCTGCGCTCAGGGGGGATGTTTTCTTTGTTAGAAGTGTTAGACGATGAATCTCCCCAGGCCTCTTTGCTACTCATCTCAAGATTCATCATTGAAGGCACCAGGCTCTTCAAGCTCTCTGCGCCTATCGACCTCTGGTTACGCAAGGCAATGTCGCGTATCATTTCCCTTCTACGATCTACTTCCGATTTCATTTTTATTGGGCTGGTACCAGTCGACAGCCTCCCTGTCGTAGTTCGCCCAGCAGCACCAGATGAGTTTCCAACGTTGGTCGCATGTATAGTTGGATGGCTGCGAGAGGTCCGACGGCGCATCTCCGCCCATATTTTACGGGCAGGGTCATCTTCTTGTTCTGGGGACGGAGGTTGAAGATCAGCTTGCCTGTGTGACAACGACGTGAACGGGTCCAAAGATGTTGTGGCCTGGTGACTGAGGCTATCTTTAGCCTCCATAGCTTTGGAATCATCAATAATGGTCATATTCCTCATGACTACGCCGGCCTGATGCGTTTTCTGGGGAAATATCTGGTTGGCGCGAAGGGGGCCCCAGTAGGAAGCAACAATATCGAATAATGAACTCTTATTGGCCTCAACATGAGATGTGCTCCATGGCGAGTGTAGAGCGTGCTTGTCGATGACACCTGTTGCGGTTGTCTTAAGCCGTGTTTGACAATCTACTGTCCCGTCTATTGGTGTGGCGTTGTTCGATGTGGAAAACCCAGAATGGTGATATTGTAAACACACCTGGAGGTATTTAATATGATCAAGTCCAAGCTCGCTTTCGAGATCAGCGATAAGTTCATCAGACTTTCGTATCATAGTTCCATGTGGGTTTTGGTGCCGTCTACAATCTATTTGGACCTTTGCTAGTACCAGAATAGTAGAGCCGAGATTAAGAAGTCTTAAATAGTGTAAGCATAACAGAGATAAGTCTAAAGGAGATAGAGAGCCATGGTCTCTTACCTCTTATTATCACCTGTTATGACTTCGAGTATGGTAGTTTGCGACGTCGGAAAAACATCAACTTGTAGGTTGTAAAGATATCCAAACCGAGATACACTGCCTACACGGAGAGGATTCGATAAAAGTGAGCTGTCCTCGGTGTTCGCATCCAACATGTTATCAATGTGTGGACGAGACAGTCGAACAGAAATCTCGATAGTCGCCCAAACTGCATATACGGGGCCTTTAAACGTTTGCACCTCGGGTGTTATCGAAACATGTGGAACGAGAAGGTGGCAATCATCATTGTAGCTAGCCGATGTGGGTATGTTAGAAAAGGAGGTGTCCAAGTGCGCTGAGCTTCTATACTCAGGAGGCTCCGAAGCTGATACCTCGTCGAGGAATCCTGCGCTTGGTGACGGTCCGATCGACGACTGGTCGGAAGATGAACTGCGACTTCGTGAACTGTACCTGCGGCAAGTGGTACCAGAAGAAGAGATCCGCTGCCTCGAAAACCACCGTAAAGGAGCTTGCGACTTTGGTTGTCGCTGGGCTGAAGGAATTCGATCAGTATTTGGTTTAAAACTATTCATCTTGAAGGTAGATTTTCCGTTCGTAACTTGTTCGTCGTGGGCGCGGGGACCCTGACCAATCGGACCAAGGCATTGACGCTTCTTCATCACACTTAGCGGCCGTTCCGGGCCATAGTCAATGCTGCCGTTGCTCGTGTCTCTTTTCGCGTTGTGACGAAACTCCACGGTCTTAGTCCTTTTGATTATATGGAGCGGGGAGGGGATATCGGACTTTGGAGTTTGGCTTTTCCATGGAGATGTTCTCCCTCTCGGTAGCGACATTTTCCTCGTTCTGGCCGATAAAACTGCTCTCAATAGTCACTAAGCTATCGACCGGTCGACTCATGAGATTTAATGGGATTACTGGAGGCGGGTCTTTGCGTCGTAGGCTTTTTAGTAGAGGAACACGCGGGCAACGAAGATGCAGGTTGAACCCTTTGATGATGCACCCTATGAAAAACAGAACGAGTACTCCAGGGGTCACGACGGTAACAGCGATGATAGTGGGCGAAACCTTTACAGGCATAGCCGAATGATGCTCAATTGATATTGGGCCTTTAGTGCGAGACACTGGCATAAATGTGTTCCAGATATAGGATGTCCTTGGAAGCGCTGAACAAAACGAGAACAAGAATGAATTTACATAGTTATGGGGGTATATGGATTTACATAGTTATGGGGGTATATGGTTGCAATAGCGCGCAGCGTAGAATATAACGAGAGCGAAACAAGAGGCAAATCCAGAAACTGAAAAGGTTGCAAGTTCCCAGAATGGAAAAAGCGCGGCGAGTAAGTAGCTCTTGTCTTTACCAAATGTAAATTCCCTTGCGAATGAGACGAATCAAGGCGAGAACATCTGTCGCGGCTCAAATATAGTAGTGCTTGCCTGAGCCGGTGAATTAGACTTCAAGAAGGATGATCTAAGGTGCGTAAGAGGTTATCCTTTATAGAGGTGAGGTCGTCATCTCCGATATTTAGAAATCGCATCTGTCAACCGGTGAGCAATTCAATGTAGTTTGTAAGTCGTATCGTATCACACTTACGACATCATCAGCAGCACCAACGCCACCAAACATGACTGGTTCCGATAAGCTGGTCGCTACACCCTTCTTGACCCTCTCCTCCCAGACGCCTTCCCAGTTCCACTCTCCAGGTTTTCTTACCGAGCCTTGGCTTGTCGGGGAGGTTACTGCGGCCGCCTCTCCGTCACCTGAAGGCAGTGGCTCAAACTCCTTCCCTTTCTCAACGCGATATGTTCGCCAGGCGTGCCATGCACCTGGATTACCCGCTGCCTCAAGTGGTATTGTGTCCAACACATCTTCATCGTCAAAGGTGCTGCGAATATAGTGGAGGACGGCAAATATAGACACCTCATTCTTTTTTGCGTCAAAGAATCCGGGAGACTGACCCATCGCTGAACTCCTCGAGCTGTGTGTGCCTCCACTACTGAGATCCGTTGGCGGCGGCGGTCGATGCGGAGTCTGTCGAGCTGCGTGGTTTCCATCAGATTTTTTATTCTCGGCTGATTTCCGACCCCGACGACCAAACCAGTCTGGAAATCCGTGCCTCAAGCTGAAGCCTCCAGGTGGCAGACGTTCTTCATCAGTTGCGCTCACTGTACCGTTATCCTGTACGTCGGTGGAATACATATATGTGCTAAGAGGTGTGATCAGAGGATGGAACATGTCGGTTGAGAAGGTCACCAAGGGTGGCAGCTTGGGATAAGAGTCGGGAAATGAGATCTGGAACCGCATAACAGCCGGGGCATACGGGCCTCGTGTTCACGTTAGAAGAAGCGACAAGCGAAAGTGTTTCTTTGCGAGTCTCACCATCGCGCACAAAAATGGCGCCAGACCAAAGACTTGGGTCGCCGGGCGTTAAGCCAACGTAGACTCCATCCGGACAAGCCTGTTTGAGCCCAGCACTGAAATTCTCGTCAGTCATCGCGATCTTGATTCGAAGAAGCTTATTCCTGCTGCTGTTGTAAGTTACACCTACAATTCGGCTAATAGATGCTGTCTCCTAAGCGCTGGTAACGTGCTAAACTTTTGGGAGGCCATTTCGTCTTACGCGACCAGATCTCCCGCGAACATCAAGGAAAAGGTTTGGGAAAGAAAGGAACAGCATGTATTGTTGAGACACTCGGCTCTTTAAGGCGTTCATGCGATGGAGGTACCTAAGGTCCATGGGCGTTGATCGTCAGGACGTGGCTTATCGATAAGATGCCGCTGTGAATTTACGGCATTACATGTACCTACTGCCCCGCGTTGCGTTCTATCTATCCGCATTGCCGACATATCGTATTCTGTTTTGTAGGTATATGGAAAACTATCTACATTTATCTTACGCCTTGTGCTCTTCTCACCCTCTACCGCTATAGCATGGCCGAGAACATCATTTTCAGACCGATTTTATGAGTAATACATCAAGGGCACGAAGACGGTGGGTCGGCCATATTGTAGGTTAGGAAGTCGTTAATGACTGCCTCTACTTCTTAGTATAGTTTAAATCTACCTAGGTACCGTTTCCTTCTCATTTCACTTAATGAGCTATACTTTATTTGTTTTGTCTGTTGTTAAACACGTGTGTTATGCTTAAACTTGTGTTTTCCGGCGGTAATGCCTCTCGCATACCACGCTATGATCTCCGAATACAAGCATAACCATCAGAAACATTTCATATAGCCAGCCTTGTCTTTTTGAGTCACGGAAATATATATAAATGAACACAGCGGAACATCTAAGCGACTCTCAGATGTCATCATGCAGGACTGTTTTGAAAGGGCTGCATATAAACGCCGAAGATGGCCGTAAGCGGAAGTAGATAGAGATTAGGTACCACCTTTTGCCGCGCGGATCATAAGGAACCTGTGCACGCTTACAGTCCACTGATCTCAAATATGAAATTGTTTCTGGGAACTTTAGCACTTGTACTATAGTTTCTACTTTAGGCTATCAATTGGGAAAGTAAGGATGGTCTTGAGATAAATAGTAAGAGCCAGGAACATACTGTAGTTACGTATGTACGGCATAGGTAGGGCCCCTTCCACCCCTCATCCACCGATTGCACCCAGCATCGATGATACATGGGGAGGCTTATTCTTTGCTGTTGTCAAGCACTATCATCTCATATTTTCACCCTTAATCGCTGTCATGATGAATTTAACTTGACGAAACCAGAAGAGCGAGGACCAGGGAAGACCAGGAGATATTAATTGCTTACTGGGAATTCACGTCCCCAGAGCATCCGTCAAGCGACTCGCCGTCTCAGGCAAAATTATTTCCCTAGCCAATCCCATAACCTCACAAGCATTGCCGGTGCTAATTGAGCCCCCTCATTAACCGGGTGTCTATCCCCCCACATGACTCCCAGAGACGCGGATCTATATTCCTCACTTATAGCGAGTGCTATTCGGGGGTTTTTATTGCCCGCGATGTCTCTTTTTCAATGGTTCGACTGAGGTGTTCCTTTCCTCCTGACGACCATATTATTGTCCGCATTGTTCCTGCAAATAGGAGCTGGTGTATCGTGATAGATAGTCTGCTATTGTTCTCCGTTTCATCGCCAATTTGAGGGCGTGGTATACCATCATGTCGGACGTCACTGACCTACGGATATCGGTGATCGGCGCAGGTAAGAGCTCTTTACAGCTTCCTCCACTATAAAAACTTCATCTCGACTCATAATGCTGCTCGTATAGGAATGGGTGGCCTGGCCTGCGCCCTCGCCTTTGCGAAAAAGGGGTTCAAGAAAATCGACGTCTATGAAACCGCGTCGAATCTAGGCTTCGTTGGCGCAGGCATACAGCTGGCGCCGAATCTGGCCCGTGTCCTGGACCGCTGGGGATGCTGGGCCAAGATCCAGGCCGAGGCAACTACGGTCACATCGTCGAGTATTCGCGAGGGCTCCACGAATAGAGAATTGACTCTCGTTCAGATGGGCGATGTTTCCGAGCTGTATGGCTATGCTCATTGCGTTGGCCATCGTGCATCCCTCGCCGGTAGTTTGTTCGAAGGATGTCAAAATGAACCAGCCATAACTTTCCATTTCTCGACCGCCTTAGAGAGTCTCAACACGTTCGGTCCTAATAAGGTATCATTTACGGTACGACCCCGTGGCGGCGAAACATATGGCGTGGAAACCGACATCCTACTCGCTGCTGACGGCATCAAATCCTCTGTACGGACAGCCCTGCTAAGGTCAATCAACAGCTCGGCCGAAGTCGAAGATACGGGGCAAGCAGCCTATCGTATCATGTTGTCGCGGTCTCAGATGGCGCATGACCCCGAGATGCTCGAGCTGTTAGATTCAGATTGCGCGTTGAGGTGGATTGGCGAGAAGCGACACATTGTGGCATATCCAATTAGCAACAAGAGTATTTACAACTTGTCCACATGCCAGCCAGACACAAACTTTGCCGCAGCTCCTAGTGTAACATACACGACGCGAGGCGACAAGAGCGCCATGTTGAAAGTATATGGGGACTTCTGCCCCCTCGTGCTACGCATGTTGGATCTTGTCCCCGAGGGAGAGGTTTGTGAGTGGAGGCTACGCTCACACAAGCCGTTGGAGAGGTGGACGCTCGGCGCAGTGACCCTTATCGGTGACGCCTGCCATCCGACCCTACCGCATCTCGGCCAGGGTGCTACAATGGCCATCGAAGATGCCGCCGTAGTGGCCGAGTGCGTCAGTGCGGTTCCTGTGGTCGATGGGAAGATCGATAGGGATGCGCTATCACGTGCCCTACAAGTATATGAACTGCTGCGTAAAGACCGCACATATGAACTCGTCGAGATGGCGGCGTTTTCAGGACGCACACTTCACCTGGGCGAGGGCAAAGCCAAGGAAGAGCGCGACCGCCAATTCGCAGAGGCGCGCAAGAAGGGCAATGCGGTGCCAGACAAATGGGCGAGTCCCGATGTACAGAAGATGATCTACTCGCACGACTGCGTCACAGAGGCCCAGGAGAAGTTTGCGGAGTTATTCTCGAGTTTGGGTACGGAGAGGACTAATGGCGTCGCTAAATGATGCGCATCAGCTGAGTTATATTTCCTATTATCACGGAGCACGCATCACCAAGAACACTGGGTTTGTTAGAGAGGCACACTGCAGCGGATTGTGGTAGTAGAATCTGAAATCTATACCTCTAGCGATAGTTCGTTCAGTAGAATTGCTGGATGAGAAGTATACAGCGAACTTGATGCTATTACAAAAGAACCTTACTATAAGTATTTCCTGTACCTAAACGCCGAATCTTACCGCCAGACGGGCGCGCCACCCTTCGAATGATTGAAATACAATGTCTCTGACTCCTCCAAAGGTACAATGCGTATACCCACACCCAGTCTCGACAATTAGTCGAGAGGTTTGACTTGGAAGGCCCGGCATACAAAGCAGCTCGTTTCCGAGTAGACATTATGCTTGCCTTCCCCATCTTGTATGAACACGTTCTCGCCGCGCAGTCGCAACGGCCTCTGACGCCCTCCGATATTATTTACTTTCCACTGTACCTACGCGACACATTGTCCTGCGGCTGGCCCGCGATCGCGCCGTCGGTGGTCTGCTAGCAACACGCCCCGGGAGCCTAGAAGAGGAGATCGAGGCAACAGCAACAAGCTAATGTTCCTAGCAGAGCACCCAGACACCCGCCAGCCGCGCCACCACCGGCTGCCCTGTCTTGGGGATAGTAGCCGCCCTGCGGCGGATAATAGCCTCCCTGTTGTGGCGGGTAGTAGCCGGGCCCTTGCGGAGGGTAATATCCCGGCTGGCCCTGCGGGGGGTACTGTTGTGGCATCTGTTGGTGATAACCCATGTTTGGCCCGGGTGCGTATCCGGGGTAGTTTGGGTCTCCGCCGTACGGCTGTTGCTGCTGATATGCGGCTTGCGGTGCCTGCGGGCCGCCGTGGTAGGCGGGCGGTTCGTCGTATTTCTGAGACATTGTCGGTGGTGGTTTATGCGGAAAATGGGGTGGGGAGGGGGTTCGTTGGCTGGTTGGTTTCGGGAGAGTCGGCCGCCTATAATACGGCGCAAAAGGACGGAGATGGTAGATGATGGAAAGCAGTCGGTTGAGATGGACAAATGTTGCCAAGAAGCGTGTATGATGTAGATTGTGGACGCTTGTTGTTGTGTGTGTGAATTGCGAACCAGATACTTGAAGGGGTGAAAGACAGAAGGGGAAGTGTCAATTAAGTTGGACTATGTTGGAAACACCGACGAAACGTGCACGTGCACGTAGTGTTAGTGAGCGAGACTCCGGTAGATTCGGTATGTGTTTGGGCTGTGTCGAAGCGGTTTCGCTTTTTCTCTGCGTGACGGCCGTAACACGGCTTCTGCAATAGGTATGCTACAATAGGTATAAGGATGCTTTTGGGCTGTGGCGAAGCCAAATGGCCGCGTGGCCTAGGCCACCACCTTGGCTTCAATGCGTTTGACTGATCATATTTGGAATTGTACAAAAGCTAAGGGATCTCGCTCTCATTGTCATTGTTCTTGATTCCCCGATTCTCTCTATGTTCTTATCTCTTTATGTTTCTATTCGTTTAGCTCAAGAATTAGCTATCTCGAAATTACTGGACGACTTCCCTATCCGTTTGTACTAAAATAGTATGGGCAGGAGTATATTGTTGGAGTACGGGAGTATAATTGATTAGTTCATCAACTAACCCCTGTTATCAGAGCTATTGAGAAGGGCCCATAATATGCAGACTGTGTAAGTGAGTGAAGATGAGGCCGCCAACAACATCCACATCTATTATATTGATAAATATGTCATCCTCCGTCCCGGGCTGTGGTCTCAAACTATAGCATGATTTCCCTCTTTTGTCTTTCTATTTCTTAGGTGCTTGCTTACCTGCAGGTCTTACAAGTAGGTACTCACGTGTGAGGCCCCGTGAAGGATATAAGGATGTAAATTCCACACCTGCATTCCTATATGTGCCTACAATACTTCGTGGACCCTACGACTGGGTTCGCTATGAGTACACCCCCCGCGTGATACCAGTAAATAGCGGGGATGAAGTTGAAGGAACACATACTGCTGCTGGCCCTACTGCTGGCCCTGCTGGACTCAGCCCTCGTGGGGTAATGATTTACAAAGCCACGCGTGTCTTTATCGGTCTGAATGTTGCCATCCCATCAATTCGTCCAGATCTAGCCTTTGTGTGGTTCATTATATGCAAGGCCGAGCCGTGCCTCCGAAGCAGCCAACGTACGACTATGTCGTTTGTTCTACCGCTTTGAGCCATGTTCTATGCATGCTTCTCTTTTCCATGTCATTGCGTCCATGTATCTATACCTCGATTATATGATCTGACGTAAGACCCACCGCGATGTCTTCTGGAATCCAGGATACCTGGAAACACATTGGTTTTCCCCCTCGCTACCCTTCAATCGACACTTTTGGGTTGGGTACGAAGCAGATGGAGCTCGAGGACCGAATTGTTGTCAGATGCAGGGAGAATTTCCGATTGCCAAGGCGTGCGCTGCTTAGCTTAGTAGAGAACAAGTCACGAGGGAAAGAGCTGTTTACGTTTAGGTGAAGAAGACTGTACATGTTCCAACTTTCGAAATGAGTGGTTGTGATTTGTGATTCATCAGGGTAAGTTGTTAGTGCGTGGCTGCGCCGATGTGACAGAAGCAAGAGAAGTAAAAATCGGGGCATATACAACTACGCAGAAAGAGGTATTGGCCGGTTTGTTCTTCAACGTTGTTCTAGCCTGCTTAGGATGCATACAAGCCTTGTTCGAAGAAAAAAGAGTCTGAAGATATAGTACTACATCGAGTATCTGCATTACCCAGACTTCTCAAGCAAGATAAACATGAGAACCGCCCAAGAAGTTATTTTCTTATACTATGTACTTAACTGAGTTGTCATAAGCGGCATGGCAATTTATTTCTTAGGCCAGGTTGGTACCTAGTGGGTAAGTTTAAGCTCTGGCGGTTTTGAGACCCCACTAAGAGATAGATCATGACCACATCTTAAATTGATATGTACACCAATATCTCTGGAGCCCGGTGGCTTTATGGGCGCTCACTACTGAAACTTTGAAAGTCGCAGCACGTTAATGAAGCAAAGTCCCGTGACTATATCATACGTGAACAGCGAAGAGCCCTTGCAGAAAACACGTGGTCGTATCGATTCCCAACTGCTACAGAGGTCGCGATAGGGCCAACACTGTATGTAACCCCGGGGCTGGTATAATCAGAGAACCAGACAGACAAGCGTTTGGTGCTCAACCACAATACCAGAATGCGGAATGGCAGAGACACCGCTCTATTTCTCAGCAGCCGACCGTGAGCGCTTGGAGCCTCACCTACCGCCTCCACAATCTCCCTCGCAATCAAAGCGCACGGATTCACCGCCATTATCGTCCACACTCCCCTTCACAACACTCACTTTCGCCACTTCGCTAGACTCGGCACTGGCACTAGGGCCTGGCATCCGCACCGCACTAAGCGGGCCTCAGTCCAAGGCCATGACGCACTACCTGCGCAGTCGGCACGACGCCATCTGTGTTGGCGTCGGAACTGCTATTGCGGATGATCCGGGGCTGAACTCTCGGCTAGCCGATGTTGCTCATGTTTCAGACGTTGCCGGTGTTGAGGATAAATCAAGCATCAGAAATCGAACCATAACTCGTCAACCACGACCTGTCATCATCGATCCCCGCCTGCGCTGGGACTTCACCGCCCAGAGCAAGGTCATGCGATTAGCGCGTGAGGGAAAGGGGCTGGCGCCATATATCGTGACTCTTGAAAGGGAGCCGCCAACGCACAAAAGGAGTATACTAGAAAGTCTAGGGGGTAAGTTCATAACATTGAACGCAGAGCAGGCCCATCAGGGCGGAAGCAACGGCACTCATCGCCTCGACTGGCGCGTCATCTTATCGGCCGTGCAGCAAGAGGGCCTTGGCAGCATCATGATCGAGGGAGGCGCCGAAGTCATCAACTCGTTGCTGGGTGAGAACACAGATTTAGTAGACAGTGTCATTGTCACAATTGCCCCGACGTGGCTTGGGCAGGGAGGCGTCATCGTGAGTCCTCCACGAACACTCGGTGCCGATAGGCCTGTGGCAAGACTCTCTGATACTTTGTGGTTGCCGCTCGGTGACGATATCGTATTATGCGGAAGGATAGCACGGTAACGTCGTTTAGATATGAGCTTGCGATATCGATGTGCTATATTCGTGGATAGAGTCAAACGAGAGATACGCCCCTATTCCCTCTGAAGTGTATGCTGATGCTGTCCATGTTAATCTTTTCACAATTTTTAAATCCAAAGACAAGACTAGACACATGCTAGAGAATTGGGCGATAAAAGTATAATCGTATTTGCGCCCCTCCATCCAGGAACCCATGGATGCTTGACTAAGGTAGTAGCCATTGAAGATGCTAGTATTATCCAACGCCAGTTGCAGTAACCCAAGAAAAAAAATTAAAACACTGACTTTACTGTTTCCGTTCCGAGGTGACCCATACCCTAGGCATTCCTGAGCCTGTCCAGACCGCGCATCCATTATTCTCAGGTGCTGTATGTAAAAGGAAGATGAAAAAGAAAAATTCGTGTTTCCCATGTGTGCCCCTGTTGTCCATCCACCATGTCCATGCATGTGCCAAAATCGGAATTAAAACCATAAAGATGTAGATAACCATGTTGCCCAGTTGCCTTACCCAGTCTATGCATTACGAAGTCATAAGCCAGAGCCCGTTCATTTCAGGGTTGGAGGACCTAGAACAAAAA
The DNA here is from genome assembly GCA_022385635.1 of Xylaria scruposa. Taxonomy (NCBI): domain Eukaryota; kingdom Fungi; phylum Ascomycota; class Sordariomycetes; order Xylariales; family Xylariaceae; genus Xylaria; species Xylaria scruposa. Next base: position 475,992 of record MU280204.1, read on the forward strand.
GGCAGGCCCTGAACGCGGAAGGGGTATCGGGGAAGAGAACTCCAGCCGCATTTCGAATAATCAAAGTCGGAGAGAGACGCGGGCGTGGCCAACGTTGTTAAAAACCAATAAGTCCAAGTAACTGGTGGGGAATAAGATCGAGAATACGCCGAAAGATAAGGACCCCACGTCTAAGTAAACGCCCAACGAATCCTTGAAATACCACTAAAACGTAATGGAATGGAATGGATCCCATGTATTCTCGATCACGAGCGCGGATCTGTTGCTATTTCGTGCGTGTGGCCCGAGGCCCGATGCTGCTCGGCGACCTCTACATCGCAATCATGGGCGTTGATGTTCTCGTCGTGCGAGGGTGAGCGGATGGAGGGGTCTGGGACCCGAAGCCCGACTACGGCACCGCCGATCGCAACGAGGGCAGTGAACCACCATGCCAGGCCAGAGTATCCGGACTCGAGGCCGATGGCGTAGAGTATACCCGAGATTATCGGTCCGAAAGCGCGACAGAGGCTGGCCGTCGAAGCTGCGACACCGTTGATGGTGCCAAGTACTAGCTTGCTGGGTGCCGACTCGGTCAAAAGGATTGCGTTGCTTGGGTACACGATGGCCGAAAAGGTGCATTTCCACACTATCACCACAGCCAGCCCGATCATACGGTACGCCGGAGGTAAGAGAACGAGGTATGGTGTTACCAAATAAAGCAGGAAATAGGCGACAACGATGAAACGGAAGGATTGCCAGGTCCCAAAACGTGACAAGACTTTCGGAACCACGAACGTGTTCATGAGCAGCATGTAGGCTCCTTGAATGCTGAGGACGATGCCGACGGTCTTCGAGTCGAGGTTGAATCCGTCTACAAATTTGAACGGAAGAGACGTCTCCATCTGATTCTTAGGTGGTGCCGTTGCTAGAAACACAGGCAATAGTTGATCGAATGTCATTGTGTGGCTGAGCTTTGAGTTAGCTTTCGAAAGTGTGCTGCAATGCGTCGACTACTCACAAGGCTAGGATGCCAAAAGAAATGATATTCATAATGACTGGTCGGGTAAATGTCTTAGAGAAACCCACACCCATGTGCTCGCTTGATTGGGTGAGATCCAGTGAGTCTTGAGTAATCGCTGCTGCTGATGCGGATCGGAGGCGGGGTGAGCTAGCTGGCGTGTTCTCGTTCGTTCGGTATGTCGGTAGCTGCTCATCGTGGTTGATGAGGGGGCTCATCTCATCATCCTCGGGTTCCGACAGCTTCGATTTCTCATCTCGTGGTTCGGCACACTTTCGGAAGCCCGTGAGCTTGGACATAATCCAATCGCCTAATTCCAACCCACGATCCCGTTCCATTTTCTTCTGAGCATGCGTCTCCTCGAGGAACAAAAGGCCGTTGATTACTCCGACAAGCACGACAAAGGCACTGAAAAGATTTGGGAGCAGATACGGATATCGGTCCCATATCGTCCCTGGAGGGAAGAGGTTCGGATAGCTGACGCATGGGCGTGCGAGTGCACCGCCAATCATGGGTCCGATGATGGATCTGAGTCAGGTTAGCAACCGTATGTCAGGACAATTGGCCACTGCCAGAGAACTTACCCGAGACACCATACGACAGGCAAAACAGTGTAAGCGCGAGCTGTGATTCGTTTAGCAACAGCATTTCTCACATTCGTGTCTCGGTTCGAAACTTACGTTGATACTCCTTCACAGTAATGAGTTCTGCGATCATGGTCGACAAGACTCCCATATTTCTAAGTGACGGTTAGCATGAAAACCCCGTATCACGAGCATCTGAGACCGTACCCGTTCAGAAGCCCACCAATCGCTCGGGCCATGAGAGCCACCGTGAGGTTAGGAGCAAAGCCAAATACGAGAACACTCAATGCAGTGCCAGCCAAGCCCGTCAGAATGACTGGTTTTCGTCCAATCTTGTCGCTCAAGCGTCCCCACAGAAGGCCAGTCGAGAATTCGGCAAAAGTGAAGGCTGAGGTGACCAGGCCGGCGTAGAACGAGATTCTGCTAGCATCTTCGGTGACATGGAAATCCTCTATCATGAAATATACGTAAGGGAAGATCCCCATGAAAGCAATAGGCTCACAAATTCGGCAGATTGCTGGTGGAACCGGTGTTAGTCTATGGCGTTCATCTGACTTCAGTCAAGGCACGCACCTAGCACGAGCATCTGCCGTCTTGGGAAAGGTGGGATTGACGCATGACCATCACTTAGAGAAGGAGCGGACGTCCTTGCAAACAGTTTTCGTCCCATCACGACAGTCTTAGGCGCCGATAGTCACCCGCTATCTGCAAGACTTTACTGAGAAGAGGTGGTGTGTTGAGGAACTATGAAACAAACAAAGATCTAGGGTGAGACAGAGAAGGGTCGAGATGTCCGGTTATCTGAAGAGAATTCGAGGATGCTAGTTTGAACGGAGAGCTAGTACCCCAGCAACTATTATACCAGGAGGCGCTGAGTGAGAACCAGACAAAGACCAGGTTTGAGTGAGCGGATATGTCTCTGCGCCTGAGACGAGCAGGCGTCTAAGGCAGTAAGATGAGGTAAGATGGGGACAACCAGAGATCGAAGCGGTGCGAGCTTGGCATAAGGAAAGTCCCTGTAATGAATAGTTCCAAGTACAGAGTAGATAGCGATGAAAGTATAATGGCAACGCAAGCCGACAGTAGTCCGAGCTTATCCATGGCGGGAAGGCTATGGATATTAAGGTTATTTAATATTTGAGACCAAAGCGGCGGTGACATCTAGGGCGGGATCAAAGCCCAAGCGGGAGCGCAAGAGTAGATCCCCCCAACCATGCTAGGTGTAACCGGTGATGTTGAAAAGAAAAGTACATATGGAGACGTCGAAGTCCCAACTCTATGGGACCAGACTACCGTCAAGCATCATAGAGCAGAAGTAGACTCGCAGGTGGAACGCCAGGGGAGGTACACGTAGTATACATCGACGTGGATGGGGTGCTGGCGTCCCATCAAGTCCCTCTCCTCAAGCCCTATGAGGATGCAGGCATGTATGTATGGAGGTACAGTTGCATGTATGAGTACAAACAAATTCGTCCAACATTCGTTGCTGGGACTGGGAACTTGGGACTTGTGAACCAGGGGTAGACCGAGGACTGATCAGGTACCAGGTAGAGAGACGGTAGTGCAAGTTATCTTTTGGAGAGAGCATTCCCGGCAGTGGACAGACAATGCATGGATGGGTCCCCGTAATGACAGCGCCATGGTATGTAAATTATTAGTATACCTAGCGCAAGTAGTTAAAAATGATCAAACAACAGACGCCCGACTAGACGGAACGAAGAAGAAGAAAAATTTAATAAAATCAGAAAAATTGGTGGACGCCTTGCCTGCTCGGGACAAGCTCGCGAGTCAGCCGGTCATGCCAAAAAACCTTCCTTATTGGCAGCGCGTCGGAAACGAGAAGCTGGCTGGTGGAGCCACGCCGAGCGGAGTGTCCCTAGAAGTTCCTGGTCTAGTTAGTCTAAACGTCAATTGGAAGACGGCGGTCAAGCGGTGAAGGATTATGCGCACTAGATGGGTAACGAGCAGATCCCTTGCCGTTGCTCTCGTTCGTCCAGCTGCGCCAGAACCGTGCCTACAGGTACTACATGCATGATTGACAAGGCTTGGACGACAACTCCAGCCGAGCCTGATCCTGATCAAGACCGTGATGAGGAAGCCCGGAGAGCCCGGCACGAAGAGGGCTGGGCGACAGGATTGGGCCGCCAGGTCGGGGGGGGATATGGATACGGGCATAGGTTGGGCTTAACAGTCCCGGAGCGCTGGGACGGCAGTCCACCATGACGCAGTTTGTGCAGAAAAGCATCGCCAAGCCTCGTGCGGCCGGTTGTCTGTTTCCGACGATAGCCTATCGTCGCTGGCTGCTGCAGGGCATTAGGCATTGTCGAAATGTGATGCGCTGTGCTGCTGCTGCAAGGCTCAACCCACAGCACCGGATTCGACTACCCTGTTAACATCGTCGTCGTTCTCGTTGTCGCAGTCGCAGTCGCCGTCGCATCCATCGGCTTGACAGGCCTGCCAAAAACCGAGACCTTACTACTGGGCTGGCCATGCTTCGCTCACCGCGCGTTGGAACGTGATTTCTTTCTCGTCAGTCAGCTGCTTGCTCGCCAACGGCGAAGATGGTAGATTCCCGGTCAACACCCTCTTGCTCAGCCAGCGAGTAGGAGTCCGGCGGGTCACCCGCCCCGATAGATAGGTTGTAGCATTATTTTCGTGATGTCGGATGGAGCATGGATGGTGGGCTGTGATGGTGACTATTATTATTAGATTGGCCTATCCAGTGTGTTTCCCGACCCCAGAGAGACCCCAAAACATGCGCGTCCGGCTTACAGTCCTGGGTCTGTTGTTTCACAATCACGACATCGGCTTCATCATCCGAGAGACCCGCGCATGCAGTGATCATCTCACGGCTAGACGACAGCCTCGCAAAAGCGCTCACGCACCCCTACCCTGACCGGTGAGACGATATATATTTCCTCGCAAGCGCCGTTATCTCCCCAAGATCTTGAACATGTGATAACGTGGGTTTGTTCTGTTCGATGTAGTTTCCGAGCACAACACCACGTGTTTCCTCACTAGCGCTACAGATGGGGTCAAGGGGTCACTACACACTACGTGAGATGAGACAGCAAAAGCCGTTGGATCTCTCTTCCGGCTAGTTAGCTGAGGAATCTTAATGCGACGTTACCTGGCCCGGACGAATAAGCGCTTGGCAAAACGGATGCCTCGATTTGCTGTACTTTGTTATACATACTACATATGTGACGATAGAATCTCGCAAACCACTGCTTGATCTGTCTGCCAGCATACATTCACTATTACCACAAAACCAGGATCGGCAGCATACCAATGATATCGAGTATACGTCCGAGACAGGATTGCCCACTCATACCTAAGGATTCGTTTTCTTCCGCGTTCTATTCGTGCACCACATTTGCAACTCCACTACAAAATTCTCTTGACGCGCTTTGTTTCACCTCCTTTTTCTACTTAGCTCAACAATATTCAGGGCTTCTAGAATATCCATAAGCGGGTGGCAAATTGCGAACGTCAAGGAAAGCCCTCCAAAAACTAGGTACAAGTATGCTCAGCTTATGCTAGGGAAACGCGCCGCCTACCCGGCGATCGCGGATCACATCCGGTCAGGAACCACCGGCAAGTGGGTGATGAGTGTCAAAAGGAGGGGGGGAGGTTCGGATGATGGAGATGGAGTCGGGCAAGTAGCATCGTCCGGCGCTTTGCCGGTGGACCCCAAGAATCATTTTAAAGGAGTAGCAGTAGTCAAACAGCGAGAATATGTTGCTGACGTAGTGGCTACGTATCTAGGTTTTACCAGTCCGACGGCTTTACTGACTACCGCTTTCGGTCATTATGAGGCCTCTAGCCTTCTATGCCTGCCAGGGACACCCTGCTTATTATAGCGTAAGCGTGGCACTGGGGTGGAATGCCGGATGCTTGCCGGGTACCACCTTTCAGGTACGATTTTCACACGAGACATGTGCGCCCCCGGTCCTGTTTTAAGAGTAAGATGAGGGTCCTGCACTAGGGCTGAACAAGCTGGAAACTTGTCACTTGACACGCTTGCGCCTTAGAAAATAGACGTTCTAGATCTGGTCATAAAAGTGAGTTATATCAAGTATTAGAGAGAGAAAGAACAAAAAGAGAAAACCAAAGGAACTACGCTTTGACCCAATATCCAATTTTGCTACACCGTAGCTACAAATATCACAGTACACAACCCGCCAACGCGCAGGTCTCGGATAGACGCCCTTGCGCATCCTATCGTAGATTGCGAATGGGTCAAAGACCGGTACAATCAACGCAGGGCGGTGGGTCGATGGTCTGTACAGAACCCCAACCTAATTTATTCTAGAAAAACTAGAAAACAACGAATAATACTACTTATTAGTAATCTCAGGCGCATGTACACGCGATCATCTGACTTGTTCTAGACACCAGACAAATTGTTCAATTTGCGCTCGGACACGATGTGTCCCAGTTGGTATTTAAACCATAGGAGCCGTTGCAGATGTTTGTAATTGCTGTAGTCAGATTATAGAAACTCCATAATATGCCAATCTATAGCCGTCAAGTTATGTTGTGCAGCTCTAGATCAGAGTACACTAGCATGCTGGTGGCATCCTTCAGAATCGGAATTCCAGAATGGGGATCTCGCTGAAAAGTTTCCAAGAGGAGTACTTCTCGATCCAACGGTCTAGGAACGTGAAACCGATTCCATCTACCGATAGGTTTACGCCCACGTAGCCCACTAAATAATGATAGTGTATCAGTTACTTTCGTAGAGGTGTACTAGACTATGTATATTGTGTGACGGTTGTGCGCTGTCTAACGGTTTTGCATCGGGACAATCGATTTCCCGGACATGCAGTAGTAGGTGTCAAGCATCCTCTATGCAGCTACTTTAGCATGATATAGTTAGCGTTTGTAAGTCATGCAGTACTTCTGGTGTACTTCTAGTCCAAGGTATTGATGAACCGACTGTGCGGAACTTGGATCGAATGAGCCAAGTCCAGCCAAACGCTGGCAACAATCCCGAATGGCTATGTCTGGTCCCGCTAACCGTCATTCCCTGATTAGCGTGTCTAACACTTTGCTAGGTAATTCTGATTTTACTAGAGACGTGGTTATTCAGGGATCCGGAATTGAGAAAAGGGGCAAGCTCGGCATGGCGGTTGTGGCGCTTGATGATCTTGACGTGACACCCCTGCCTACTGCTCAAATGATGCTATAATTTTTTTTATTTTAAATTTTTTCCCCAGTAACTGAAACTATATAATACTGCAGTAGTGTAAATGGTAAATAATTGTTCACCCCACCCTTCAAGCCTCATCTCATGATAACAATTCCAGGTACCGCCAGCATACCCCATCCCTAGGATCCCGTGAACTTCGTGAAGTGACAAACAGCCCACAGATTTACGAATGCACATTTGCGGCGCAATCAATCTACCGACCGACGGTAAGGCTCGATGAATAGTAGTACGTTACACGTATTTGTTGTCCGTACAGCATACATGCTGTACCGGTACCGGCGCCCAAAGGGAGTCATACTAGACTCCACTGTTGGGTTGAGCAGTTGCAGGCGGTGAGTGACAAGAAGATCAGGCTCAAGCTTGATCATCCTCACATGACCAAGAATGTGATATCCCAGGGCGCCACATCGAGGAAATAATCCCTGTTTCATTGTCGTGTAACTATCTCTTCGGACAAGGATATTCTACTTTGAATGGGATCACGAGGTCATAACGGTGTTATGGCTTTTTGGATCAGGATCCACGATGAGACCCCGGAGATATCGACTCCCCAGAAATCAACCCCCGTCGTAAATCCCAGCAGTTTTGATGCACAGCCAGGATATATGTGCGTATGCAACAAGGTGAAGGCGGTATGTCAAGCATGGTCAGCCCTTTCGGTGGTGATTGCTTACAGGGAAAATACGCTTCCCCATACTCCATATAGTTAAACTCCTTGGGGTGTAAGCATCATTACCGGGCCAATGGAAAGCACCTCATGGTATCAGAATCCATGTATGCACATCTCTAAGACCGTCGGATCCATGCATGTTAGCATTGGCACCGAGAAGTGGCCTCGAAGAAATCACAGAAGGATGGAATGAAGCCAGGCCTGAAAGTTGTTTGGGGGTATAGATCCGTTCTACAGACGAATACACAGAGCATTGCGTGCCAAAGTGCATGCAAAAAGAATCGGCAGCCACAAATTTATGGCGTATCTAGGGACCCTCCTAGCAGGTAACGCCGCCACGTGCTAAAGTACTTAACCTATATTCAACCTACCCTCCCAATACTTGCCTTCGACTCAAGTATTACCGTCTTTGAGCAAAAACTAGGTAGGTTAGAGTATTGGCTTCCTGGGAATAACTCATAGTTTGAGATATTAACGCGTATATGTAGGCGTCCATTTTTGACCACTTTCCCAAAAGCCAGTATTGACATTTTTATTCATTAGGCATCCTCATCCAGTGACCAATTACATTATCTTAGTTGTAACTATTTAGAGAATTGCAATTTGCGAGATATGGGCAGTGTCTTTGAGATACCACCGCCTAGCTGAGTCTCATAAGCCTCACGTCGTATATCCCTTGATTATAAATAGGTTGCGACTCATAGTTTGCAGGGTTGTTGCAATAATTGGGGAGCTGCAGTTGCCAATGAGGCACCTCACGCATCGGTCAGCAAACGAACCTCAAGGAGAGAGTACTGCGGCATTCTGCACATTGGTCCTCATACGGAATCGCAAAGCGAAGTTGGTTAAGGGCAGGAGAAACGTTGCCCACCGTATGCAGTTACTGACACATTCATACCATGATCTACAGCGAGGCCGAGGTCTTGTGCTCATTATCATACAAGCATACTGGGTCGTCGTCGATTTCAGCTGAGCTCTTCAGGCCAACTCACAACCTACCCCTGTAAGAGCTATGCTTTGATTCGACATACACCGTGGTTCATTCAAGAGCCCCTGGTCCTCGTCGCGCCTCCTTCTAATGGGGAATGCAAATCGCACATTCCGTGGTTCAGATTGAACTAATCCTGGTCTGATATGGTGAGGATGGATTTTGTCCGCATAATGGGCATTATACCCTTTCTATTCGACCTAATGAACACAATCAATTGCACACGGCTGAAGAGAGTGACCCCTACACAAGTACCTCTTACCGTGATCATCGCGTACATTGACTATGTCGCGGGGGGCACTACCTGTGCCGGGAACACCTCAATGTACTTATATGTAGGGTGTATTCAGCCAACGGGTGACGCAATACAATATGCAGGATGTTGTTTATGTGACAACTTGCATTCATGCCATGAGCCTGTATAATCCCACTAATCGGTCAATTGGTCAATTGAGAACCGAGCATTCAGCCTTGCTCGATGCACTCGATGCTCCATTGGGAAACATATCATAACACCTTTGGTTATGCGTACGTGAGATGGGCGGCCCTGCAGGTCAGAGTTGCATCAGCTCCGGCTTGTCCCGCTAAGCAACTAACCACGCTCTGCTTCGAAGTATCTCATGGTGAGCTTACCATACCAATTCAGGCTCTTAGCTCATACACCAATGCGCGGGACAAATTAGAAGACGGGCACTAAACTAATATGATGGTTGCCATGTCCGCCTCACTTCGCCTCACTCCGCATTCTTCGTAGCTAGTGCACGTTTTTAGACTACCGTTATATGCTCCGCTCACTCAAAAGTAAGACATATCTTCTTATCAAGGTTCGCAACAAGCGTGTGATTCTCTCTATCTTCTTTCTACAACAGCAGTCATAATTCGGTCTAGTGAGGAATGGTTGGGTGGTCAGCTGATTACCCGTCCCTGGTTCGGATCCGCCCATCCAGCGATCATAAAAGTATGTCTATAACACACTACCTACTGCTGCCCTGGAAGCAAGCCAATCATACAGTCTTGAGCCACATCCTTACAGTTCCATATACCTGGAATAACACAATGAAAAACACCCTTGGCTCCTATAACCTATACGACCGACACATCCGAGTCATGTTCCCATGATTGTCGAATGTATAATAGCTGACATAGGTTCAAAAGTTCTTTTACGGCCACTCCAAACCCGCCAAGCGTCCCATATTTACTAGGCAGACAAATATACGCGTAGAGCCAATAGATACGAGACAGTATACAGTTAGGGGAAAGTAACATTGCTCGGTCTGTTGTCTAATTCATTTCCGAGGACTTGGCACGCTGCTCCCGTGCTGCATCTCGGGCCGCCCGCTCGTACCAATCTTTGTATGCAAGGTTCATGTATGTGGTGTGGATGTGTATAAAACAAACGGGTATGAGGCCGCTTGAATCAGCTCAACCCAAGCCGAAACCTAGGTCTAACTTCCAATCTGATTGGGTATCTGTGTTGTATACCAAATAAACTGCTTTGAAGGCAAAAATTTGAGGTTTATTTGTCTATCGTGCCTAAAATTCCACCTCGAGCTAGGCTCTTGAAGACTGATTCTCGGAATATCTGCAGTCATAGCAGAAGCCCAAAAAAGCAGGGACTAGACTCAATCTTTCCTCGTTTATAATTGCTTTTTACGTAGGGTTAGCAGCTTACACTAAGCACTACATTTTGAATTATAACCGAAATTTACCCCTCTCGTTCAACAGTACGGACAAATGAACGCTACACAGCATAACAGCAATGACGACTCGGGCTCCCAACAAAACCGATAGCTTGAAATTATGTACATACACTAAAAGAATCAACGTATAACCAGCGCTATGCACGATCATTCTTTCTTGTCAACCGAAATCAGTGTACGGCCTAGCCTACGTTATAATATGCCCATACACTAGGACGGGCTGGCACCGGCCAGCCTGGACCCTCGGATCTTCCTATTTCATTTGCGGTATACGATGGGGTCTTATTAGAGCCCCGGAAATATACAACACAGGGTTAACCGTCGCGTGAGCTTGACGACACTACGGCGGCCGAAGAGTGACCAGTTTGTATCACTTACAGCTATCACGATGCAGCCACCTCGTCAACCGTTCTCTTAGGCTGACGTCTGAACAACGCAAATATGGAACGTCTCGCTTTGTCCCGATTCGTTGAGACTGGCGGTCAGGGTCAAAATCGATTATAGATGCGAGACCGGTACATATTATACAGATTGGGCATGATCGTTACCTTTCCTAAACGGGCGAGATGCGTACATGAAGAGGCTGAAGAGACCCATGAATGTTGGTAACTTTTCGGTAGCGAGAGGCATAGGCCCGGCTATGATCGCCAAGCTTCAATGTCCATTCGATAGAAGCAGGCGGTTTGATCCCCGTCAAATTAAAAATACCGTACGATTTTCCCATAACCTCTGGCTTCGAAGCATGCGCTACGTGGGTTCGGTCACCCTCTAACTCGCCGCCGATCATTGTGGCTGCTGCATGTGTTGTCGTATCGCAGGCTAGTCTAGGGAGCCAGTCCCTTAGGGCATCACTTGTACATTTGGCCACGAGGCCAGGTCCTCGTTAAATCTGGTGTAGGGATCATAGACGTCCCGCGCATCGGCGAAGCAAACATCTCTGGTCACGCCCACCATCGTCACATCCCGACATCGATGTAGGTATTAGAAAAAGCAAATCCCCAAGGCTACGCTGACCCAGCTTGCTGGTTTAGCCGAGGTAGCAACCGCGAGAGCGGACGGCTCAATTCAGCAGCCGGAATAATACTCTCACCGGTCAGATCTGATGCAGTATGGCCGATCCCCAAACAGTAAGGCTATAATGGCATGATTGAGTAACAGTGATAATTACCACCCATACCCATCTGCATTCACTACAGCGAAAGCGGACGGTAATACAGCCCTGTGCAAAAGTAGGTAGCTGCATACAATGCTGGTCTGCCGCCGGCACCAGATACAGAATACTTACTGTAGCTAGCAAACCAAAAGCTGGTTCAAGTTATGTTGTTGATGTAAATGTGCTGTAATCAAGATTCCTCAACCGTCTCCAGCTGCACTTAGTCACTGAGGTACCTGCTGATTTCCAGATTGCACTCAACCTTGGATCGGTCTGCATGTAGACTTATGAGTAGAATAGAGATTATGATCGCGTCGCTCGTCATTTCCCAGCCTACACAATGGGCATCAAGCCTTTAGTGGTGTTGAGCAACCCGGCCCCCCTTGGTCTAATGTCCTTAGAACCACGTCATTAATGGCCTCAATCCGAGCTTTGGCTCGTGACACGAGCGCTCTTGGATATGCCTCGCTTCTCTCGTCGGCGTAATGTGTATCTCAACTCATCCCGCCCATCCGGGATTCTTTTTTCGGTATCTCAGGGAATATTGATCACATCACAGCACGTAGATAGGTAGACCGCATGTCCCCTGTATATAGTGTACACCGATAACAACCCTGCCAATCTACGTATCGGTTATCCTCATTCGCTCCTCTGCGCAGTGAGGGGTAAATGTTGAGGCGCAACTCGACGCAGCTATATCTCAATGTGCGTAGTAGTCGGGAAGGAATGACCGAATAGACCGCATTCGTAAGCGCGTGATTTGGACTTCAAGAAACAAGGCGGCAATTCCGCTGCTGCACAACCACTGTGCCCGCTTCGTAGCGTGAATTAAAGAGCCAGCGTGGTCATTTTGCTCCGGAGTGTGTAGATTCGGTATCGTCTCGCAAGGTATCATGATGTATGCCTGGAGTTCGCGTGAGAAGATACGGCCTATGAAGCGCGGATAATAACCTGAATTGCTTTTCTACCCTTGAGTCAACTGTTCCGAACTTTTCAGGAAAGCCGGTCACGCGCAACTCCGCATCACCGGATCACCCTCGGAGGTCGCCTGTAGACGTAACATAAGCACGGGAAAGATGAGGTAAATAGAGGCGGGTCTCAACGATAACTATGCTCCCTCGCATCAAAGGCCGCGATACACTCCGCATGTACGCATCTGCATCCGCTATTTGACACGAGCTGAGGCATACGTAGTAACATGGCTAGTTTTATCTTCCATTTCAGTTCCTGGATATGCTGTTGGGGTAGGTATGTTAAGAACATTTGCGTTACGGTCAACATAATTCTCGTGTTGATATCAGAGACTTAATATCCAAATAATGCTCCTAGTAATCAAGCCCTCTTTCAGGATTCGCTATAGCAAAGTTTTATCGGACCCGTCATTAGAGGATAGTTTAGATGGAATGTGAGTTGGTAATACGATTACCTATTAATTTATAGCTAGTAACGCATTAGTATAACAGTCAAAGTAGGAACAAGGTCTCCGTGATGCGACAGATGACACTGCTATTAATGATAAAATAAGACTCGCCAATTTGTAGGCTATGATACGGTAAATCAACGTCGAGTCTCAGTCTCTGATAATAGAACACGGAGTATCTCGTCAATAATCGGCCCTTTTTTGAAACATCAATGTACTAGAACAACAACAATTCAATGGCTTCATAAAACATATTTTGTCTCATCTGGTAGAGCCGAGGTTTGTGGTCTTCTTGCTTGGTCATATCCCTCAGACGCAAGTTGGGCTTCCAGTCATAACTGTCGATAAAACGCCGTATCTTTGCGTTTATTGGCATGGAGTCGAATACTGGTATATGCGTATTGAAGGGTAACCATCTGAAGTTTCTTAGCAGTCTGGGAAGAGTTGCCACAAAGGAGTTTCATTAACAGCTGACACAGAAACAGAATTGCAAAAAAACTGCCGATATACCAACAAAAGTAGAGAGTTATCGAGGTGAGTGCTTTGACGTCTGCACCTACTTATATAAGCTGAACGTTTCGCAACAAGGGTGGCGCCTAATGTCGAAGGATAAAAGCTCCGCAATTTCTCCACATAAACATCTTGCTTTATTGCCACAAGGTTGAGCATCTGACGAATAGGAACGAAATAAGAGTAACGCTTGCTTGGTCATGGTATGATGACGAACAATGGTCTATATGTTTTGTGTCTTCATCTATCCATGTATGAGCTACAAGGCGAGAGATAATCCTCCACAGTCAGTGTTCTCGTAGAGCGTATAAAGATTGTAGTAGGATATGAGAGAAGTTGGGGGTTAAGCGATCGGCTAGGGTTGTTTTATGTTTCTATTTTACTGTTAGCCTTGTTTGGCACGCTTGTAGAAATCTTCTTATTCAAGTGACTAAGCTTTATGTCTTCTTATTGAAATGGATTATGTTAACCCCAAGGGCTCGACATAAATACAGGAAGAATTGATATGTAAAGCTTGAAATTTGATAATCATAACATATGCTGTTTGTTGAGATTGGGCAGCATATTAGCCCCGAGCAAGTCAATCTGACAACAGCTTTTACTGGGGTTTCTATGTCAGATCGCTTTTTTTACTAAATAGCTCTTAATGGCGATAATAACGAAGATCTTTAAGTGAATTCTCAAGCATCTAGGTTGTTAAATCTTGTGGCAGTGCTCACAAATCCCCGGAATGCTAGACACAAGCTGGTCACTTTGGGCAGCAATAGAGTAAGGCCCAATTGAGCTGTTAATTTTCCCGTTAGATTCTCCACGCTCCAGCTTAACAACGGTGGCGCCCGGGTCACAAATGATCAATGTTACGGTATTCTAAGCTCATATTGGATACCTTGAACAGTTCACGGACCTGTATATCATAGATACCTAGCTTGTAACAAGATGACTCATTCATGCGTTGACGGAAAATGATGTCAGCCACTCAGTGAACCTGATTACACGTCTGCCAAAGGCGTTCGTCTCAGTCATTCAAGTTGGGGTTGGTACTTGGCGTCATCTGGTTATCGTTCTATTCAGCCACTGGCGCATACGGATAAATATATTTCTAGATTGTCCAGCGCGCTTCTCTAGATCTAGATGTAGCGAGTCCTGTGAAGAGAAAGCAATAAACTACGATAAATCGACACCATGTATAAGTTCCGACGAAGTTAATTTGGTGAGAAACAAGTATTTAGAAACTGGGGGCCGGTGACAAAACCAAGGACACAAATCATGGAGCCTAGATGACTTCCTGTGGCCTGCTGGTCATTTATTGGTAATATGGCATGGCTAGTCTCTAACTGGTTCATTAGGCGCACGCGTCTAGGTTGGCGAATTGTTAAGCACTACTTCTTTCTCCTCGTGAATGGCTGTATAGCACTGCTATGCCACCTCTCTACTATGATTTATCTACTTAGGTTTCACCAATAGTATCGCCACTGTTCGCCATAAATCCTTTGGGTGATGCAAATGGCTATTGGTTATAGGCGGGACCCCCGTAAGCCCACTCCTACGCAACAAAGGAATCACATCGTATCGCCTTGGACTTGAGATTTGATTGTTATATTTAAAACAACGCCCTCTTATCAAAAGATTCAATATCTGACTAGTATTGTATTCAGACTTGGCTGGGCTTATAACTGCTGCAAGTCGTTGACTTCTTGTCTATTAGGGGAGCCCTATCGTGACGCGTAATGCATCGAAATGATTAGACTAGCAAGAACTGGAGCACTAGATTCTTCAGCATACTCACGTAGCAGAATAAAATACAACTTAGATTAAGACATAAGAAGCTTGAACCTTCTAGAGTTTGAAAGCTACGAAGTGCTACGAAGTATTACTAAGTCATTGTCGTTAACATTCCTGGGGGTAACATTCCAGAGCATATGTGAAAGCTGTCAATCACATTTGAGGCATCAGCAGCAGAAAATAATCGTGATAAAAAAACGCTAATCCGTACCGCGACCGAGCGAAAAGGGGTGGCATAAATTAGGTGGGCATCCCACCTACGTGGGAAAGCATCGGGTGCTATTTATTAACTGAATGATTGGTTCACCCTTAGGGGTGCCAATATCGTCGCTCGTAGTTCATTAGGGTATTCTGTATTATCTAGTCTAGTTTGAAGTTCTCATTACTTTAAGAAGTGGATGATTAAAGCGACTGAGGGTTACTAATGGATTGTAGTAAAGTAGACGCTCAGGACCATTCAATCGGGACCTCTCAAGGGCTGCATGTTTCATATATTCTCCAGGATGCAGAGTTCTGGCTCGGCCCACAACCTTACCAAAGAAGATCACAGTCACCAGATTCTACAGTAATGCGTGACAGGACATCCTGGCAACCCAAAGCTAAGGCAGATCAGATCTGTGAGGAGAACCTGGTTCTTTCCAAGTCTGGTTAACGTCAGGGGTTAGGTAATTAAGGAAACGAACTATGAGAACGGATGGTCGAAGCGGTCAAATTATGGGGATACCTACTTTTAGAAACCCTGTAGTTTAGGTAGGGCATAGGCACTTGCTTGGTCTCCAGTACTACCTTCGTGGGTTAGTCTGGCTATGTAGCGTACAGAATGTTTTCGCAGTTTCAGGGACCTACACCACTACATAGCAACCACCGTGTGGTATGATTCCCTAGGTTGACATGCTTAGTGACGTAGTTTGGGATGAATAGGTTGCATTTATCCGATGAAATTATATCACAGCTTCACAGACGACGGTGGGAAATACGGTACTATACACTCAGAAGAACGGGCCTTGTCAGGATAACAGGTAATAATCCTGGAGTCTTCGTGGAGATAGATCTGGCATCATGCGTTGGACAGTTGCAGGGACGGTACAGACACCAGGGATAAGAGTAGTAGTGATAACTTATCACAGACGCACACGACCTAGTTTAACTCAATGTAAATAATTTTCACAGCAAAGTTTGGCCTGACCACTATCAAAATTTGACAAGTGGTCTTGGTATACTTTTGACAGAGTGCTCATGTACGGCACCACACCAACAAGCAGGTTTCAGGCACTGGATATCTTCTTGTCTTTATTACTATATTTTGCTATCCCCGAAAAAAACACCTTTATTGCCCCTATCAATGAGCAGCATCATCCAGCCAGTTATACCAGACGGAAATGCTTCCAGGCATAGAACGTCGCGGCATGATAAAACTCCTATTCAGAGTTTATACTACGACAAGGGTGTATGCAGCCTTGTTATTGCTTCACTAGTCGACATCTTAGTAACCTTATTTGTACAAGATTAGCCGATGTCCTCCCCCTTTTAGGAAACAAGGCACTGCAACCCATGGGTAAGGCGTTGTAAATACGTGGGATTTCCAAGCCACCCAGATGACTTGTCAGTTATCGCCCGATCGGTATCTCGATTATACGAGATAAAGTGCGCTGATCATCTGTGAGCTTCTGGGTAGAGGTTGTGCAGCTTTGTTCGCTTTGACGCAGGTGGCAAAACCCAACCAAAGAAAATCCCTCCACCGACCCCCACGTTCAATCACCAGTCTCGTATTGCGCGCAACGATCTACACCAGAAACTTTCGCCAGAGGGGTAGAATAATAATAATAATTAATTGATGGAAAATGTTAAGACGATAACACAAGTATCGGCACAGAACACTTATTGGATGACCCGAAAATAGGCCACTCTTAAGTGCAACACGGTAAAGGTGGATTCTAGCTTCCCAGCTTTCCGCCAATCAGGCTCTCTAGAACGCCGTCATCAAAAAAGTTGGCCACCGGCCCGATCCCGACGGTACCCGGACTGGCGTTAAAAGAAAGGGAAAAATTTCGGAGGCGGGAAGACATCACTCCAGCCGACAAAGCCGTGGTGGCCGTGGTAGAAAAGCCACGATCAATCTCTTCCCATGTTTTTCTCCCGGAAGAGTGATAGAGGGACAGCTGATGCAGGGGACGTCGAGAAGGATGGGAACCATGAGCAAGAGCAAGACGAGAGCGGGCACACCAGCGGCTTCGTGTCCCTGCTTACTGTCGAGGACGGCGTCGTGTATAAGCCCGAAGCCGAGGAGCATACACGATGGTATCGAAAATTGCTAGACGCCGGTGTGGAGGAGAATGGTATCAAACCGGTGCCAGTCGAGAAGCGTACGAACACGCAGTATAACAATTTGTTCACAGTATTCTTCACCGGCCTGCTATGCATCTTGCCGTGCGTAACCGGCCCAATATGAGACAATATCGTAACCCAGGCTAATGCGATCGCTTAGGTTACCTACGGGCATACTTGCGACAACTGTCTTCCAGCTGAGTCTGCGTGATGCGTCGCTGACGATATTGTTCTTCTCCGCTCTTTGTACGACCGCCCCCGCGTTCATGGGCTGTGGCGGCTACAAAACTGGGTTACGGCAGATGATTCAGGCTCGTTACTCTTGGGGGTAAGTGATCCAAGTCCCTTGCCTCACTGAGGTACTTGTAATTACTAAGACATTGCATTAGCCTCTATATCGTCACGATACTGCTTGTCTTGAATGCTGCGACAGTGACTGGCTTCTCTATCGTTGCCGCTATTGTAAGCGGCCAAACAATCGCCGCTATCAATCCAGGAAACGTGAGCGTCACAGTCGGCATCGTCATCGTTATTCTGGCTAGTTTCGTCTTGTCGCTGTTAGGGTATCGGGTCCTACACATCTGGGAGCGCTGGCAATGGCTTCCCAACCTCATCGTCATCACCATCACTGTTGGCGTTGGAGGGAAGCATCTTGTCAATCAGCAAGAAGTTCCAGCCGCCACGGCGTCCCAGGTCCTCTCATACGGCGGTTTGATTGCTGGGTATTTCATCACATTTGGTGGTACTGCATCGGACTTTTCTATCTATCATGACCCCAAGGCTCCCTTGTGAGTTACTATCATAATTATTCACAAGATTACACTATGCTAATGCTTAGATGCAGACGAAAAGTCTTCACATACATATATTTAGGAATGTTTACACCTTCTGTCCCGCTATTGATACTCGGTGCAGCGATGGGCGGTGCGGTTCCTGTTGTCACGGGTTGGTCAGAAGCATACGAATCATACGGCACAGGAGGGTTGATGGCAGCGATGCTCGAGCCGGCAGGCGGATTCGGGAAGTTTGTATTGGTTCTTCTGGCACTATCAGTCATAGGGAACATCGGGATTTCTAGTAAGTAATTCCAGGAGCCGCTTACTACTTGATCTGGTGACTTTGAGAGTGCATGGCCTAGCCTCGGGGTCATGATCATACCATAGAAGCGTCCAAAGAACTCCTTGATCGCGCTCACAATGGAAACAACTAACTTTGAGTGATTCAGTGTACCCAGTAGCTTTAAACCTACAGATGTTGGTTCCGCCATTTACGAAGGTGCCGCGGTTCCTTTTTACTCTTGCTGTCACGGTTCTTATGATCCCGCTGTCAATCGCCGCGTCTCGCGCATGGGAAGAGTCGCTCGAAAACTTCCTTGCAGTCATTGGGTACTGGGCTGGTTTCTTCGACGCTGTTCTTATCGAGGAGGCCGTTGTGTTCCGTCGCTTGAATTGGGATTCATACGACCATTCAATCTGGAACGTTGGCCGAAAGTTGCCATCTGGCATTGCCGCTCTTGCAGCGTCGTTATTATCACTCGGACTCGTCATTCCTGGGATCAGTGAGGTTTGGTTTGTTGGTCCGATTGCAAAGACAACAGGTGATATTGGGTTTGAACTGGCTTTCTTCGGCGCGGCCTTCTTTTACCTCCCACTGAGGTGGCTTGAGATCAAGTGGAGGGGCCACTTATAAACGTCATGCAAAGAAGGACTATGGTCGTCCCATTTTACTTTGAGAGGATTACATGAATAGACTTAGAGACGGTGTCTTCAACAGTGCATAGAGGGCGAGTTAACCCGCTTCCGACAAAAGATGGATCGAGAATGGGCGGGGAGTTGTAACATAGACTCAGTATTCAAAATACATCACCGTCCAAGAGTGATAAATGAAGTTCTCTACACCGTCTATAACTACATAATGAGGACACTCTACCAGATCACCAGATCACCAGATCATCAAAGAAGCTTAGGTTGGGGCACTTTGTATCTGTGAGGTCATGGTTTAGCAGAGGTTTCTGCTCCCGCCTTTTGAGTTCCTTAACTTCCTCGTGTCCCTTCCCATGGAGAGGTTCGGGGGATGGTCCAGGCCTCCTCCAGAATACCTCCGACCATTGAGTGATCGTTTCTTCGATACGCAATATACGCAACCACTCAATGCCGACTCTGGACTTCAACCACGTCGCCTCTGCCTGGGAGCGCTGAGCCGACTCCGCCACTGAGATCAGATTCATTGCGAGCTGCGGAAAGTCCGGATGCATCCGGAATTTCCGCAGCCACTCTACGGGAGTCTCATGCTTGGTGAGCTCAGGTTCCTCGATCGCGGCCCAAATGCCGTCCCGCGGGGGGTTCCAGTAGTAATGGAAATTATGCAGCACGCTGGCACCTCCGCGAGCCTTCTTTGCGAATGCTAGCGACATGTTTCCGAAGAAAGACTGGCGCAGCGCGCTATCGTGGTGAATGCATCGCATAGGGTTTGAAGCGATATTCTCGTGGTTGTATAGCTTACACGGCCACGGGTCCCAAATGGTAACTTTATCCTGGTTCGCGGCGACGGCTCGAGCAGCGCTCGACATGTCACGAGAGTAGAACAATGCTTTGTTGTTCAGCGGCCCTTTAAACAGTGGCTTGGTATGAGCGAGAAACCACTGGGTTGACTAAGTTAGAATTTTCATGGCAAATTTAAATAAAGAACGCTCACCTCCCACGTATACATCTCTACAGAGTCGCATGGTGTCTCGATTAGAGTGCCACTATCTGGCATTTGGCTGGTGATTGCTGCCGCAAGACAGCTATGAGCCGTCAGGAGCAGTAACAGGCCTGCTAAACACAGGTTGGGCATGATGATCAGTCTTCTGGAAGCCCGCGCCTTGTCATTTTCGAGCCTTGATGGCATCCAGGCATTTCAAAGCTGTCTCTCGATAGTAAAGACATAGAACGGAAGCGGGGGAATCACTATTCGAAGCCGTTGAATATGTAAGCAGAAGAACGCATTGTGTGGCGAAAACCTTCGGTTTCAAGGCGCAGTGTGGTTCGCGTGATTGGTCAAGATGGTGTAAGCATGCAGCAGATCATGGTAAAAATAGTCCTAAACGTCAGCTTTGGGAATGCAAATCCTACCTCCACATGACAATCAGGATTGCGGGACCACGAGGCTTAAGACGCTTGGGGTAAGGCGGCGCACAAGATCTAGCTCCTGCATCGAAGTTTTTGGTATAGTAGGTACCGCAAGGCGAAATGTTTCTCACCTAGCCCCAACTATCGAGACTATGTAGGTCTACGTTATATCCACTATGTTTTTAGATGTAGCCAGATCTATATTCTATGATCTGCGTGCCCTTTCTGTCAAATGCTCAGGACTTGAAGTTTTCTATAATGAGCATGTATCCGCTGGCTCTTTGGATGATGGGTTGAAGTTGCAATAAAATCAGTTCAAGGATCATTGCCTACTATTCTAACCACTCACTTTCGTGTCATTAGCTAAGCACACCAGTACTTAACGTAAAGGAGGAGACGGTCGTAATCTTTGCCCTCCACCCTTTTCACAGCATTAGTTATGAATAGACATGTACCCCCAATCGATATGATGTTAAGTAATTTATTAACTATTCATTGCCCCGCTTAGTCACGTTGAATTTATATCTTAAAGCTGCTGCCAGTAGCTAATATGCTTATAGTAACATTATGTAGTCACTAACAGTTGATCGGATCTATTGACTAGCCGCTTGATGTCCAGCTTCTGCTAAGCCCCCATAACACTCCTCAGAGTCGGTGGTGTCACAGAACGCTACAGAATAACGCTCGAAAACCAAGGGTGTTAGGTATGGGCCTGAGCCCGTGCATACATTAAGTGAATGTAATCTCAACTACATGGATAGGATGTTTCCTCCTAGTACAACAACAATAGTCAATGCTGGAACTACCGCGGTGCTGAAGTACTTTGTAGCGCAGCCACTGTTCGATGAATCGATTCAATGTTCTGCTAATACTATAATATTCGTTTTTGTCTGTAAGTAGTAGAGTTCAGATTCGAGTCCTTTGTTTCTGAATTGTATTAACGACAATGTTGTACTAGGACATCGCGCTTGTTAGGTGTCATGAATCAAAACAAAGAGGATATTTCAGCGTTGTCGCTCAATAAAGGGATCTACTAAAGACAAGATCTCTTATTTATCCTTTCCCTTAACCCACTTCCTTATAACTGCAAAGAAACGCTACTTCAAGAAAACTCTATACGAACAGAATACTCGAAGCATACTACGGACCAAAAAGTCGGGAACACGCAAAGAGGTCGAAGGTAAACTACTTTTGTTTGATTCACCATTGGAAACATGCTTCCAGGTATCCTCAGACGGCATTGCCTCGTGCTTTGCGTCATGATAACATTGATCGTCGTCGTTACACTAGGCACTAACAGCAACCTCCCAATTTATCCCTCGAACTCTCCGAAAGCTGTTCCAAAGCCTCACTTGAATTATTATGAAATATTGAATACTACGATTGATGCAACCAACTCAGAGCTTAAACGAGCATATCGCCGCCAAGTAGCCAAGTGGCATAGTGACAAAGTGCAGCGGTTAAGCGCCGACAAACAAATAGAAGCCAAGGAAAACTATGACCTAGCCACAGAAGTTTACGAAACCCTCACTAGTTATGAGCGTTGCGACTATGATCTTCATGTTATGAAGGTTACCAGTGCTCAGTATTCCCGATGCAAAGCACAGGAGCGGCTTGATCGGAAGAACGAAAGAGATAGAGCCGAAGAGGCGGAGGCAGAGGCTAAGGAAACGAGAACAGAATGGTCCAACGAGAAAACAGGCAGTACCAACAGGACAGGCAATACCAACAAGACAGGCAGTACGAAGAAAACAGATGAAGAAAGAGGCAAAGAGTTGGCGCTCTATGCAGTAGGGGCACTTATGCATTTCATCTTCTTCGAGAGGCACAAGAATATCTTCATTGAGCTAGTGGCATTATTTTATCATTGGGCCTTAATGCGCTTCTTCCTATATATTTCTTTAGATACCTAAAAATTCTAGTAAAAAGTATGTTTCAAACCTTGAACTTTAGTTGTTACTTGAGCACGGTGAAACCCTGTTTTTCGATCTGACCGTAATATTTCCTTTTTTCATAGCAACGTGTTTAGCCTTCATGACAAGAGTATTATTTGTATCAGGAATGTAGTTTAAGTGAGCGTAGGACAATACAATGGTTAGGGGTCACATTTACATTTTCGTGATGTTGTGTTGTTTATCAGATAGGAAAATGGTTTGCAGAGGAATCACGTAGAGCAAACCTTTTCTATAAAAAGCTCAACAATGTGTACCTACCTACTAATTCATGAGGGGGAGGTATAAGATCGCTCATGCAGACGGATTAGCTCCTAGATAAGCTTAATTTATTAATGAAACCGCAACGCTATTTTTCCATTCCCTCTTCTGGTAATATGAGACGGTCCTCTTGAGGTGTTTGATTGATCTCCCTCTTCTTTTGGTATTCCTCAACGCCACCAGCTGTAGCCTGCGTAAATGCAACTAGATTTAAAGCCAGAAAGGGTTATGAAAATTGAGTATCAACACACAGTACGAATCGTTAGCTCGTCAATGTTCACTGTAAGATATCCAGTCAACACATCCATCTATACAAACACAGCACTTGAGCTCCACCATCCGCTCTTACATGTGTTCTTTGCGTAATGTGTAGTTCGTTGATTGTAGTAAAGAAATAGAAATATGCCCGCCGAAATTCGTCGATAGAAGGTGATGTATCGTAACGCCCGGATGATGTTGAGCTTATATACCACTACCATTCCCACCTTGTGGTGCGCCAAAGAAGAAACCGTCAAAGAGATCAAACTGCTGACCCTCGCTGAAATCGTGGTGCATGCCCTCCCAGCCGATGCCAAAACCCATATCCATCTGCATATCTGGGTTGTTAAAACCATCGCCACCTGATTGATCTTGGAGATTTTGGAGGAAGTCCATGCCCTGAAGATCAGACAGGTTCAAAGCCACCGGCCCCGAAGTGAAGTTGGCCGGTGGCGTCCTCAGTATATTGAAATTTGAGTTTGGGCCGCTTTGAGGGGTATACTGTTGATGTGCAGATTTTGGTGTCAAACTGGATGCGGATCCTGGTGAATTTACCTGCGGGCTATGTGAAGGTAATAGAATAGGGTCGATAGCCGAGTTATCCGGCATGGCGCCAACCTCGGGAAGGCCACCAGGATTGAGGGTTGTCCCAGGCATTGGTCGAGCCATAGAATATGCGTCATGCTCGGATTTAATGTTCGAAATGTTAAGACGATATGGAGACGCTTGTGCAGCCGACTGCATAGCTGCTATTTGAGCGACAGGTTTATGTGCAGTATATGGTTCGTGGGGCGACGCTTCGTATACTGTAGCCGAACGAGAACTAGACTGGTCTACAGGCGAGTGAGGATTCAGTTTCTGGCGATTTGCCGTTGCTTCTCTCGCGGTAAGATAGTCGATCCTATCGCTACTCCCTTTTGACCCTCGCGTATGCCGATTTAAGACCTGGCCAAATCCGCCATTAGAGTTGGCCATTTTAATGGTCGCTTTAGCTGTTCGGTCAAACGCATCACGACATGCTTCCGCAGGTGGGCACTTGTCAATGAGATCACTAAAAACAGACGTAGCAGCCAATATGGTGAAGTCAACTTCGTCCATAGTCTGTAGCTTAATTAACACAAGGCCTCATCTCCTAGAACATGTACTTACAAGACGACTCCTGACAACGAGCGAATGCCAGATTGCATATAGGTAAGAGATCCCTGCCATGAAGAGGTGATGTGTAGCGAGATACGTGTAATTAACGAGCCCTTGTAGATGTAGTTGTCGATAGAGGCGCAGGATCTTCTGCCCCGCCTCAGCGACCTTGACGTAAACCCTTTCTTGATCCTCTTGTCGCTCTTGGGAGTAGATTGATGGGCTGTTCACCTCCTTCGAGGTATGATATTCGCTTTCAAACATAGTTGGAACACTCAAGCTTTGTCGATAAAGCATGATGATTGCCTGCCAGTAATTTAGCTCTAGAAATTCGGGCGAGAACGCTACCCCAGAGTCTTGCTTTGTTGGCGCAGAGTTCTTCCACGCATACAACCGCTCGTCAATGTTCTTTCTCCAACTTCTGAACGAGTCAAACTTAGAGAGAAATGGTGAGGGTAGCTGAGTATGCATGTACTCGTTCCGTAAATTCTGACCGTTGAACCTTGCCGTCTGTGCTTGTTGATATTGCAACACCTGGAGAATCTCGGATTGCAGGAGGCGAAGCCGTAGATAATGTTTAGCAACGACTTTGTAGGTAGGTACACCATCCATAGGAGGGTTGGTAATGCCTGCTGACGTAATATATCGATCTTCAAGCATCGATGGAAACTCCGTAGTTATGACTTGGTCAGACACTCCAAACGGCCGTCCAACACAAGTGCTCACAATCCTATCGAAAGCGTACGTGCACCACCAGAGCCGCCTTCGGAGGTCGCGAACGTATTCGCGCCTACCCCTTTCCCGCAATGCCGCCTCGCGTGATTTATCGCTCGCATCTGGAACACTGGTTTCATCTTTTCGCTCGCCTCCTAAGTCAAATTCGACATCTTTCCCATCCTCATAGTATAGACCAAGATCGACTGCTAGCCTTACGGCTACGCCGACGATGTACCTACAGCGCATTAGTACAAGTCATCCCATAAGTTCAAATTTAACGTACCATAAACCCGGCGGTACAGGGCGAAGCAGAGCAAAACTAGCTAAAAGGAGCACAGCTTGGAGCTCTTCGAGCCCTCCGCCATTTAAACAGGCTTCGAGGTGAATGATGGCACTCGCATGGTATTCCTCGGGTTGAGCCTGCTTCTTTTCCTTTCCTGAGACTCTCGAGATGGTTTGGCTGTCCATGATGATTCCACCACCAATGGCGAATACCATGTTCAACATATAGAGCTCTCTGGGACCTCGTATTCTGCCTTCGTCTACATACGCTTGCTCAAACATATGCATGAAGTCTACCCGGTGCAGCACTGGTATTTGAGGGTTGGCATGCTCGAAATATAATTCGACAAGTTTGAGGGCCAAATCTCTATCGGGAAATGCTGCCGGACTAATGGTTGGACGTGTATGTAAACCGAAGAACGAGTCACGCATCGAAGTGCCTCCTGTGATATCTCCATTCCCCATTATGGACTTATACGGACGTATTCCCCCCTTATCTGAGGTTGAACGATGATCTCCAACAGAGGATTGAACAGCAGCGAATACAACGCGCGCAAAAGAGACACCGTTGGCGGATCCAACGTACCTGGGGCCAGTAGCGCCACCTGTTCGCATGATTTTATTGGGCCGCCCGGCATCATCGCTATTTGGAAATGGCTGTGGCATACCAGAGACTTCGGCAGCTTCAGAGAGCATTGAGAGCGCACTTTCATTGGGCGATCGAGCATGGCCGCCATCATTTCCTGGCCGTGAACAATACTCTAGGTTCTCAGACGGGGGGAACTGTATGTTCTGGGCGCGAAGCAGAGCCTCCAGCTGATCGACGCGGGTCTCAAGGTAGTAAACGTAGCTTAGGGGAGATCAGTTTCCATGAAAGATTTAAAGATTGGTCTACTTTTTACTGACCTACGTGGGATTTCTCTTTTAGTTATCGGGTCGTATCCGACACAGGCAACCCTTGCCTTTTCACAACTCGCGCAACTAGGCAATTTCTGGTCACACCGGTTCTTCCGCAACCGACATCGATTGCATGCGCTGACATTTCGAAAGCTACTACTACCCTGGGCATGGGCAGACTTGGCGCTGCCGTGTCCCATTCCATCATGCAAGTGTTCGGCGGAAGGGGAGAGAGGCCCGGCAGAGCCAGAGGTCGGCGAGTGTTTGATACTGGGTGGGGATGAGGGACGAGGACGCTTCGGAGGATGCGGATTCGGTGACTCTGGAGACATGACATCAAGTTCCATGGTCACGGCTGGGTCTTCGGCCGGCAAAGAAAGACGAGAAGCACTTCATCGACAGCTCGTAGCAAAGCTATCGCGGCTAGTATAGTGGCAGCCGCGTCCACCACCAATGAGGCGACCTGCGGCGCAACTCGCACTCACACTCGCACAGACAGCGCACACACGCTCACTTCGTGTATCGGAGTAGGCTCGCAGTCGTGGTGCGCCCCGCTATGTATAAAGAAGTCGGGTTCACTTGCAGAAGTCGGGCGTCGGATTCATCTGCTCCATCGCTGACGCAAGGCTTTGCTGAATGGTGGGTTTTCGACAGCGGCCAGGGCTGTGCTCTGATGCTGGTCTATCGAACTCGACGGCAGAAGCAGGAAGATCAACGACGGGGCGTACGTGCCCGGCCGTAGTACACAATATGTTAATATGTTGCGCGGGTGTTCCGGCGCGGTGTTGGTGCAGTGCGATGGCTACGGTGGGTGTGGTGGATGTGGTGGATGCGGTAGGTTGCGGCGCCTGCGCTGCGATGCGGGGGAAGCACAGTTGCCGAAGGCTGGAAGCTGATGAACAATCAGTGCTGACACGCTATTTGCTTATGAGAGAGAGAGATGGTGACGATGGGTAGTGTAAGGTCGACACCAGGAGTGCGCTGCTTCTGCGGCTGCTGCTGCTGCATATAAGCAAGCAAGATTTAATACGACCTACCACTTAGATACAACAGAGGTACCCTACTACCGAGAGTAGATATAACTCTGTTTCGTGGTAATGGAGCGGCGTCGATTGAGACCGCAAACCAATTCGTTTCGGGCAATTCAGGGTCCAAAGGCCCAACGAGATCATCAACGGTGGGCTTTTTGGGGGGAGCATCTGATTCACACTGATAAGAGCTCTGGCAAATGAAGTGTCTAATACCTAACTCGTTAACGGTTGTTAATACTTACGCTAATCCTAAGATGGGTCGACTAAGACTAAAGAACTTCGCTCTAGCAGGGATTAACTAGCGCCCAAGAAAACCCCCACGTTCTTCTAAGAGGTACAGTACTTCGGTAAAATCGAACCGCCCGAATTGAGAGAATCTCGAAGCTTGTGGCTTTCGTTTTATCTTCACCGTGCTTAACGCAGGATTAAGGCAAGACACCACGTTATCATTGTCTTAAATATACTACAAGTCTTTCTCTACAAATACTTCTTTTGGACCCTTTTCATGAATCTACCAGCAGTCGAAGTTGTCTATTATATTTTGTGTCGGTTGTTATTTGAAATAAGTTTCCATCACCTAGCTCCAGCTCCTCGCCGAGCGATAGTCTCGACTCTACGTAGGTGGTCTAGAGATTATGTGTGACCGAAATAGTTCGAATAAAGGCTTTAGAATGATTGAAATGTACTAAGCTGCAACAATATAATGTTGTTGGAACGCTTCCCTTAACTGGGAAATTACAGTTTGACTGAAGAAAGCATACCACTATATTTACAATGGAAACAGTGCATTTGTAGTTTGAGCTCAAGGTAATGGCGACTTATAAGGGACACAGTTCAAAGCTCACTTAATAGCACGAGGCCGGGGGATTCGGGTCAGTGACATGCTCTGAATGTAGCGAAGTCACAGAATAGAGCAGCTCTGATGGCGTCGATGCACTTAAGGCGAGAATATACCTAACTAAATATGTAACTCTCAACTAGCACAGAAAAAAGTCGAGTTTAGACGAGTACACTAGAGCTTGCTCATAACTGATAATGACTATTACTGTGATGAGTAACCTGAGTGATGCAGATTTTACCACGAACGTCAAAATGTAGAGCAGAGCTGTGTGAAAACTATGGAGACATCTCTTTGGCGTATAGTCGTCAATGATTTGCAGCTGTGGAAATTTCAGAAATCAGGCTACACTACGTCGGACACTTAGAAGCGTCGGGAAGGTCGATGACAGCATGAACAGCTGGGCTTAGCGATAAGTGAGGAGATAGGAACTGAGGCTGTTAGATGTCTAGATATTTGCTAATTGTTGCCGGTCCTCACTTACGGCCTAAGGGGATTCCAAAAACATTTATATTATATCCAAATCCTTATAACGATTCCTCAGGGCAGCTAGTGAGTATAGCCTGATAAGAAGAAAGCAACTAGCAGGTGGGCATTTGATACAACGACTATTCGTAGTTTTATGAGGAATGCAGCTGTCATTTACAGGTAAACGCTTATAAAAAGAAGTCTCTCGACTCTAATTAAAGACCGATCTAGCCTCGAGTTACTCTTGCAGCGTCAAGCCATGTAATTGTCGAGCACACATTTATACCTCCTCTCCACTACCATAACACTTGGAACATGTAAAGAAGTTATACCTCCTTCCGTCCTCCCGCCCCTCCCCATTTGTCTGCGCCTGCCAATCTACCATGCCTACTTCCTCTTCTTTCTCAGTAGCTTGACAGTTGGGAGTTTTTAGGGGTCCATTCTAAATTAGAAAATGAGCACAAGAACGCTGTCTTGACAGCCACATATCTATGACTTAGGCCTTCCGTATATCCCTGCCGTGATATCTTACAACAGTTTACTCCCTATCTATTTGATATCGATGTCGAGCGCGGCCAATTATCACAACGGGTCGGCTCTAAGGGCATGGAGCTTCACGCCGGATCACATGCATACCGCCGGGTTCACCCACGAGCCTCGTAGAGTTCGGTTGAACTCCCGCTCCGCCATCCACAAACCACAGTACTCTGAACAACACCAGCAGTATCTGAAAGATTCATGGGAGGAGCTCGTGGAAAGCACCCCGCGCCAGGATGCCGGAGTGGCTGAGGTCCGGACTTGGGTGTTAACAGTGTTCCATCGGCGATGCCATCCCGACCCTGAGGTAAAAACAGACAGGCATCCTGAAAATTATTCACCTTATCGACAGGCTATGAGAAACACTCGTATCCGTATCAGATGGCTAACACTATGTGCCTTCATAGAGGGCTCTCACTGGCTTCCAGTGGAAAGGTTGCGATCTCCATTCCCAACGCCGATATATTGCTCTACGTCTACGATTCCGCGGTGAGCCGTATGGCTATATGATCGCACATGATATACACGATGCTGTCAAAGTGAGTCCATATTCATCGGCTGCCATGATATACATCTACTCTTGCCCCTCAAATCCTCCTCTCCGCCATATGGTATTCAGTTAGTCCATCCGTCGGAGAGCGGCACGCCTTACCAACTGAACGTCCATAGGAATCCCGCAAAAGAGCCCGTAAGCAAGAGAAGGAATCCAAGAGGCAGATAAAGGAAGCGAAGAAAGCAGAGAAAAAATCCGCCTCGGAATCACTAAGGATGCTCATAAGACAACCGTCTTCCCCAGCGTCCACTCATGTCCGGTTTCGAGATAGCGGACCCAGCGAAGACCGCAAGAGAGCGAAGAAAACCAGGAAAGAGCAGGCCGTCCGTGTTAATAGCAACCGCGAGCTAGATACGCACCACCTGATAAGAGAGGCTCAACCTCAGACAATTGAGAGCAGCAAGTCAAAGGCGAGGAGAAAGATTGAGAAGATATTCGCAAAAAGCCCTAGAAAAACATCGCCGAAGATAACACCAACAACACCGTGGACAGGAGAAGGAAATCCATTTCGCGATCCGAGCCCAAGTCCCAGGAGAGCAAGAATCAAGGCAAAGAAGAAGATGATGAAGAAGAAGAAGAAAAAGAAGGTCACTGCGAGTCCAGAGTCACCAGACAGCGCTCAAGACCCTTTCCGAGATCCTTCGCCAATGCACCTCCTAGACGCTGATGACTTCCGTCTCGAGAACACGGACTACCCTTGAATAGTTTATGCTTCAAAGCTTGATGCCATACCACAATATGTGTGTGATCCAGACTGATTTTAAGCTTAGGATCGTGGAAAGGCAGGGAAACATTAACAATGAATAGCGATAGAAAGAGAGAAAGAATGAAGAAGATGAATAATGATCGGGAGGATGAATTAGCAACAATGCCTATCTAGAGCTCTTAAAAGAGGCAAGACTGACTCCCTAGAATTCGAGCAATTATGCTTATTGAATGACCTGGTACGAGTGGCATTAGATAGATTTTTTATATATACCTTAGTCTCCCCAATCGCGATCCCCAACTTTCCGAGGAATACAACTTTAATAGTATCTTGTAGTCTGAGTGTTCATCATTTGAATTTTGTGACGGTTCATATACAAGTAACACGTAGTTCATTCAAGGCAGCTTCACAATGTCCTGAGCGAAAGTAAGAATTTGGTAATCATAGTCTTGGTAAATCATAGCGCCTACACTGAGTTGAACAGTCGTGGTTTATCAAACAGCAAGTTTCGCAAGGAGGGTTGCAACACGCTTCGCAGTTACTGAAACTGACTCTAGTAATACACTGCTGATGCCATCCCACAATATTAATACAAGACCTCTCAAAACCCAACCAAGGACTATCGCTAACGCCACCGAATCAAGAGACTCCCCAATCGAGGCTGCACGCGCCTTGTATATCGCTATGTGGTCGAGACTGTATGACTTCTCGTTTCATTAAAAAGGATGTGTACAAGATATAATCTCGATAGCAGGGTCGCAGTCTGAATACCTACTCTGATGGATCAATGCCGTAGCTCTTCAAGAAGTATCGATCGGTCCAGTACATCTTCTTGACGGCGCTGCTGCTGCTGCTGCCTAGCGTCTCACTTCCCGAGAGGGTCGTGTCATTATCATGTTCCTCTTCGTGTATTTCCCTCTCCGCTGCTGGTTTCGAATTCCCATTTACTAGTTTCGAATTCCCATTTACTAGTTTCGAATTCCCATTTACTAGTTTCGAATTCCCATTTACTAGTTTCGTATTCCCATTTACGAGTTTCGTATTCCCATTTACGAGTTTCGTATTCCCATTTACGAGTTTCGTATTCCCATTTACTAGACTTAATGGAGCAATCTTGAGACTGGATTGATGCTAATGATTCTTAGTCGTGTTTATCTTGCTCTCCTTGGCGGACTGGGCAGATTTTCCCTCATAGATGGATGTCACTGGCCACAACCAAGCGGCCCCAACGGCACAGAGGAAAGTAGCGAAGAGCTGCAGTATGTAAATGAACGTATAAGAACCGAACGGGGCAACGAAATTGACCATGTCGTTTGTTTGGTAATGATCTTGTTGACCACGAATGAAATAGCGCCTCTCCAACACGCCATTAGTGACATTGTTGTTTCGATTCTTTTCTGTGAATCCGTTTTCAGTTACTAGCGGTTGTTTCGTCTTGTCAACCGGCAGATGTGCCAACTCTAGTAAGCACACGAGCTTGACGTTGGCCTGCCAAAGAGAGAAGGGCACGATCCAGATCGTGAAGGTCCTATACAATTTACATGTTAGAATGGCGTTCTACGGTGAATGCTTGAGAAAACTCGTGGGAACTTAGGAGCACGCAGGAACGTGTGCGAGAATGCGAAGCAGAACTTTGCCGGAATGAGAGATAAACAACGCTGGAGTGCATACTGTCGAATGGTGGCATAGAGAGAATTTGTATTCTTATCAAATGCTGATGAAGCCAGTTAGCAGGAGCTATACGTCGTTTAAAATACTGAAGCTACAGCTTGAAGTGAATTCTTTTGATAAAGATTTCGGGCTCATTTGGGGCATTCTTGCTTGATTGAGCTCTAAGGAGTGGGCATACCAGTAGAATCAACTTCCAGCGAGATCTTCGGGCTCATAATCTTATACCATCTGTAGATAATAAGGACTAGTAAGCGCGAATTGATCGTCCACTCTGTGCTGCCAAAAGGTACTCGAATCTGTCTTGACTTGAACGAGGGCACCCGGCAAAATGGGTGGACGAAGTAGGCATCCGGAAGAAAATAACGGTTCAGCGTATTCTCTTGCTCTTTGCGAGTGCCCTGTGTCAATGAGTGAATAACACACGAAATTTCCTCTTCTGGATACTCCATTGTACAGACTTGCCGAATGAACTTCGGGATATCACTGTCTGAGCGGATACGCGCGAGGAATATGGATGGAGATGATGGCTTTGGTTCAGGGATCAAAGCTGGGATAAAAGCAAGAGATGCCGACTTCGACCAAAAAATGAGAATTGATGGAAATGTTGGAAATGCGGAGTATTGGTTAGTTATAAAGGAGTCGTAAGAGTTATTTTGGAAGAAGAGGCACCTACCTAGTATAATGTTCCTGAACTGGTGTTGTTATGATGTCATAAAGTTTCGTATGATGGGTAGGCGGCCCCCACATTCACATGTAAAGAAGTAACATTGATCAGGTAGGTCAGGAGCATAAAATTGCTAGATTACTAGGTTAGATTAGTAGTACTAAATAGTAGCGCCGATTATCTATGTTCGCCAAGAAAAGCAGGCTATTTCTGTTATATAATATTCCGCAAAAGCTCATCCTGGGCTCATGTAGAATTGCTGGAGATAGGCACCTCTTGGTCTCCTATGGACCTAGAAACATAACTTCCAGCACGCTTTACAGGATAGACCAAAGAAAGTAATAAATGTATCAATTAGGTATTCCACATTGCTCACCAATAGATGAAGCAGACAAACGCCAACAGATATGCGAACTCTCCGTGTCCAAGGCCCAAACAATGCGAGAGCCCGGTCTCGCCTCCATGATCTTTCCTTCATCCTTCCTAAGTAGAGAAATCAAATAAAAAACCAGCCTCGCCCTCAAATGGCCTAGCTTTGAACAGAATATGTCTTGATTCTGATAAACATGCCATCGTCCGTTCATACATACATAACTCTTTATTCATCGTTCATATCCTTCATTCCACAAAATAGCTCATGCCCGTGACCTGCTTCTTGTTCGACTCACATCCCGTATGTATACATCTTCTCTATACGAGCCTCTCCGATCATCGCTTCTCCTCGTGCGCTGGCTCCTCATACTATCCCTCCTTCTCCGCGGCGGCGGATGGTCTTCTTCGACGATAATCATGTCGCCCCCATCGCTCAGCACACTGTCCGGCGGCGGCGGCCCCCGGCTCATGCTCCTGGGTCTGGAGCGGGACCTCTCTTGGAACTCCTCGACGACAATCTGATCCTCGCGTACGCGCTCAACGTGAGCTGGGACAACCCTCTCCCGTCTAATCTCAATCTTCTCGCGGCGCGGAGAGTGTCTACTACGCCGATGCTTGCGAGGAGGCCCACGCGGGCGCGAGTGCCAAGATACCACAGAGGACGTCCCGCCGCCGACCGATCCTTCTTCCATCATCCGCGGCCCTTGTCCGAGGTTTAAGCACCAGTATATAAGCGCGAGGAACAGCAGAAACCCGGCGACCGAGCCCAGTACTATACCAGCGACAGTCCCCGAATCCGGACCGAAGGGGGCGTTTCCGTAGCCCTGGGGAACTGTCTGCGCGCCTACGTAGGCGCGCACATTAAGCGCCCCCGGGCTCTCGACTATGGGGATTGAATTGCGTGGAGGCGGCGGATGGGTCGGAAGGGTACTGAGTCGCCGTGCGCCGGTAAGCGCGGGAGAGACGGGCGGCATGCCGTGGCGCAGATCTGTGTCTCAGGAAAGGAGAGTCGTCATCCGTGTAGAGTGAGAAAACCGCGCTTCCCGCGCAAGCAGGCATTCACTTCGAGTCTGGGCTGTGAAATTCGGCGCGACAACAGGTTATTCTCGCGAGCGTGGCGGAATAGCGTAGAACTGAGGTTGGCAGGTTGGTCTGACGTACGAGCGCAGTTAGCTACAAGATAAAGTTGATGACGATTGTAGGGACGCTTTCCCTGCCAAAAGCGTCAAATGTGGGCAAAAGTGCAGGTCCTCCCGCTGTTGTCGCTGCAGATCGCGCAAATAGGAGGCTGGTGTCGCTGCCGAGTGGGCACAGGTGGGCACTCGCTACTGCAACTATGATAGCTCCCTAGCGCTGCCAAGCAGGGGCTGCCGCAATGTACTGTGTTGGGGATCGCATCTTGTCAAGCTTGTCAAGCTTGTCAAGCTTGTCTTGTGTTATTATCTCTTTACTGTGTTATTTTGTAAAAAGCATATAATCGAAGTTTGTCTTAGTTTTTGACATATGCTGTTCTAGACATTAGATATCATGTACAGTTGCAATAGTACTTATTAATTGATTTAGTTCAAGCTAGCTATCCCAGCTTAGGTATGTTGTTCGAAACTTTGAATAAGAAATAGGTAAAGCACAACATCAAGAACTAGAATGACAAGTTGTAGATTACCTACCGTTGCTCTCTAGACAACCTATTCTTTGGCAGTTGTAGATAACACAGGTATCTTGATTACTAATCGCAAAAGTTGATGCCTCGGGCACTCAACCTATAGTTATACTTATTTGAGTTATCTCAAAGCTCAACAGATTTCGTCAACAAAATCGCACAACCTACACAACTCATTAGTAAACCCTAGAGATCGTGCACATGCCACCCGCTACCTGTCTCATCGATTAATTGTACTTAGCATTACGGGAGAGAGAAAGAGACCGCCCCCTGTCCAACACTTCGCACATCTCACAACACCGAGCTTGTCAGGGGTCGAACCGGCCTATGACTCAACTCAACTCAGTCACCTGACAACGCGACACGAAATGGCCGAGCGCACCTACAACTTACAAGGTTCGGGCGCGGTTTCGCGTCGTCCAAGCCAGGAGTTGGTTTGGGAGGGGTAGCACTTCACAATCGAACAGTACGCCTCCATATCCTGTGCACGGTATGGTCCAAGTCCGCTTTTTCCTTTTCCTTCTTCAGGATAAGTAGGAGATAGCGCCTTGAAGGATACGAAGATACGCTCGATCCAATCAAGACTGCAGGCCAAGCGTCCTAGTGTTCAACTCTTGGGTTGCTAACGTGGTATTCTGGACATGGTATGAGTCAACTGCGTGCCCGGAACTAGAACATGTACTGTAAGGTATCTGTAGGATCTGTCCTTAGAAACGCAAGCTGACAATTCGATGCATGGATATTGGATATGAAAGACGGCCCTCGGACACCTGGAGAAGACCGATCCCAACAAGTTGATGGTGTTGTCAGCGTTACAGGAAGAGCGGTCAGACGAAACGAGACGCCAATGAGCTCGGTCTTAGGAGTTGTGTGTGTGAGTTATGCTTAAGTGTTGCCTTATAACACATATCTGACATCTTATATTTAGAGCTGCATGTTTCCCGTAGCCTGATTCTATAAAGATACACTCTCTTCCCAACCCAATTCCTCACTTGCCAATCAACATCAACTCACCAATCCTTCCTCTTTAACAAACCAACTTCAAAATGACTGAGCAGCAAGCACCACTCAAGACCTATCGTGGCAACTGCCACTGTGCGGCATTCGTCTATGAGATCACCCTGCCCGAAATCAAGCAGGCATCCGAATGCAATTGTAGCATCTGCTACAAGAAGGCCGCTCTCTGGGTCTTCCCGAAGCCCAGCGACGTCAAGTTCGTCAAGGGAGATCCGTCAGGCATGACCAATTACACCTTCAACAAGAAGCAATTTACCCACAAGGTTCGTTCCCAGTATCGTAAGGTGAGATTGTAGCGAAAGGCACTGACACTGGCATCTCAAGTTCTGCTCCACATGCGGAGTCTCGCTCATGGTTGTCGGACACCTAACTCCTCCCAAAGGAGATGAGCCCCCAGAGAACGGATTCAACGTAAGTGAAAAACCTCCTCAGAGGCACAGTGGCGGACTCGGAGATAACTGACAGGTGTCTAGGTCCGTACTTTCCAGCATGGTCAAGTTGATGTGTGGAAACTCGAGACCAAAACGTAAGATCTAGAGATGTCCATCCTGGGTTCTCGCTGATTATTTTTATTCTAGCTTCGATGGCAAAGCCCTTCCCTCGACATTCGAGATCCCTAAGTTCAAAGGGGCCGAACCTACGGTGGAGGTTGAGGGGGGACAAGTATACACTGGCGGCTGCCATTGCGGTGGTGTCACTGTTGCTCTGAAAGTAAAGCCTATCAACAAAGACACCCAGGGACTGCTCGAATGCAATTGTAGTATGTGTGGTAGGGTAAGTGCAAACATACACATGATTCAAACTATCTGTAAATCCAAAGATATGTCTGGATGGCTGACTGGGACGAATAATATATAGTATGGCGCCACGTGGACCTACCAGGCCCATGAGCAGTTTGCGATCGAAGGGTGGGAAAACCTCCAAGAATATGTTTTCAACAAAAAATTGGCAGTCAAATTGTTTTGCAAGACCTGCGGCGTCCCTATCTGCTCACAGACAGCAACAGGGGTCTCCGAGGAGCAGGTTGCTGGAATGGATGAAAACACCAGAAAGTGGTATGAGTCGTCCAAAACGCGCAAGGCCTTAAACTTGCGAGTTCTTGATGGCTTGAATGTCAAGGATTTGAACCCGGGCCAGTTCGACGGCTATAATTTCATCCAGCCAGGATACGTTGAGCCATAATTCAGGGGTGCGCATAGCGGGATGGCAAAGTAGAAGCTTATTTTAAAGCACTTAGGATTCCTAATGCACTTTGCCAAACCTAACAAGGCACAAATTGCCGGCTTCTGACTTAAGTTCATCGCTTTGTGATTGTGGGCTGTTGCGTATCGGGCGAGTGAATGATAGACTCCTGGTGACCTGGTGTACTGCTCTTCCTATATCGCGTTTTATCCCAGCTAGGTATTCCGTCGTCATCGAAGTCTGCCCACTCAAAAAAGGAGCAGTTCTCCTTGCCTGGTATATTGCCACGATGACACACTATCACCAAATACGGATCAGCAATCAATAATACGTCCAATTACGAAGAGTAGGGTCAGTGTGGTCTTTTTTAGTTAAGATACTAATCAACTTACTCCAGAAGTACTTTCCCCAATTATCCTTCTTTCGCTGCACAGTTCTGAGGATGGCAGGAAGGTTGCATTTGCACCTTGGGGTAAAGCGCGGATGGAAATTTGGCTGGTAATCTCGATAAGTAATATTGATCCTGCGATTAGCAGAAATAGGATGAGGATCAATAGCCAGGGCTGGAGCAATGCTACTATCATAACACTAGAGTCAATGTTGTTCAATAATGGCAAGAATTACTCGGGGTTCCGGGAGCTTGCAAGAGTAGCGAGTGCTGAATATGCTTATTCAATTCGTGTCTTGATATGTCAAGGGGTGATAAAAGACTTCAGTGGACTTACTGCTTCCACTCCTCCTGCATCTCGGCGTGCATAACCAGCAGTGAGTTGTGTGGTAAATGAATAGAGATCTGTCCTTGTGTATCGGGATCGTCTGTTAAGTTATTATCGGAGTCCTTTGGGACTATGCGACGAACACGAAACTCCCTGTGTACATGGCGTTAGCTGAGATCAATCAGGGACGAGAGGTTCCTATACATGCCTTGCGACACCTAGAGAGAGCGAACCGATCACAGCTCTAGGGCCAAGGTACGTAAGGTGATCACTGTGGTACCCTACGGATTCTTGAGGCCCGTTGTAGCAGTTCACGAAGGCCGCATTTGGAATCCATTCGTCAGGGCGCTGGAATCTCAACTTTTTACCGTTGGGATAGTGATTTTTGATGCGGGCTTGTATCTCTTTATTAACCGCTGCTTGCACCTTGGGCCTCACCAGGAGAAGTTGAGGTGTGATTTTTCGGACATCCTACCACGAGTCAGTAGATAGATCTAAGACCTGAATCAGAGCCTCGACAGCGG
The DNA here is from genome assembly GCA_022385635.1 of Xylaria scruposa. Taxonomy (NCBI): domain Eukaryota; kingdom Fungi; phylum Ascomycota; class Sordariomycetes; order Xylariales; family Xylariaceae; genus Xylaria; species Xylaria scruposa. The sequence continues at coordinate 513,889 of MU280204.1, forward strand.
TAAAGCATAATACTATAGTCCCCAGCCGATTAGGTTCTTTCGGTAGAAATAAAAAGCAACTTACTGCTAGACGTCCCCCGTAATAATAATACTCGTGCTTCTGCATGTTCACTTCGGCCTCGGTAGCTAAGTAGAAGCTGGATGTATGTGGGCTTTGGACAACATTGTCGAAGAGCTTAAACGTGACTTTCTCGAAGGTCTTCGATTCCTCGATCATTTCTCGAAGTAGCTCATTGGCCTCCTCTTGCGGGAGAAAATTGTGAATGATAGTACATGGTGTATGTTCTGCAACATCTAAAGGATCATACAAAAAAAGTGTAGTCCCCTTCTTAGACAGCAGCTTTGCCTTTTTGGTGAACCTAGTTCCTTCGATTACAGATGGCCTAGATGCGAAGGACCTCAGCGATGACTGGGACCCTATAGTAGGATTGTGAGGCTTCTTCGGTTGTGTTTGGCCATCGTGTAAAGAGGAAGCAGACTGTTCAACGGATCCATTGTTGGCTAGAAGTGTATCGAGTAGTAATTCTTGGGACATATCTGGAAATAAAGAAGCAAGCATGGCGAGCTTTACCTCAGTTGAGTCATCATCATTATCCCGAGTCGATTCTTGCACGGCATCGGACGACTTGCGCTTTACGCCTCTTAGAAAAGCATCCATGATATGACCTGACTGAAGATGACTTTTCGCTCATGATGTTGTTCTTGTATTACTTCGCTGCGAAGACGTGTGAGCTCTATATAGCTCCATGAAGTAGAAAAGTCAGATATTATGTACGTGTGAAGGGCGACCAATAGAAGAGAGGCGACTCATGACTTACACTCAACCAAGCGGCAACTGTCTCGTACACCCGATACTGTGATTGGTAGATTATACAGCAGTAACGGTGTAAAGGGGCGAGGCGAACCCCCCGCGGTCTCCACAGGCGTGTCCGGCAGCTAGAACATAGCCGAGGCCCCACGTTATAAGCCAACCTGCAACATACAGTACTACAATACGAGTTCGTCGCACCTCAGTGGTCTGAATGTGAGGCGTATATCTAGCCTGAGACATGGCCTAAAGGACCCTTAGTCGGTGCACAGAGCAAACACAGACCATGGCCTCCATGCTGGAGTTCCGTACAGCTGGCTTCAACCCATACGCCGTCAAATACTCGCCCTACTACGACTCGCGCATCGCTGTCGCATCCGCCGCGAATTATGGCATTGTTGGCAATGGCCGGCTATTTTGTCTGGGACTGGGCCCTCAGGGTGTCCAGGTAGAAAAAACGTATGCAACGTGTCTGTCCTCGCGTGTGTGGCGGTACAACACCATCTCACCACATCACTGCTAACCCCGCCGTCGCAGCTTCGACACCAACGATGCCCAGTATGACCTCGCCTGGTCTGAGATCAACGAGAACCAGCTGCTCGCAGCTTGTGGCGATGGTTCGATCAAGCTCTATGACGTGAATGTCAACGAATTTCCCGTTATGAACTTCCACGAACATAAGCGCGAGGCGTATGCTGTCGCTTGGAGCCCGGTTACTAAAGATACCTTTGCCTCAAGTTCATGGGATGGGACTATAAAGATTGTACGGCCATCTTTTCTCTACTCGTCGCAAAGCTAATGCAAGCTGCTTCATAGTGGTCGCCTGCTAGGAGAGAGTCTCTCAAGACGCTCCCTGTTGGTAATTGCACCTACAGCACATCGTACTGTCCCTCAAATCCGAATATCATCTCGGCCGTTTCGACCGACTCGCACCTTCGCATATTCGATCTTCGTACACCTGTCAACGCCCAGTATCACCTTACCTCCAAGATACCGGTCCATCAGCCCCCGCCAGTGCCAATGCCTCCGGGTATTTCGCCTCCTTTCATGCCAGCCGAGGTGTTAACCCACGACTGGAACAAGTATAGGGATACGGTCATAGCAACAGGAGGTGTGGATAGAGTAATCAGGACCTTTGATATCAGAAACCCAACAGCCGGACCTGCGTCCATCATGATGGGCCACGATTACGCTGTGCGAAGGCTCGCTTGGAGCCCCCACGCTGCCGATATCTTGCTCAGCGCCAGTTACGACATGACGGTTAGACTATGGACAGATGGCTCCACCATGGCCGCCGATCAAAGTTCCCCTGTAAAGCCGGGTCTACAACTTGGGATAATGAACAGGCATACGGAGTTCGTGACTGGTGTCGACTGGTGCCTTTTCGGTGTAGGTGGCTGGGTTGCAACGGCTGGATGGGACGAGCGAATCCTCTTATGGGACGCTAATATGATGCTTCAAGGAAGGGGTTGATCTGGCTGAGGTGCGCTCGATTATCTCGGTCTGTCATATGCATTGGAAGGCGTTTATGGAGCCAAACTAGAATCTGTTTTATTGATACCACCAGGTCATGTTTGAGAGGGACAACCGTCATTATGTAGGTCATGGTAAAAGGAAAAACACAATCAGCACTTGCACAAATGTTAACACATAGTCAAATTACGCTGAGAGTTCCTAGGAAAGAATTGAAAGATTTTATATATGTCGCAACCTGGTCATATCTAATTAGCAGCCCATATTAACACGGGTCAATGGTATTGTTAGTCGGGAGGAGAAGAGGCATAGGACCCGACTGCGAGGGCTCAGTCGAGGGGCACCAGGCGCAAATTGAGCCCTAGCAGAGGAGCTGGCAGGCTTGAAGTCCTCTGCGAAACATTAAAGGGACGAGCTTCGCGGGCAGTCTGCCCGACAACGAAGCTTAACACAGCTGTGCGTATATGTATACCTAGTAGTCCATTACGGGCGATGGTATTACTCATGTCTACGTTACGTATTGCCTGGTTCAGGTTTCTTGTTCTCAGGGGCTACAACAAGACGGCCCATTTCAAGCTGATAGTTACGATCGCATCACTGGCACCGTCAGGAACGAATGCTTTATTGAAGTGTCCGCTTTGGGTATTACAGGTTAGTGACAATGTCGATATGCCAGCATTCGATGGGAGTTAGTTAAGAGAAGGAGTCGCCCGCGGGTGATGAAGACTTCCGTAAGTACTGCTCCGTAGATCGTGCACACATACAAATATTACGGTACGAAGTAGCAAGGGTTGGATACAATGTCGAGTGAGGACTGTATGTGGACTTTGAATAATTTTGATTTCGTGATTAATACGTCGTTATCCTTAATGGCCCCCTTTTTAGTTGTTGGTACAACATCATCCTTCCCCTTGTCATTTACAAAATGAAGTAGAGATTTCGTCAATCAATCGCTCAAAACTTGCTTTGCGTCGAGCAGAACCCCGGCCCAATGCCCTAGTCGCCCGCTCATATTGGGCCCTAAGGCGACAAACCCTGAACTCCGTCGACGCCTCTATATGAACAATTGTGATCTGCATCCCCGATGTTGTACATGATCCTTAGACCCGGTATATCTACAATATGGTAAGGCGAGCTTGCGTGAAAGCAGCTTTGTTAACGTCATGATAGAGAGTCAAACGCTTCGTAATTGTTGAGGTTAAAACAGCCGCCACGGTTTAGAAGCTGGCACGGCGAGAAAATTGCGGTTTGCCGTCGGCGCGTGATGAAAAGCGGTCCTCAAAACTGTTACGGTTGAAACCACCGCGACCTCTATTGTCATTACGACCTCTGTTATCATAACGGTCTCTGTTATCATAACGGCCTCTGTTATCATTACGATGATTGAACGGAGATCGTGATTCAGAACGATTGCCAAATCCACGTGAAACCGGCTCATCATCTTCATCATAGCCGACTCGAACTCCAGGTATACGGACCAAGTTACGCTGCTGGGCAATTTTGGGGGGTATGGCAGGAATCTCGGTCCAGCCCAAGCCGTCTCGACACCACTTGTTCAACGTGCTGATGAGATCTTCTGCCTGAAAGTTTCTGCCGAACTTTTGGCCAAGGCTTGCGAGATACACAGCACGAAAGTCAGCTTTAGGTACCTGTGCGTATGCGTTTGTTACTTCGCTGAAATAGCGGGACACATCCTCAGATGCAGAGGATTCTCCAATCACGTGCTTTGCGGCTTTCAATGTGTCGTTGGGCTTGATAGGGAGGCCTGGAAGACGACTGCGTGCTTCTGGCAGCTCCTCTTGAGTGAGAATCAACCAGCCCTTGCCGGAGTTTCCGGCACGACCTGTACGGCCAACTCGATGGATGTACTGATCCCGGTCAGGTGGAAGACCAACCTGAATGACATCTGTCACATTAGGGAAGTCCATTCCACGCGCTGTGACATCGGATGAGAACAGGACGGCAGACTTGGCCTGGCGGAAGTAATCGGCGCTTCTTGTGCGCGACATTTGTGTCAACCTCGAGTGGATCTCAAACGTTTCAATTCCGGAACGACGTGAGAGCGCTTGAGTCTTTCTGAAAACATGAGAAGCAAACTGAACGCTAGCGGTGTTTGAGAAGAAGACAATGGCTTTGAACGGGAGACCAGAATCCTCTGCCAATTTGGCCTTTTGCGCAATCTCCATTATTGTGGGGAATACGTTCTCGAGACCATTAACGACGACAAGATGTTGAGGAACACGTTCGTGCGTTGGTGTATCATCTGCCTTGATTGTTTGTACAAATTCAAAGTTATCAGGGCGGACCATGCTTTTAGCTAAGTGAACTACGTCTCGAGGTATGGTGGCGGAGAAAAGAAGAGTTTGTCGTTCGACTATCTTTCGATCAGGTAGTGCTTCCTGGATTGAACGGATTTCGTCCGCGAAGCCAACGTCAAGCATCCGATCAGCTTCGTCGAGTACGAAGGCTTGTAGTTTGGGCGCTGCAACTCGGGCCTGCGGGTCTGAGAGAAGATCATTTAATCTTCCGGGAGTAGCGACAAGGATATCGCAGCCCTCTCGCCACATTCTCTGTAGAGCTTCTCGCTTTCTGGTGCCTCCTACGGCAGTCTGGACAACAATGCCGGTATTTCGTGCCAGCTTCCGGGCTTCGACACCGATTTGTTCAGCAAGCTCACGAGTGGGTGATAGAATGATAGCGCGGATATCTTCCGAAGATGAGCGACGTACGGCCCAGCGGTCGGCCAACTTAGGCTGATCCATCAATACGCGCTGGAACAGAGGTACCAAGAAAGCCAGCGTCTTTCCTGTACCGGTTTTGGCTTGAGCAACCCTGTGACGGAGATTAGCCATGGTACAACAAGCAACGAGAGTGAGGGGAGTTGGGTTCACTCACATGTCAGTCCCCTTCAGTGCGGGATTGATGGCCATGGATTGCACCTCAGTCATGGCATCGTAGCCCATGCCCTTCGTTAGAGCCTCAATGAGGCGCTCATTGACACCGAGTTTGTCTAGTTCGCCGAATCGTGAGACGGGGGATGACGCCACAGGAGCAAACTCAGCTTTGCGGTTTGCTTGAGCAGCAGCTGATTCGGTCGAGTATAGACGGAAGACGGCATGTCTTGGGGCAAGACGCCATAAAGCTGGCTGCGATGCTGTCTGGCGTAGGACAGGGAGGTGCTTGGAACCAGCGGTCCGTGTTAAGGAGATAGTCGAGAATTGGCGAGCAACATTGCCCAAGCGGACTTGCCGCTGTATAGAGGCCTTGAGCATGGCAGGCAGGATATCAAGGCAGAATGGGCGTATACCGGTACGAAATGGTGGAGGGAAAAGAAGTTGCACACTGCAGCAGCACACGATCTCTAGGATGGCGAGTAGCGCAGTGCGATAAGAGGTTCAACAATTTTTTTGTACCTAAAGGGTCTCTGATTAGGCCTATTATCTGATTGGCCTCTCATACTAGTAGTGGGTCTCAGTCCTACGAGTGTCCGCCACCTGACAAGCTGGGTCGTCCAGACTCAACTGGCTTCCAAGTTTCTGGCCTAAATTCTATGTTCGTAATGCCTATTAGTACGCTCTCAGCTGCCCAAGCATCAATCACCTTTTCGTTGGTTATCAACTACATTACTTGCTTCTCGTCGAGGTTTCAAACTTCGAAAACTGCGTTACCCGCACTAGCATCTGCTATTTCTATTGTGGCTCCAGTCGCCTTCGAGTTGCTTATGCTATGGACAAGTAAACACTGCAGGCAAGCACCGCTTAGTGATACTCAATCAGGCACACGTGGTTGTACATAAGTAAGTACATGGTGCTCCCAGGGCGGCGGCGATAAGAGGTAAGGATAGTAGGTACCATAAGTGATTCTAACGTGGGGGGCAGCTTTTAAGTACTTGATCTTGAGATTTCAGCTGTTGAGGCTGATACTTTCGCTCTCTTATCTGTGTTGTCAAATTTTGCTCGCCAACCATAATGGTCAGGCAGGGGGATATCATAATTATGAATTTTGCATGTGATTCTGACAGCAACCGGCTCTCTCTACAGTACAGTAAAACTACCTTCAAACCGGTGAAGGGCATGTGGAGAGCTCGGTGCTTGGACCCGCGATCCAGACCCTTGATCCCAACCCTTGAGCATGGGAAAGAAAAGCCGACAGATAGACTAAAGAGATAGGTAGATATGTGCCCCTCTCACTTGCACATCATCTTGAAATCAGGTCGACGTCTTTCCGCACCCAACTCGATTTTTTTTTCAGAGATTTGTCCCTATTTCTTTGTGACTTATGGTGCGTTTCCCGTTACGACATCAATAATAGTAGCTGGTGCGGGACTGCAGTTTAATTGGCAAACAACGGGGCCATCTCATAACCTCTTTTACCTTGCAATTAAGAACCCGGCGCTCTTTGATAGATAAATTGCGTATGCCCGGCCAGGACAAACTCTCAAAGGCGTCGTCTCAAAAATTTCTTGCAAGATTGGCATAAATCTATTCTGTTCCAGTCAGGTACTCGGTGACTATTACTCGAAACAAAACTACTCAGCAGAAGGCGGTTTACCTTGAGTCTCCATTGTCGGAGCCGGTGATCTCTCTTGCGCAACTTGTTTTTGGAATTGGGGTTAAGCACGGCAGTGGGCGTTACAATATTCATTTTTTTCTAGTGTATTAATATTGTACGGACGTGCTGTACCTCGGGTTGAATTTTCGTTGAAGCGTTGAAGCGAAAACTTTACTTGCGAGATGGACCAGGGTGGTGTCCCCATGGCCTTTGATCTACTTCCTGCTTCTGTCAGGTCCGGCATATCGGCCTTTCAGTCCCTACGCCGGTCAGATCGCCTCTCTATCATATCCTTACGGCGTCGATTGTCAAGGCAAGGCACTGAAGAGTTGGTAGTAACCAGTCGCCAGGAGGATCAAGTTGCCCAGGTGTATAAGACGGCCGTTGACTCCGGGATGGAGGTCGCGACACAGCGCAATGAGCAGGTTCAGATGGCTCCGGGTATCCGGTGGAGGTATGCCGAGCAAGGTAAGCCTTTCCATTGCTGTAGAAAGCAACAGCATGAATCAGGCTGATTTCCCCTCTTAGGTTTGAATATACAGCGCATCGCCTACCTTGAAAAAGAAGACCCGGCTTTCTCCCGCAAATCTTACATCGATGGCCTAGCGTATATGTTGATGGCTCTCCCAGACGACCTCAGCAACCAGGAGGCTGCCATAATTCGGGAGGCCATCCCGCCGTCAATTGCGGACAACACTCTCGCCGATGGTAGAAACGATCGGGCAGTTGGCTGGAAGCCTCCGCCTGAGAGCCGCACAGTACTACAGCGATTCGTTGCAAATTTGGTGGCCGTCTTCGTGGTAATGCTGCACCTGGCCCTGTCGTACGCAACGATCGTGGTTCGCGTTGGTGCCCATTACGAGCGCAAACACAACATCTCCCAACAGATTGCGTCTAGGGGCTTCGTCATCGCCACGGCCGTTGGGAGGAACAGCGTCATACTCAGTGCCAAGATCTGTGCCATGAAAGACGGGCGTGTCGGGAAGGCTGTGAGCAGCCTTGCCAGTTGGACTGCCGAGAGCGTCACGTATGGCATCCAAGAGGGGATTGGGCAGGGGCTGATTATGGTCGACACAAAGTCGAGACCAAAGTGATTCATTCCCCTTTAGATATGATTGTGTAAAGGTGGTTTTGTTGACTGCAACCAGTTTATTGAAAAACGTGTAAAGAGGATAACGATAACAATGCCTTCTAACGTTGTTAATGCATATAGATATTTACGGTTAGGTAGATAGAGCACTATGTAAAGATCTTTCTCAATGATAAGGACCTAGAGAGCGCACTTTTTTCAGGTACGCCTAGATTCCATTCAGATGAATGTCGAGGTCGGAACATGATTTCTAGCATGGTAAGCCGAGATGTGTCCAACCAAACCCCATCGAGATAATATAGACTCAACGAATAGCATGAAATTTGTCCATATACGACCCTGCTAAAGTATTCATACTATCGACCTGGAACATGCAGATTAATTCGGGATGTTATTGCCTTTCTGTCCGCAAAAGACCGAAACCTGACCAATATCTAGTCGAAAACTGCATGTCAATAAAGTTTGTTATCGGGTCATAATCAGATATACACAGTTGAAGAAAACCTCATGCACTACTCCCAGTAGCAGCAACCTTTTCAGCAGCAATTTTGGCCTCCATCTTCCGCCTTGCGGCCAATATCATCTCGTCACGCCTGCGCTGGAGTGCCATTTGCCGTTCATCGCGGTTGGAGCTCCACGCCTTCGTCTTACTTCCTGGTACTGCGGACTCTTGCCCCGCGGCCGAACTGCTGCTACCGCTGTCGTGGTTGATCTTGTCTTGAAGCTTGTATCGCGTTATCAGATCTGGCTCGGCGGGACGCAAAGGTGCCTTAGCTGTTTGAGATGTTGATGATGGGGTTGCTGATCTTGGTGGAGGCGGCGGTTGAAACGTTACTGGGGGCTAAGAGGACACAGCGTTAGCTGAGCTTCATCATAAAGGGGATAACAAGACTGGCTAGTCGGGCGGGAAAGGCGTGAAAAGGCGATCGTAGGGTTGCCCTTATCGATCCTGAATCATGTCTAACAGTATCTAGACACAGCGCGACAGCTCGAGGAAAGGGATGAGGAAATAGCACTTGGAACTCACAGTCTCCATGCGCCCGGATAGTATCCGCTCCGTAGTGGCCGCCATATTCCCTCCGCTACGCTGCAGCTCCCACAGGATAGCGCGCCGGTCAAGTTGAGGGAACATCTGCTGTATCCGCTCGACAGCAGCCTCGCGCGCTCTCGAGCTTGCGGCTGAATCGCGGCCGCGATGTGCGTCTGACCCTGCCGCAGATGACGGGAAGAACAAATATCGGATCACGAGCCCGCCTAACACGACGATAAGGACTAGCGAGGTGAACGAAACCTGTTCGTCCGCCATGGTGGACTCGTTGTCGCGGATGAAGCGGCACTGGGCAAACGGGCGGCGAGTTGCTTCGTGAGGCCGTGAGGATGGAAGAGAATCGGCGGTGGTGCCGGTGTCCTATCGAATTGGGTTGGGTGTGTTGCTTGGGCCTTGAATGTCTCCTCCTTTCTCTTTCTGTCTGCCTTTATCTCTGTGGGGATTGCAATATGATGAGATGTCTAAATAATAGAATTCCAAAGCCTAATAATACAAGTTGATGGTTAACGATGACGTTACTTGGGAATGGTCGGAGATGTCGCGTGGGCTGCTATCTGCTAACAGCTAACTAGGTACCTAGGTAACCTCTAACCTAGGTGACTTATTAATCCTGCACCGGACTGAGGTTAGTGGGCCTCACTCGTCGAATCCCCATGGCTGGCCGGTTTATTGTCTTCGTTCTAGGTAGTTACCACAACTTTCCCATTACGATAGAAAAAGATCTGTTCAATCTACGGGCTGATAGGTAGCATTGTGTTTCAGTTCGCGCGAATCGATAACCAAATAGGATATGCATGGTCCTACACTGCAGGCGCCAGATTCCAATTTTTAGCTTTTGGCGGATCAGTCTTAGTCGGCTACATTCTGTTTCCTGCCAAAGAACGCAACCTATCATTTCAAGCAACATTTGACACAGCATAATCATGTACAGGAATCCCTTCTTCACGGCGCTGGACACGCCAGCAACGGCAATGAAAGGCGGTTGTTCGCGTCGCCTGGAGGCAGTGTAATACCAGGGACACGGTGAAGGCGATCATGCGCAAGCACAGAAGATGCACCTTCGAAGGATAAAAATTAGAATAATCACGAATAGTCCATATAGGACCGTTTCAGAGATTAAACTGAAAAGAACAGATACTACACTTGATCTAAGCCAAAAGGCAAAGAGAGCTAAAGAAGAAAAGAGAGAAAGACCAGGGAAAAAGATGGCGGGCAAAGCAGACTTATATACACAAGTTAGGTGGGGCTAGGCAGCCTTAGGGAATAGGTAAGCATGGCCACAGTCTGAGGGGCAGTTGTGGCTTGTGCTACCCCTGCAACTCCCACATGGGGGTTTGTTTTGTTGACTTTCGCAATCGGAGCCCACGCGTAGCAACGGGCATTTACAAACCCAACATCACGAAACGACCAGCTTTGGACGACTACGGATCGTCGCACTCGCCAGCATGAGGGTCACAGAAGTTATCATAGACGTAAGCGCTCTCGCACGCCCTGATAATGCCATACTGACCAATCGAAGGGCTTTAAGTCGTATGCGGTGAGGACCGTCATCTCAGGATGGTGAGTAAACAATGCCATCCCCGCCGGCGCATTGCGGACGCTGATATCGCATAGGGACGAGAGCTTCAATTCAATTACCGGCCTAAACGGTAGTGGGAAATCTAATATTTTAGACGCCATCTGCTTTGTGCTGGGCATCACAAACATGTCGACAGTGCGGGCGCAAAACTTACAGGTACGAATAGCCATCGTGGAACCTCCCCAGGCGTATTGTGAGGCTAATGGGTACGCTGGATAGGATTTGATATACAAGCGCGGCCAGGCAGGCGTTACAAAAGCCAGCGTCACCATCGTCTTCGATAACAGAGATAAACAGAAGTCCCCAATCGGCTTCGAGGAATATGCCACCATCAGCGTCACCAGACAGATTGTCTTGGGCGGCACGTCGAAATACCTGATAAACGGACACCGCGCGCAACAGCAGACCGTCCAGAACCTATTCCAATCCGTTCAGCTCAATATCAATAATCCCAATTTCCTGATCATGCAGGGTAAAATCACAAAGGTCTTAAATATGAAGTCTGTCGAGATTCTTGCCATGATTGAGGAGGCTGCAGGCACAAGAATGTTTGAGGATCGGAGAGACAAGGCCCTGAAGACCATGGCGAAGAAGGAAATGAAGCTACAAGAGATAACGGAGCTACTGCGTGAGGAGATCGAGCCCAAGCTCGAGAAGTTACGTACCGAAAAGCGCGCGTTCTTAGATTTCCAACAGACACAAAACGACCTCGAGAGGTTAACACGGGTAGTGGTGGCCCACGATTATGTCAGATACCAGGAGCGGTTGGAACAATCGGAGACAGATCTCGAACAAAAGAGGCAACGACAGAAAGACCTAGAAGAATCAGCGACTAGGTTAAAGAGTGAAATATCACATCTCGAACAAGATGTCAAGAGAGTGAGGGCGGAGCGCGACAAGGAACTAAAGAAAGGTGGGAAGGCTCAAGCACTGGAAGACAGCGTGAAGAAATATTCAAATGAGCTAGTTCGCTTGGCTACCGTGGTGGACCTAAAGAATTCGAGCAAAGGAGAAGAAGAGGAGCGTAAAGTCTCTGTGCAGAAGAACGTCGCTGAATTAGAAGCGGCTCTTCAAGAAAAGACCAAGGCCTACGAAAAGATCAAAGCCAAATACGACGCAGCGAAAGAGGAGAATGAGAAACAAGCCCAGGAAGCAGAGTCAAAAGAAGAACTGCTTCAGACACTGCAAACTGGTGTTGCATCCAAGGAAGGTCAAGAAAGTGGTTATCAAGGGCAATTGCAGGATGCAAGGAATCGCGCCGCCACCGCCGCCACCGAGCAGGAACAAGCGAAAGTAAAAATTGCACACCTGGAACGGCGTATCAAAGAAGAGGAACCGCGAGCTAAGAAAGCTAAAGAACAAAACGCCGGTCTCCTGAATGAGTTGGAAGGGTTACGGTCACAATCACAGAAGCTTGAGGCGCAGCTCGGGAGACTAGGCTTCGAGCCTGGGCAAGAGGAAGAGACGTACAAGAAGCAGTCATCATTGCAGCAATCCATTCGAGGCCTTCGGCAGGAAGCTGACGCTCTTAAGCGTAAGGTCGCCAATATCGACTTCAGCTACGCTGACCCAATACCTAACTTTGACCGTTCCAAAGTTAAAGGTCTGGTTGCCCAGCTCTTCACTCTGGATAAGGACCACACCGAAGCAGGCACCGCTCTGGAGATCTGTGCTGGTGGTCGCCTTTACAATGTCGTTGTCGATAGCGAGGTGACTGGTACTCAACTCCTCCAAGGAGGCAAGTTACGAAAGCGTGTCACTATTATTCCATTAAACAAGATCGCAGCATTCAAAGCCTCTGCCCAGACAATCGCAACAGCACAAAAGATTGCGCCAGGAAAGGTCGACCTCGCGCTGTCGCTCGTTGGGTATGATGAGGAGGTTTCTGCTGCCATGGAATACGTCTTTGGTAACACTCTTGTTTGCCATGACGCCGAGACAGCTAAAAGAGTGACGTTTGACCCTAATGTTCGAATGAGGAGTATAACACTCGAAGGTGATGCGTACGACCCCTCGGGTACCTTGTCAGGCGGCAGCTCCCCCAACTCGAGCGGTGTGCTTGTTACCCTTCAGAAGCTGAACGATATCAACCGCCAATTGAAGGAAGCCGAGGCTTCTCTACAAGACCTCCAAGCTCTGATAGCGCGCGAGAAATCTAAACTTGATCAGGCTCGTAAGATCAAGCAGGAACTTGATTTAAAGGCCCATGAAATTAAACTAGCAGAAGAGCAAATTAGCGGCAACTCATCATCCTCTATCATTCAAGAAGTTGAGAACATGAAGAGCAATATCAGCCAATTGAAGACCGACAGTGCCGAAGCTAAAAAACGGCAAGCCGAGGCTAATGCCGATGTTAAACGGATAGAGAAAGACATGAAAGACTTCGAGAACAACAAAGACTCGAAGCTTGTCGAGCTCCAAGCAAACCTCGACAAGCTAAGAGATAAGCTGACTAAGAACTCTGCAACTGTTAAGACCCTGCAAAAGGAGGTCCAGAACGCACAGCTGGATTCTGAACAGGTATCTTCTGACCTTGCCGCTGCGAGAGAGCAACTTCTGGAGGTCGAATTGGCCATCAAGGCGCAGCAAGAAGAGATTGAAGACCTTGCAAAAAAGCAGACAAAACTACAAGAAACACACGATATTGCTCAAGCAGAGCTTGACGATGAGCGCGCCAAGCTTACCGGATTCGATGATGAGTTGCGTGCCCTCGAAGATGCAACCAGGTCAAAGAATGCCCGCATTGCCGAAGAAAGCTTAGAAATGCAGAAGCTAGGTCATCAAGTCGAGAAGTTTAATAAAGAGCAGCAGAATGCCGTGCAAGCTGTGGCACACATGGAGCAAGAGCACGAATGGATAGCGGACGAGCAGGACAAATTCGGCCGCGCCGGCACCCCATATGATTTCAAGTCGCAGAACATAGCTGAGTGCAAGGCGACCCTGAAGAATCTGACAGAGCGTTTCCAAGGCATGAAGAAGAAGATCAATCCCAAGGTCATGAACATGATTGATAGCGTCGAGAAAAAAGAGGTCGGGCTGAAGACAATGATGAAGACGGTCATCCGCGACAAGCGTAAGATCGAGGAGACTATCGTTAGTCTTGACGATTATAAGAAGAAGGCCCTTCTGCAGACATGGGAGAAGGTCAACAGCGATTTCGGCCAGATCTTCTCTGAGCTGCTCCCTGGCGGCAGCTTCGCGAAACTTGATCCGCCAGAAGGCAAGACTATCAACGAGGGTCTCGAGGTCAAGGTTTGCTTGGGTAAGGTGTGGAAGCAGAGCTTGACGGAATTGAGCGGTGGCCAACGGTTAGTCCTTTTCATCTCTCACATCTCCCTTGCCCATTCCCTAGGGGTCATTTTCAACCCAATTCAGAATTTACTCATAAACTAACATCAAACTCGTAGATCACTCGTTGCCCTTTCTCTCATCATGGCTCTCTTACAGTTCAAGCCGGCGCCCATGTATATTCTCGACGAAGTCGATGCAGCTCTAGATCTATCTCACACCCAAAACATCGGCCGTCTTATCAAGACGCGCTTCAAAGGCTCTCAGTTCATCGTCGTCTCGCTTAAAGATGGCATGTTCCAAAACGCCAATCGCATCTTCCGCACCCGGTTCTCCGAGGGTACGAGTATGGTGCAGGCGTTGACGGCTGCGGATTTTAAGTAAGGCCAGCACAAGTGGTGGCCGAGTGATGTGTGATACACGATACGACGCAGTATGTAGGGTATAACGGCCCGTGTGTTATTTCTTTGTGCAGGGGCACTTTTAATGAGCTATTGATGAAGATACGACTGGTCGCGCATGATGTACTTACGCATGGGTTATTGGGTCGTCGAGGGAAACTCGGTATATACCAGGCGGCGGGTGGCATAGGTTCGAAAAGGTGGTTTGCTCTTTATGCTAATTAGCAGTGCTATTTGTTTGGGCGCCAGCGTTACATAGAGTATGAGGACATGATTCTGTTTACTGTTTATTGAAAGGCTTTGAGCCTGTTCGATTGGTTGTCCTGTCTTAGTGATTCTCACTGATACATAATGATGCCCTTACTGCTATTTTCTGCATCCCGAATATGTCATTTTGGATTCCTTCAATATCATGATCATGCTTATATTTACGTTGATCATCTATGTCTATTCTTATTTACAGTAAATTTCTTCGCTATAATACTTTTGTGTACCCAAATTCGAGCACTAGTGCTGCTCACTGCTTGATGTAGAGATGCTCTCCCCGTTCCTCGACATCGACCGTCATGCCAACAGCAATCCAAGCCGAACGTCCGTCGTCGGGATCATCATCGCCAAGCAAACCGGACCCCGACTTGGAGTTAGAGCCGGGGACACTGTCCACCTCGAACAAGGGCGTCAGCTGCATTCCGAAACACCCGTTTAGCGGCGCGCCCTTGTCTACGTCCCGTAGGGTGCGCAGAGAGCGATCTGGCTCGCGAGGGTGTCTTTCGCCTGTGAATGGGTTCACGTTGGGCATTTTGCATCTTTATGCGCAAATGTTAGTTTTCTTCGAGTGGGGTGCCATAGAAGAATCAGGGCAATGTGCTTGTGATACATACCTAACTGTCCGGCACGAGACATGGAATACAGCATCATTGTATAATCCTGACTTCCCTGGCCTGAACCGTGCTCTGGTCCACGTCTCCTCATCATAAGCGGGGGCGCCGGAGACTGTGTTCAGAAAGGGCGTAATTAGTTATGTCACCTGTTCCATTAGTTATGGAGAGGATTTCTTACGAATGATATTGGGCCGGAAACGTCGCACATCAAGTTCCTTGAGCTGGTCATCCTTCGGCACCTCGTCGTTGAATTTCTGCAGACTATTCAGAGTGACCAGGTGAAGTGGGAACTGGACCTGACATTAGTCTGCTTTCTGGTCGTGAAGGCAGGTAACGCAATATAAGTAACTCACCGCATCTTGGAACCCAGTGACCGGTTGGTATCCGGCATCTTCTTTCACAGGTGCACATCTAAAGACCTCGCGAAGTCTGTTGGGATCGATGCGAAATAGACCCAGTTTATTACTAACCCCCAGGTAAAGCATCAGTTCTTTAGGTAATTCCGGAGACATGTTGAGCGCCGTGACGACTTCGTTCCAGATCTTAACGTCTTCAAACGTATACCCTTTCTCCTTGATCTCGGCCGCGGACGGGAAGTCGACGGGCAGCAATATCTCCTTTTCGGGCTCCGAGGCGGCACCCCCGCCAAGCTTAGCCAAAACGACGGACAAAAGTCCCCGCCAACCGTCCTCCTTCCACGGGAACCTCACGATCAGGAACGCTTCCCGGGTAACCTTCATGGACTGTCTGCGCAGCTTCATCTCGTCGGGAAGCCAGAGATCGACCTTGACGGTCGCGAGGCGCGGGAACTGCCGCTGCGTGATGAACTCCCATCTGTGCTTGCTCTTGGCCGCGTCCGTCGAGTCCACAGACACGGGGAACGGGCTCTTGAGCTGCGCAAACGTGAACAGACGGTCGAACTCCAACCCCTGGGGGAGCACCCTGCTGCGCGTCACCTCGATGGCCCGGCAGGACTTGACGGGGTGGATGAGCAGGCTTTGCACCGTCGCCGGCTTGCCGTCCTTGGGCGCATGCTGCGCCGCGTCGTACTGGTTGTTGAGGGCGCTCTTGGGTTTCCTCACGCCGGCTCTGCTGTGGGTCTGCAGGAGCGCATCGCTTTTGCGGACTGGCACGGGCGGCAGAACTATGGCCACGGGGACCATGAAGGCGCACACGGTGACGAAGAGCAGGAACAAGGAACCGAAGTCCAGGTTCAGGTCGTCTAATACGGATTGCCCCATCGTCAGATGTGTAAGTACATACGTATCCTCGCCTCAATATTTATTGATGCACTCAAACCGCACACAATTCGGATTTAGTCGCTTGACCAGCAAGAAACGTCTTGTATTTGTTTCTTTAGTGCATCTTACAGCTAATTGATCCACCTTGTTCTGAGGATCTGGAGACTGAGGGAGTTCGTTAATAAAGTGCTATTTGTTGTCCGTTGTCGGTCGTTCAATATGACTCGAACTAACAACACTAACCTGAAGTGAATAGCATCATTTTTTGTTCTAAAACCCACTATGAGACACTTGAGAAACATCTCAGGGGACCTCACGTGACCACGCGTTTCGACATCTCCTGAAGTATAATTTTTGTTTATAGCATAGTGTTTAATTTATAGCCTGCCATTATATTGCAGTATCTTCAATATATTGGATAAACATTACGTAGGACTACCAGCCCTAACGCCACTATCTGCTAGGTTAATTATATGTACATACATACATATTTATCTATCTGTGGGCTTTTATTACTGCATAGGTTTAGTGGCCGCAAGGACCGCCCCGAATTATCGGAACTTTTGCCTCGGTTTGCGCCACGAACGCAACACTCCGGTGTACCATGTAATGCAGCCTATTTGTATGTGCTGCAGTAGTGTACCCGTAGTGCTATGTTCTAAATTTGGTACGGTTAGCAACCCGCCTTCAAGCCGACAGAGCCGCACTGGCGTACTGCACTCGTAGTAGTACTTATAGTCAGCTGCTACCACATGGACTAATAAATATATATATCAGCTGTTCGTCAGCAGGTACTTGGAGGAGTGCTGCTCAATTCGTGATCCATCAATTTGGTTAAATGGATTATATTGCAATCTGCTTCCCCATTTACCACGTGCGTGCTGATTACTGACGGCTTGTCGTGTACCTTAGGTAATCGAACATAAGTGATAGTTCCATCGTACCTATAATATTGATAACCATGCACTATTGAGCCGAGAGAAGACTCTAGTTTGCGCTGCCTAACCTAGCCCTCGTTCGTACAAGGGAGCCCTGTAATCGTATTGCTTGTTCCTGCGTGTGTATGTACTTATCAGAAACTGGTTATAGCGCACACTATATCTGCGCGGCACTTACATACTACGTACTAAGTAGTGCTGTAGGCATCGGGATTTGCTCTTTATACATAACTAGTCTAGCCGGAGATATCGGTACTCATTTCAACTCAACCGCTTCAGTTCGGGTTCCCTTCGACCCGTCGCGAGAGAGACGCGTGTTGGTGGAGATCGTGGAGCGGCAAAGCCCAGATTCGCCGCATCATGGCCCGTTGCGCTTCGGGTTTGGAGCTACGACAGAAATGAAAGAAAAGGAAAGTCTTCCGTGACACTACTGCGCCGTCTGATTTAGGGGTGTAACGGTCGCCACAATGGCTGCTACGGTGGTATGTGCACTTACATGCTACCGTAGTGGGCATGTCGAATCGCTCGAATAGTCGGCTTGGCGGCTTGTTCAGGGCGCGATGCCTGGTTGACCATCTCTCATCTGTCCGAGAAATATGCGCAACGAGAAGTAATGATCCTATTACGAATACGCGGACCCATGTACTTCCCGTGCCTATGCGGTAGGTAAACAGTAAATCGGGTGCTTAAGGCACACAGTATTCTTACCATACTTAGCACATGTCATACATGAGTATATATTTGCATATATTAATACCGCGGCAAGGACCAGTTTTTCTCCACACAGCCGGATGCCCGTGGGCAGACAGGCATTTACCGTGTACGAACACGTGTGAATAATGTGCTATAGGGATTGCTAGTGTAGGTATAGCAAATATTCCCTGCAAAATCCCTTGCTGGCTAGCAAAAGCCTTGTCTAGCGTCTTGTCTAACGGAGAGACTTTGCTGTGATCCCAGAGCTGCGGGTTCGACGTCGCCGATATTCCCGGGACCCCTTTCATCGACCGTCATATGTCTTGCCTAGTGTAGATAATTCCTACAGCCCCCAACAGATGAAGCGCAGGAGTACGTATACTGATACGAGAAACGCAGGAATATTGTAACATGACAAATGCTACATGCATACCAGAATGCAGAAGCAAGGGTCTACGCTGTATCGAGTCCGTTAATCATCCAGTAGGGTATGGATTTTCCAGCCTGGGTGTCAACGGACTTTCAGGGCTGCGATGCGGAGTAGGGGCGGTCGGCTTGGCAAGGGGGGATTACGGCTATCATCAATCACGTCCCGTCCTAGTACAAGCTGGGCAGCTGAAAGCATATCTGCACGGTGGTTTACTACATACATGTGCCGTGGCGTGTGATTCGGGCTCGGATGCTTCCCAGCGGACTGGGAGTCATATCAAACAATGCATTGTACTAATGGCTCAGGGTTGTACAACATCTCCTCTCACGGCGCGATCTTC
Organism: Xylaria scruposa; assembly: GCA_022385635.1. Classification (NCBI taxonomy): domain Eukaryota; kingdom Fungi; phylum Ascomycota; class Sordariomycetes; order Xylariales; family Xylariaceae; genus Xylaria; species Xylaria scruposa. The sequence continues at coordinate 532,650 of MU280204.1, forward strand.
GTGCGGCAAGCCCCAGTGACCGCGCCGACGGCCATGAGAGGACTTGTCTTCTTCAGGCCAAGTACTACAGCCGCAAGTTGGAATGATATTAAAGGCCTCAGCTCAAGCCTGTGTATCATACCAGGATGCGTTACTGTACATAGGCCCGTGCAGGAAGGGGGGACGAGAACCCAAGATAAATCTCAAACCCTCTCAGAACACACCGACGATACATGTGAAGAGCTGGGTAATCTACTACCCTAGATGATCTTAATCTTTTTTAGTAGACATTTTAGTTTTTCGTGATAATACGCCGAGAGAAAAAAATTTACCCTATCATCCCAGTCTATATGGCCTCACTTCATCGACGAGCCGGTTGCCTAAGGATAATCTTCTACCTCAATACCTTAAAACCCACATCACAAAGGCGGTCTACTGTCCTCATTGTAGTATAGGTATATGTGATGCATGTAAAGTTAAACTTCGACGGACAATCATCCTTAGCCTACCCGCACGTAGATGTGGACTAATTAGTCCATCACTTACGACGTACAGTAATGTACCATAGCCAAGTATAAGTAGATTGCTATTATCCCCCAAGCTGTCTTCGGGACATGGGCACTTTAGTTTAGTGCGACATGTAACACGTGGTAGGGCCTTGTCCCGTCCGAAGTGTCAAATTGGATAGACGGTGTTTCCTTACAAGAATAGTTATAGACTAACTTTCCCGGTCACCCACACCTAGTTACTGTACTAATCTAGTCCGAACACCGCTAATCCATATGGATGAGGGAGACAAGATAAGCGCCAATTTTTCTAAATACTCATCTAGGTACCTAAGTAGATACTGTATAGTCATTGAGTTAGCTCGCCGACGGACGTAGGCATTCCACTTGGTCGTGGGCTGTAGTTGTTCCAGAACTACATAAATAACAGATGCCTAGACTAAGGGGAATTCAACAGGTAAGTTTCCTGCTATGACGTTTGGCGCACGTGCCTAAAGTAGTCTAGCAATACGGTCATTACGTGCAATCCTCCGCAACGGACTATCTTTCCACTAGATTTCCAAGGCTAGTGCTTGACATACACGTATGGAGCATAGCGTTGCCAAGTAGTGTGATTCTTACGGCCTCTATTCCCGGGGGGCCTTGCTCAGTTGCATGGAGATAAACCAATCAGCTAGTTTTATACAACAGCTGTGAAATGTTGGCATCCACTCCCGAACCACACCATCCTTCAACATCACCTACCAACTAGAGGTGCCCTCAGACCTCACTCATTGTTGTTGACTTGTTTTGCAGTTGAGGTGCTGTGCGCTACAATTAGCATATCGCTCTAATGCGCTGAAGCTACGAATAAGTCTGGCGATCGGGCTTACACAAGTCTACCCAACCCTAAGCATTCATGAGCCAAATGGTTGGTGATCACTCTCAAGTCACCATGTTGTGCCATATCACCAACTAATTCAAGTACTTTCTTCGGAACCCGCAGTGCAGTACAGCCATGCAAATCCTATGCAGACTACGGTACTTTCATCCCAACTATCCGGGGCTAGATTCGAGACGAAAATCCCAACAGCGGATACAAAGTACTATGCGCGCATTAGTATGGTGTAGGCCCCTTATCCCAAGAAAAAAATCTAAGAAACCCACACAGTGCCTTGAACGGTCCTGCTTTTGTGAGCCTAAATTTTGTAGTTTTCAAGTGCTGTTTGGTTGGGATTGGTTCTTTTGAAGACGCTCTCAAGTATCAGAATATGTATGTGACATTTGCGACATGCTTGTCTATCCTCAACCATTCTCACGGGCGTCTCAGACCAAGCTTCTTACGTATCATTCCGCTAGACGTGCCTAACGTCTCCCGCCAATTTCCGCAAGGCGGGTAGAGATCGACTCTATCTCATACACAGGCGCTTGAGCAGGTAACCAAGCAAGTATTGTGAGTCTAGCGTCGCTTCATTAACTTTTCATGTAGGGAGGTAATAAAGACACCCATATACAGTTACTATTATAGTTATTGTATGAGCTGAAAGTTTGGTTCCATCAAAATAGAGGATGAAGTGCATATTAAATGCCCTGCAACTTGTATCACAAGTGTTTATTTCCTAGCCTGTCGATAATTGTGGCATTACTCCTTACCCCTGTCTTAATCTTGTCACCCCCCCTGTCGCATGCCGTATTGCCTAGGAAGTGATTACCATAACACCGGTCTCTCAACTCAGGCCCCTTGCAAGTGCACAACCAGCCCACCATCTCAACCATGCCGACTAACTCCAGTCTCTCAACATCCTTGATTTCAGGCCCAGCCAGAGTCTACATTGCGCCCAAGTTAACGACTTAAAGCCAGCATTTTCGCGGAGCTCTTCCGTATGCGGCTAGGGGTGACGTTGAAACTTCAATTCCAGACTCTCTATATTATCTGATTGAGCATCCTGGCAGGCGGCAGATCCGGATCATCAACCCAAAGTGATCTTGGATCTTGAGAGAGTGTGCGCTTGGCAACCTTGCCCCCCACTCCATTTTGACCAGTACTTGGTCATTGAACAGCTACTGTACGTGTAGTGTACACTACGCGCAGCGTTACCAGCTTTCTTTTGGCCAACCAGGACATGAATTTCGGGCTGCCGGTAGATCCCGCAGAAATTCTCCTCTAAGAAAATCTTAGACTTTATGCCTTATAGGACTACTCTACCGTGCTTTACTAGATCGACTATCACACGATTTCGACCCCTTCATCGAACTGTTGGCAGTGCAGTAATCAACAGAGACCCCCCAGCTGTTGAAGACATGTTGTCTCTTCCAATTTCTTAAACATACCGATATTTAAATTTGAAGCTGTCAACTATCTCATCTTGTTTCTATTTCTCGGTGCGAGAAAGAAAAATCGAAAAATTCAAGAGACTCCTCCTACCATATACAAGTAAAGAGAGTAGGCGTTCAAGCCAACCATTACGCACAAGGAGCCCCGCTACGCCTACATTACAGTAACGATCCCGTCAGCAGATCTTGGACAGGCTTCTCCTAATAAGAGGGCGTGTAACAGCAGGGGAGCGATGCAAGATAGACATCAGTAGCCCCACTGCATCTTCACTTCGACCAGACATTACTTGGGACTTTAATAGCTGTCGACTTGGGGAAATACAATACCGGGCCATCGGCCTATAGCAAACGACCGTCTATTCAGCTATAACAAATTTTGCCTATACATAACTCATTTCTCCTCCCTGTTCCTTCGCGTGTCCGTACCCCGTCCGATCTCCCATTCGAAGCGCCAGGGTGATCCGAGCCGCCGCAGAAGGCCAGGTCCAAACCCCATTATTCTGGGGTGGTCAACCTTGCTCATATGAAGCCTGTCCATTGGCTCAAGGAATTTTCGAACGAGCAGTTGCTCTTCACTGAACCACGGGTACTCTCGCAGGACGGGTCGACTCTTCCCGTACATTCGACATTCGTTGAACCTATCACGGCAACCTTCCATGTTGTACTTTCAGATCTGATTGATATATCGACAGTCCACCATCTAAGATATTTCACTATCTTGCGTTTCTTTCAGTCCTAGTTGAAGCCTACAAATTTAACACCGAAAGCTCGTCGCAGCTTACGGAAAAGGAGCAGTATAACGAACACTAAGACGCTGTCTAAGCCATAATAATCACTGGAAGCTCGCGTTTTTGGTACCGCGTACATGACTAACCTCAATCTCCAATGAGCGGATTCTACCAGTTATCCTCATCTTCTATGGTGGAGATGGGGATTTCGCCGAATACGAGTGTTCCGGACCTTGAAGATACGCGTTACCAACCTCAGCAACATTCGCAGATAGGAAACCATACTGGACCCCAGTATCAGGGCCTCGGATACTATACTGGCTTTCCTGACCCAATCGTGTTCCAGGAACCAAAACCTCAAAGCAGCCGAAGTAAGAAGAAGTCAGCCCCAGGGATAGATCACGTAAAACATCGTAGAACACGATCGGGATGCTATACGTGCAGAAGCAGGCGAGTCAAGGTACCGAAGTTTTAATTCAGATTCAAAGGGGAAAGGTGCTGACTTAATTACAGTGTGATGAAAAACACCCTATTTGTGATCGTAAGAATCATCCTATAGACGGATTCATATGCGTGCAGCTAACTCTGATAGGGTGTCGCAAAGGAAAGAGAGAATGCGTATACCCAGACCCGCCCGCAGCAAAGGGATCTACCGGTAGTAGTACGTCGAAAGAAACGGCATCGACCAGCCAAGAGGCAAGTCCGGAATCTTCAATAGATGATGTGGACGATCTGGAAAAGGAATCGAAGCTAGAGTCCATTCGCGATGAAGAGGAGCCGTCCGAATACTCCCCTATACAACCGCGCTCAGCGAAAGGGTTGCGTCGCGAACCCTCCGTCTCCGTCTTCAACCTACCAAGAATAGGAAATCGACAGAACTCTGAGTCACCGTCCGTAGAAGGCACCAAGAGCTCTTCTCCAGCGATTTCCACAGGGACATCGATCAGCTTCACTACTACCATTCAAACATCCGATACAGCGCTACAACCGAGCACGTCTAATCCAGAGTGGTCCCATCTCCACAAAGAACTGCAGTATTATCTGAGTTACTTTTGCGAGAACATCACCCACTTCAGCTACGGGATGCCCAACGACCCGGATGACTTCATCAAGTCCATTCTGCCTTCCCTCGCCGTACGCGAAGGAAACGATGCGTTGTTGTATGCTGTGGTCGGCTTCGCGGCTTACCATTCCACGCTTCAGCATCCACAGGGAAAAATTGAAGACTTCCTTGGATATTATAACAAAAGCGTTACAATGCTACTAAATAGCCTGAAGCGAGGAGATAAACAGAATTTGTCCAGTCTGTTAACAATCCTTCAGCTTGCTACAATAGAGGTAAGCGTCAACGTTTCAAATAGATACCACACATTGCTAACCTAGGTCAAGGAATACCTAGGGGATTGGGTAAACCTACTTGGGCATCAAAAGGCGGCATTGCAAATCTTGACGCAGCTGTTTACACCGGAGACCATCATGCAGTCGTCTGTCAGTGCACTATTGGCATGGTACATCAGGTTTGATGTTTTCGTCGCCATGATGGGAGGGTTTGAAACCGCGTTACCGAGGGAATGGTTTGTGTGCGCTGTGGAGGGCAGCAAGAAAAGGGTAGAAGACAATCCAAACGATCTGGCTTGGAGAACGGAAGTGCAAGCTACAACCTTACGCTTGATGTCGATGGACATGTCCCTTCTGTACGCTAAGAGTAGTCGAGGAGAAATCTCGGCCGAGGCCTATGATGAGGAGTATGATAACATCTCGGCGCAATTGAGGGAATGGTGGGATGGACTCGATCCCGCCATCAAGGATTCGAACTACCTCGTCACCGAATTCCCATACCAACAACCGTTGACGGACGACGACATTGTGGATCCTTACAAAGTGGGTTCCCTATACCACTTTCCCCTGTTCTCGACGACTATTCTGCTGATGGAGTGGCACTCGATTTCCATTATGCATAAGAGCCGTCCGGAGGGATATGCACTGGAGCAGGAGCCTTCCAATGAACTGAGGCAACTCGCCCTATCAGCCTGCGAAATGTACGAAATGGTACGACTCTGGCCAGAAACGCCAACCGGAGTACACATGACAGTTCAAGCCTGTCTTGCCATCGCTTGCCTCTTTATTCCTCGGAACCAGAAATACCATATGTGGATGAGGCGGAGGTATGCGTCGTTAGAAGCAACAGGGTGAGTTACCTCCAAAATCTTTTTCGTCTAAGGATTTGTGATGAATACCATCCGTCCCTCTCTGGAAGGAATTTTCTTTTAGTCGAGACAGTCTGTTTTGGTAACCATTTCTCAAGAGCCGCATTTGGAGTATTGTATAACAGTCAAGCTTACGTCAGACTAGATACGTTTTCCCTTTGACAATGCGCGCTCGGATGGCCGAGTTATTCCGTGATCCGTCATGCAATCATTGGTGGCTTCCTAATGACGAGGGTTTATCTCCAATGGTTCGAAGCTTACGGGCCTTTGCAGACGCGCGCAACGGAAACGCGGAGACACCACAGAAGGAGGATATTCGAGAGATAAGCGCGATCTTCTCCAACATGCGCATCGACAGTGAAGACAGTCCGAGCCCTCGCGACCGAGTTAGTACCAACACGGGCGCACGAATTAAAGGCAAGAATGTGCAAGGCAGGAGTTGACCCGGGTGCAGACAATTGACAAGACAGATGGGATGACGCGCTCGGATCACCTCCGCTGAGGGGACGCCATCGGCCCGGTTTCGATCAGCTCTGAAGATCATATGTGAGGAGATCTTATGCATGTCTTAGGGCAGCAGACATGATTAAGGGCGAGGATGAGCTATGGGCGTCCCAGGCGACCGGGGTGTGAAACGTGACGTGCAGTGCGGCGGGACGGGCTCGGCTTGGGACCGAGCCGTCATGTATGTTAGATGCAGGGCGATCCGGGGTCCGGGATCTGGGACCATTTGACTTTGGAGCTGCCCTGTCGGGTTTGTGCCATGCCACGTAATGTGACAGAAGATCGATGCTTGTCAAGCCGGTGTATTTGAACACCCAAGCCCATATCGCTTCTCCCACTTTGCATAAACCATCTAGACCGTCGCCCAGGTTAGGATCGATACCCGCTTTCTATCCCGGCTACACATATCGGACGAACACGAGGACTAGTCAATGATGTTCACAAGGGTCCTCATCCGAACAGACACCCATGTAACCACGTAATAACCATATGTATAGTACTTTTACGAGACGTCTCAGGACGTCATAGAATATAATAGAGCACATCATCTTTTCACAGTTAGTGTCCCCATCGATATGAAAGACCAATTACTACCGGTCTTGGCTTCATTCATCCATATAGAGAACCTTGTCACTGCACTTATATACAAGCCAACACCAAACCCGCTGGATATTCTGCACGAGGCAGACTACGTAACAAGTTTTGGCCAGTTGCCTACAAAGTATTCGCTGTGTGAGGGTCGCAGCTAGTCTCGCTTGACACATTACCCGGCTGCGGCCACAGCCGTGACCACGGTGAACCTGTTCATTGTATTCGCTACCGTCACTTTGCTGGAAGCACAGACCTCTCTTGGAAGCAAGTTTTTTTCTCTACACAACTTGTTTAGAGAGCTGCTGTAGGAACAGTTGCTTTTGAAATATAGCGTCGTGGAGCTACATAGTATATCATAGTGTTAACGTTGTCTTTGCGTCTTGCAGTACAATACTAGATGTGTCTCTATTGCGTTGTCCGGAGTAGGTATTCTGTGCTTATTCCCAAAAGTCGCGCGTCGCCCCAGGAGAACGTGTGCAATTAACAATCAGCAGTATGATGTCCACATCTTAACGACCGGAGAATGACTAGAACTAAATGAAAGCAGTAATTCAAAGGTAGTTTTCTTTATAAGCGTGTACGGACCACGAGTCTTTTTATAGCTTGTACCAGGACCGGACGCACTTTACAGTCCCATGACGCCAGCGCATCATTTCCGTGTCCGAAAATCGGGGACAAACTCTATAACACGTCTCTCGCTATCGACTCAGAGATTACATGGGCGTCCATACAAACTGGTTCCTTATGTACGGTGAAGCACTGGAGACGAACTAAGATAGAGGAAAATCTATCAAGGGCCTGGACCACATGTAATAGTACCTTAATAAGGAATTTGTATCTTATTTAAAGACGGTCCTAATTCTATATATTTTAACACTGCTTCTACCTTCTTGATTGTGGTTCTTTGTATTTGTTTCATCTGAACCAAGCTATAAGAGCGGGAGCTATGGAACGAAAGCGAGGCTTTTGCATACATCCCCCCTTAGAGCCTCGGATGATTATTTCAATCCGAAGCCTCTTCTAAGCCTTTATTATGGACACACAGAATTGGTATACTGGCCTTAACCATTATATGTCTCCTTTCAGATCGGTCAGAATGTAGATGCAAATGTTGCTTTTTCATAGAATTTCGAAGATTCCTGTTGCCCCTATGCCAAGGGAACTACAGTGCTTGGAATGTTCAAGTAATCTCGATATTTCTCGCCAGCTATCTAGGCGAATCTCTATTGTATCTTCGCATCGAGAATAAATATGGGTATAGTGTTGGTGAGTTCATCGCTCTAAGAGAATTTGCTGCAAAACCTTGAGCCTGACTGGTTTTGTCAGGTATTCTGACATGCCAGCGTCCATTGCCTCCTGGCGAGTCTCATCATTCCCAACCCCAGTAATCGCGACGATGCGTGACCTCTCCATGAGATTCTTTTGCTCGTACTCCCGGATCTCCCGAGTCGCTTCGAGCCCATCCATGACCGGCATCTGCATGTCCATTAATACGACATCGAATGGTTTGTCTACCTCCTTAAACTTTGTAACAGCTTCAAGGCCGTTTGTGGCTTCGGCATATGATAGGTTCAGCTTTTTCATGAAGGTGACAAGCAGTTTGAGGTTAATTGCGTTGTCATCGACGACGAGAACTCGAGGTCGTAGAACCGCCGGGGGGGCCTGGGCGCTGTCGCTTCTGAATTTTTTCGTCTCGGGAATTTCAGACTTCCATTTCAAAGTCTCGATCGATGGCCGGTATCTCGTGGCTACTTGATCATAAACGACCGGGGAAGTATTCCAGGTGATTTCTGTCGCCCGATTTTGCAACTCCAAACTCGGGAAGGTTGTCGGCGGCGATTTGGAGCTAACAACCCCATCTTTCTTCCGCTTTTCCCCCTGAACATGCTGGATACACTGAACCAAAACTTTCGCTAACTTTCGGATCCCAACAGGCTGGCTGATGACCTCAATTATCTTGCCAAGAGAAGACAATCCCTTGATACCGGCTGCTTGTAAGGCCGCCGCCTCGAATGCATTCGTACAAATAACAAGTAGTGCGGCATCTACGGCCGGGAGTCCCTTTTCCTCTCGGTCAGAGTATTTCTCTACCAAATATTCGTATTCAATCGGCGGTGGCTCAGCATAAATATAGATAGCCACATCCAAGTTAGCATCGACATTCTGACTTTTCAAGACTTCCATGCCGAACCATTCTTGGAACAAAGCGCCAACAGAATATTCGAGCTTGGAGAGTTGTGGATCGTACGAAGTTGTATCGGAGAACACAGGGTGCAAGATGCAGACCTTTTTACCAGTACTGAGTTCAATAGCATCGCGTATATCTCGTTGTTCACCCATGTTTGATGAAGGGAGAGCGACCTCCATTGGGATAGTGATGTTAACATGCGTCCCAACATTTTTCTTGCTGGCGATAGTGATCTTCCCGTGCAAATTTGATACTATTTGGGAGGTAATAGAAAGACCAAGCCCAGTCCCAGAAGCAAAAGAGTCCTCCTGGGAAAAAGGTTTGAATAGATGATTGGTGAGAAATTCGTCAGACATGCCAATGCCAGTATCCGTGATGTTCAGCTCGGCATCGATGGTGGAGGATTGGGTTTGGTTAGCCTTCAATGAGACTTCGATGAAGCCTGATGTGCAGTACTTGATTGCATTCCCAACTACATTCATGATGACTCGCCGGAGCGCTCCAGTTTGTCCTTGGACGAACCAACAGGTCTTTTCTATCTTAAGTATCAGTGAGACTTTTTCAGTGAACTTAGCGCTGCTTTGATGGATTTGTTCGCCGAGTGGCGTTTTATCATCGAGGCTTATCGACGCGATATCCTCTCTTGCCTGATCGACCGGATCACGCTGTCGTATCTTCATCTCGCGAAAGGTTTGACCAGCGAAGACCGCCTCGACGACATCTTCCAGAAGTATAGCAAGGTCAAAAGAGGTTGATGGTGAAGCTTGTTCATTGGCAGCCCCAATATGCCTCTCTCTTCGCGATGAAGAGGTCCCCTTTAGATTGTTGATCTTCGCGTAATCAAGAAGGTGATCAATAGTGTCTAGTAGAGTCTTGCCGCAGGTTTCAATCGCACCAACTAGGCTTGTTTGGTAGGCCGAGGTGAGTGTACCCTCAAGAAACTCCAAATTACCGAGAAGCCCGTGCAGCGGAGACCGTAAATCGTGGGAAATGGAGGCAATGAACGTGGATTTAGCGACGTTCGTATTCAAAACATCCATGCTCGCGACCTCACTCATCATACATGATCCAAAGGTCTTGAAATAAGGCAACGCATCATCGGGATCGCCCATCTTGAAATCGTTGCCCCAAATGAAGCCTGCCGCACACCATTGCCCTTGCGAATAGTTGAAGAGAGGCAGAAATATCAACCATTTCGCTTTTGGAATGTGTTTGAGTACCTCTTGAGGCAGTGTAAGGGGTGACTGGTCCTTGAAATCCCGTGATTTCACGCGTGAAGCTTTGGTTGGACCCCCACCAGTAATAACTTCATCGAAGGCTAAGCTATTGTCCGCTATAACGCGTCCTTGGTTAAGATAAAAACACTTTCCAAAAGGATACCGGATGATGCAATTCTTAAGACCCTTGCGTTTAATGATACCACCAGAGCGAAGTTCCTCGCTGTCCCCTTCAGCAAGCGATAGACTCAGTACGTCAGCCATTTCGTCCAGCCTATCTCCAAAATTCGCATCAAAGAGATCTCTTGGTTCTCGGGTACCAGAATTTGCATCTTTCATAGAGTCGCTATCATTTGTTTCTCGGGCTTCGGTCGATTGAGATGCGACATCCGCGGTAGACCAGGGGTCAGCGCTGCCTAAAGGTGCAACTTCTCCCGTGGACTGACCCGTGAACAGACCTGAGGCAGCATCTACAAAGACACACCCTGTAGCTTTGGTCTGTTCGCAAAGCAACTGTGAAGCCTGAACAAAAATCTGGCGGACATGTTTCTTGGATGGAGTTTCCTCTAAATTGGACCCGCCATCCTTGGGCGCATTGTTTTTTGACAGCGTCCGAGACGATGGGAAAGAGCTACTCTCTTTAGAAGAAGCAAACCCCGGCTGGCTCGGACGCCCTCGTGGCGGCGTGATTTGAGGATGCGCCGCTGTAGTCGCCTTCTCAGCAGATAGTTGTGCCTCACTTGATTCCCGTGTGAGCAGGTCTGTATTGCCAATTCTATACTTATATTCGGATAAATCTTCCAAGAAGTATGAGATGCCGCGCATAAAGTCTCTGTCCGATACGCGGCCCATGGAGCCCATAACTCTTTCAAGGTGGGCGGCAATGATCTGGGACATGTCTCTCATAAACAGCAGTTCATCATACGTTAGACCCTCAGGCCGTGGCCGGGTATCTGAGACCGCATAGACACCGATTGAGTGGCCAAGTTTGGAGACGATAGGAACACCAGCGTAGAACCTGACAGCGAACCCTGACGTAACGTAGGGACGGGTTTTGAAGCGGTCATCATGCAGAGTGTCGTTGACAACGAACGCAGAGACCTCGACGTCTCGACCTTCGGCATCCTGAGAGACAGTGATTGCGCCTAAAGTGTGTTCGTCCATGCAGTCTTTCCGAGGGAGTGAGACGTTGCCGAGCCAGATATGATCACCTGGCGCATGCCGTGTCTCATCGACTAGCGAGAGGGTCTGAGTAGCCTCGGCGAGAATGATCTGAGTCTGCGTCTCTAATAATGATACCATACCACGTTTGACGTTCAGCCTCAGGGCGGCCAGTTGGGCAAAGGCTGTCAGCGTGGCGTCTGGAGAGCAGCGAGCCGGCTGACCTTGATCTGAGGCCGGGCCGGTGTCAATGGGTACATAATTTAGCTCTTTGAAGTCGAGCCATGGCTGGTAGTACTTATTGAGATCGCGTTGCCTGGCAAGCTCGATGCTTGCACTGGCACTGGTGCTGGTGCTGGAGCCACGCCTCGGTGAGATACTCATGGTGAGAGGGTAGAGAAACACTCATGCGAGTATGAGGATACGAGTGTATAGCGGGAGATAGTACTTACGTACCAGCGACTGTGGACGCTCCAGCATCGTGAGAGATGGGTTTTCGCCACTTACAAGCTCGACGGTTTCTTAGACTTGGTTTCCATTATCTGGAGTAAGAAAATGGCTATGTACCGACCCCATGGTCTAGACTGCAGGTCTAGACTCTTACAAACGCTGTAGCCCGCCCACATGCTCTTGTCACCCTACCATTCATACTAACCAAGCTACTTCTAATATAATTGCCTCGACTGCGAAAAGAGAATTCTTGGGAGTGCCTGAACACGTATGTGATTGGTCCTGAAGAAAAAGGAAGTAGGAAAATATAGTTTGCGCCAATAACAACTACCACTCCCACCAATACAAAACGACAACGCTACAGGACTTATAGCTACAACACTAATAGGGTAAACGCCTTATATTGTACGAGAAATGAAGTAATCGATATGTAACCATGATAAGGTGCCTCTTGTACCTTCTGTGTACATAGATTGCACTTACGGTTTTCCACTAATAATTAACGTATTGCACAGCTAAACTCGAAATGGGGGGGGGGCGGGGGGCGGCCGCCGGGCGCCCGCCGGGGGGGGCGTGGGAGA